>JAVCKU010000093.1:10200007-10214955 GCA_032273985.1 Hypsolebias coamazonicus
TTGTCGGTACCGGGGCTTGAACCGGCGATCTTCCGATCACAAGCTCACCTTCTTAACCTCTGCGTCACCACTCCCACACTTAATTCCAACAGCCTCAGAAATACAAGGAGAGTTAAATGTTCTTTTTAACTCCACACTTTTTCATTAAACTTATGAAAATGACTAAAATCATATGTTTTGTCTGAGTAGATTACAAAAGGATAAACATAAATTTCTGAAAGTGCTAAATATAGATTCTCCCCCTCTTTAGTTAACATCATCTCTCTCTAGAGAGAAGTTTGACTTCTGCATGTGTAATAATGTCATCATAGATGGTTTCACCTGATACTTTTTATGACATCTCTACTTGTCTCTTCAGAAACTGGAGGCAAGATAGATGTAAAACAGAAGCAATCTCTAGGGTTTTCATTCATTTGATAGTCTTAGGCTGCAAAAATTACTGTAAGCACAGTCTCAGCGCTGTATCATCACATTAAAGTAACTGTGCAAGAATCTGTGTTAGAAAGGAGAAACTCTTTTCAAATTATGAAACACTGACAGTGTTATTTAAATGTAAAGTTAGTCTGGGAAATCTTAAATTGTGAACGGATCATTAGTAGCAGCAAAGTCTTTTGTCATAGCAGCAAAGAACGAATGTTTTTACATTTTGATGAACATCATTGAAAAGTTCTGGTTTGCAAAAGGCATCTATCTAATTGCAACACAAGTCCTTTTAACAAGTGAGTATAAAAAATACAAACAAACAGATCATCACAGCAAACTCTACAGTTCAGATTTATTTTAGTGTCATTAGATTTTGAGAACAAGGCTCTACTCCAAATTAAAAAAGATGAAACGGTGGTGAAGATGCCTAGCCATAATTTAAACAGCCAACCTAAGTAAAAATGTAACAACATATCGACACAAACACCTTTTATTTACTGTCAAGCACAGTGGTGGAAGGTAGTGATTTGGTCTTGTTTTTCAGGAACTAACTATCCACAACTACAGCACTGTGTCAACCAAAAAGGCCTTTGTGTACCAAAGAATTCTGCATCCATCCATCCATCCATCCATCCATCCATCCATCCATCCATCATGGCTTTTCTGTTTGGGGTATCTCCAACAGTACAGTAATTGGATAAAGGTGGGGTGGACAATAGATAGGTAAACAGTCCATCACAGGGTCAAAACGTTTGGAATAATCTGTCCTAAAACTGAAGCTTGAATAAAACTACCGGTAATCATGCAACAGAACAACAATCCAACCCCCATGAACAATAAACAGTAAAATTACTGGATAAATTTAGGTTTTCGTTAAATTCATCAGTGTTTTGGCATTTGGTTGTGTTCCTAAAACCAGGTGAAGATGAAACAATTTTTAATATGTCACATACTGGAAGCCCTTGAATGAAAACCCAGTATGTTTACTTGTTACAATGACTGCATCACATACCTAAACAGTTCTGCTGACCAAGTACTCCTGGACACGGGTGTCACACACTCTAATGGTGACAAAAACATTGTAAGAATAGCTACACAAACATGACAAAAACTCAAAGGTGTTGCCCACTCTTAAAATGCCCCAGACCTAATTCTGATACCACATTTAAAAGATACTGTCATAACTTGCCTGATCTACATAGAGCTGACTTGAAATAGCTGCTAACATCCCACTACCGTAAAACATAATGCCAGCAGTCAGGTAAGAGAAGCACACTGCGGGGACAACAAAATAATCACTTTTATATTATGACAGACTAAGAAAAGTTTAGCTGTTCTTCCATTTCTTGCAGACACAACAGTTGTAAAGCACTTAACACAGACACATGCCGGTCATTGCATTTAACAACACGTGTTACAGAAGCGTTCGCTAAAACCATGCACTCTGACATGATAAACCAATTTAAAAAAATGTGATTTCACATTTATAGTAAAATTAATATTTCATAATCAGTATTAAAAGTAAGGATTCTTTAGTAATTATACAAGTCATTTGTCATGTGGTCTTGTGATGGACTTGCGACCTATTCAGGGTGTCCCCGTCTCTCGCAAAGTGGTTGCTGGATAAGGGCATCAGTAGCCCCCATGACCCAAAAAGGAAGAGGTGGTTAAAGATAATGGATGGATGGATAATTTTAGACTTGTTTTACTGTTTATAAGCATTATCCTTAAGTTTTCTAGAATGATTAATGCTTGCTTGGTATTAACATTTACGAAACTAAGTATGTAGGTAGCAAGTTTTCTACAGGCTACAGATGTGAAATGTGCAGTATGTGGTAAAAACAAAATTAAATTAGGGATGGGGCTGATCCGATCCAGTATCGGTATAGGCCTCCGATACCAGCATACCATAGTTTACATATTGGAGTTTTCCGATCCAACCTGCAGAGATTTCCGATCCATCATGCATGTGTGTGTCTGCTGAAACGTTTCCACATGCGATTCCCTGCCAGCCGCTCAGCAAGTTGGCTTCAAAGTATGGAATAGATTTACTGAATGGAGGCACGTATCATGAAACCCAGAGTAAAAAGACCCGCCTCACATTCAGGAAATCCATGTCATAGTTTGCAGCCAGTTAAAACGTGAGTAAATACTGACTGAGCAGCATCGTTGCTAACGGCTAATCAACTTTTCATCATAACATGTCCGCTGCGTGGAAGTATCTTACACTAAATACCGCCAAGACAGCAACGTGCAATGTCTTCAGAGCCACTGTACCAAGAGGAGGAAGCTCCGCCGCGACCTACAATACAACAAACTTAATAAACATGTGAAAAAGCATCACATTAAAGAGCATGAGGATTGTTTAGCCAGGCACCACGGTAAAGTTAGTTTTACGTTGGACGTTCGAGCTCCGTCGCTTCAGCGGTGTGTTCCTCTCGTTCGGTCCGAAGCAGACAGTCTGATTTTGGTCCGCTGCACTCGGTCTGCGTGTCTTGGAGGAGGAGAAGACTGAGCGCAGCTGACTGAAATCAGACTGCCTGCTTCGCAGCTTCATTGAACATTTGCAGCCAAGATTTATGTTTAGCCTCCAAGAGATATTTATCAGTACAACAGTAGACAATCATAAAAAAACACATGAATTGAAAAATAAAAGAAAATTATATAAAAAAAAAACGAAACAAAAACAGTTACATTATAAAGCAATGTAAATGACTAAAAACAGGAACATGTCTATGCTGGTTTTTGCCATGATCTTAGCAGATGTTTGAAGCCATTTAATCACTTTAATATCCACTTTAATATCCACTTTAATATCCACATCATCGTATTGTTTTTATACTATTAGTGCTTAGTGTAGTTGATGTTATTCTTAATTCACATCTTTGATCTTATCGCTGTTTTTCTTTCACATTTTATTGTGGGATGAAACTGGGACCCTGTGTACATAATCTTGTTCCACCACATGTACCCCATGAGATGTGCATGACAAAAAAACTCTCTGACTCTGACTTTAACGCTAGGAATAAAAAAACATGTTTTGCGTTAGCAGGATTTAATTCTAACTGAAACTTAGCCAACATTAATACAACTTAACTCAAGCTGCCTTTTTGGACATGCATTCATATATTTGTACAACATTTACTTGCCTATAGAGAGAAGATTATTACAGCCTCATGTAAAATCAATAATGATGATGATATCAGAATAATATCTGTATTGGCCGACATCCAGATTTAGGTATCGGGATCGGATCGGACGTTAAAAAAAAAGTGGCTTGGTGCATCCCTAATTTAAATGAACGCATTCAAATGATTAAGTATAGCAGTACTACTGGTACCAAAGTATTTAAATGACAAGCAGATCACCATAGATGCATATACACATACCAAAGAGCACAAGATACAGTATAGTAATAACCTATAGTCTACAGCTCTGCAACTTTTAGATTCACCAGTTAGGAAAAAAGTAAAATGAAAATAATAATTGCTGGATCGTAGAGGCTACTATTATAAAACTTTAAATTGTACGTTGTTTGTTTTTATTTGAAACAAAATCTTGTTAGCCTGTTAGCCCTTATTGCACTCGATACAACACCCATGAGTAAAAAGGGGGGATTTTTGGGGTGACGTCTATTGTAGCCTGTTTTAATCCTGGCTATGGCACCTTCCAGTGGGACAAAAGAACAGTTAGCAGCAGGATGCCAGTCTTCAGTTCTTCCAGTGCAATACACAAAACTTCTGCCACAGCGTTCTGATTAGAACGTCAGTGTGGCCTGCAGAGATCTTGCTGGGAAGGACGCAAGCTCAGACCCACGCCAAGCCAGGGCTCCGACGGTACTTTGAAGAATAGAGAGTGGGTGAATGAGAGGGCAACAATGAATACCTAAGCACCACCATTCAGGGAGACCTCGAGAAGCACAGGTTGTCTCGGTGGTCGGTCCTCCCATGTTCTCTTGTTCCCTCTATTCTCTTCGTCACCTTGGATTGAGAATTTGCTGAGGTCTGCAGCTTTGAAATAGAAAGAAGGACAGCAAGACGGGGGGCAGACATTTACAGAATAGCTCTGTCAAAGCTGGCACGACCCAGACCTAGCCCAAGACGCTTTAGTTGCTTTAGCTGCTTCTCTAATAGCCCACATTAGCAAAAAGACAAAAGAAACTCTGCAATTATTAGATTTCAGGGCTGCTGCTGGCTGCCCAAATGGAGTCATTGCACACAGATGGTGGGGCTGAAGGTTAGATGAGGTTCACGAGCAAGCTAATGCTAGCCTGAAATAAGTAACCAGAAACAGCTATTAATCTTAACCAATGACAGTGTCTACAGTATTGATGACTGACCAGTCACTGAGCTCAAGTTTATTATGGGAAATCTAGAATTACAGCATTTTCAGAGTATCCATGACACTAAGAAGTAGAGAGCAAGTAATTTACCTACCATGACAAAGGTTGACCGAGTGCAGTGATTAATGAAATGTATTTTTGTGCAGACAAAGACTAAGAGACAAGTATCACAAAGGCAGAGGGACAGATTCAACTTCAATGCTTTGCTGACAATGCAGTTTCTGACCATAGTGACAACTACAGACATAAGAAAAATAAATGTAACTTGTCTCATCAATAAATAAATAACAAATAAATACAAAATGGTATGTAGCAGACCCTAGTATTGCTACCAAACAATGAGAAATAAAAACTGCAACACTTGTCTAATATACACTAACAGGAAACCCTTACCTTTCCCACCGACTTTTTCCAATTACGCTATAATAAATATGGACGTGTTGAAACTTGTGTCTGTCTAACATCCAAATAAAGTGTTTTAACAGTGAAATAAAATACTTACAGTCAAAAATAAACCATAATATCGCAAACCAACAAATAGGATTTTTTCAAGTTAATTTTCTAAGGAAGAAGCGGATAAAAATAGTAGATGGATGGATATTTGACGAATGAATATTGCTGTTTGTGCATCAGTAAGAGCAAATAAACACATTTATTTGGTATCGAAGAGGTCCATTTTAGATTAAAATTAGTTGAACACTTATTACTTATTTATTAATTATGCAAAATGTATAGACCTGTAGCTGTTTACCGTTTCTGTGTTAGAGGTATACACAGTTCAGTAATTAGATGTCCAGTTTCAATAACTACCGTGGGTCCATTTCATTCTTTTATCATTTAAATAGGAGATGAGCGTTAAGGGCAGGGAGAGGACAGCGAGTGAAGTACATGCACCTTGGAGGGGAGGTGGTAAATGTATGTATGTGGCACACCCCTGGCACACATGCCACCTCCACTTTCCACGCTGCTCACTCTCCTGATGCTTGAGTCCCAACACCCCCCATGCCCCTGCTCTCCTCCCAGCACCGCTTTGTGCGCCCGTATAATCTCCCCGCAAAGGATACGACGCAGGTGGTCCCATCCAAGTGAAGGTTCACCTCCCCCCTCCATCCTCTATCGTCCTCTTCTCAAACTTGCGGCCTCTTCTTGTGTCTCTTGGCTGCCTGCATCCTCTCCTTCCTCATCCCCCAGCACTGCGACACAAAGAGACACCTTCCTGGCAGAGATAAACCTATTTTAGAGATGCCGAAGGGGGGAAACTTGATGCTCCCCCACCTTCATCTGCTCCTTCGCCTCTCACTCCCTAGCTTTAGAGAGAGAACCGAGCTGTGCTGGGCTTCAAGCCCCATTAACGCCACAATAGTGTGTGTATTTTTGTATTTATGTGTGTTTGTCTCTTCTGTGTATGTAAAGAAGGATCGAAGGGTCCTGCCTCTATAGCTGACTATTCAACCTGATCCATAGGGAGCTACCGAAGCAGTGGACAGTTTCAAGGTTTAAGTTACACACGGTGGACATGTCACATGTCGGTCTGATAAAATGTTACACATAAGGTTTAAAGTTCACCTGAAAATGACTTTACCCTGAAACGGTTTGGAAGCATAAAAAAAAACAACATTCAGCCAACTGAAGAATATTCTGGACAAAATATGCGTGTCATTATCCACATCTAATAAAAAAACATCTGCTTTTACACAAGTTGCAAACCTTCACCAAGAAAGAGCAGAAAGACCAGATGGACAAAGATGGATGAAGATGAACACTGATTCAAACTATACTGCAAGCAAAACCTATTATTGAAGTGAAATGGAAAAAGATTGAATGAGCCATAAATGAAAACACCTGTCGTAGATCAGGCATGACATCACAAATGGTGGAAACAAGTTCTTTGATCATGTTACTTCCAGGGTCTCAACAAAATGACTGTAATGATGTTTTTTTCTCTATATATCTTAACTTATTTAGTAATAACTGAGCCTCTAAAAATTCAATTCCTACGCTTTTTTCTGACCATATATAGCTTAATAATAAAAATTGATGTGCACATCCTGTGCAACTCTAACTTGGTGAATGTTTTTCCAAAACAACTGAAACAGCATCGCATTACATATCGATTCAGTTATTTAAGGGCCTGAATATTTACAAGAGTAAAAAAAAGAAAAAATATCAGTGAGTAAAACTGAAAATATGCAAGCATTATTCTTAAATGTATTCTTTTTTATCATTGTCTTTCTGGCAGTTTCTGACATTTCTTTTAAATACTATGTTGAAAACTTTCTTATTAAATAAACAGAGTCTTGTCCAAGTGGCAACATGTGTGCGATTAAAAAGAGGGGGGGTTAACATAATGCATAAGTGTAATTTTGTGCCATCGCAGCTTTTTTAATCTAGCCGCAAAATGTTGCACCTAAGTCATGTTCAACCTAAAAAGGATGTACGAATTATTTCCTCCTTGATGGATATGAAACACAGTCAGTTGTACTGTGAAGAAAATGTATTTTTTATTTATCTGCTACCTGGAACATTGCTTTGTTTATGTTTTATACAATATTATTTTCCTGTACACGTCACATTTGCTTATTTGACACTGTATCATTGTGAAACTGAACATTATGTCAAGTAAAATAGTAGTCGTTCTGTGCCAATCTATGTAGATAGGAGCAATCTATGTAGGTAGGAGCAGTCTATGTCGATTGGGGCAATCTATGTAGATAGGAGCAGTCTATGTCGATTGGGGCAATCTATGTAGATAGGAGAAATCTATGTAGATAAGAGCAATCTTTGTTGGTAGGAGCAGTCTAGATTGGTACAATCTGTGTACTAGATAAGGGTAATCTATGTAGTTAGGAGCAGTCTATGTCGATTGGGGGCAATCTATGTAGATAGAAGAGCAATCTTTGTAGGTAGGAGCAGTCTATGTAGATTGGTGCAATCTGTGTACTAGATAAGGGTAATCTATGTAGGTAGGAGCAGTCTATGTAAATTGGGGCAATCTGTGTAGATAGGAGCAATCTATGTGGGTAGGAGCAATCTACGTAGGTTGGCACAATCTATGTAGGTTGGATCAATTTATGTACAGTATGTTGGGGCAATATGCATAGGTAGGAGCAATCTATGTGGGTTGGGGCAACCTATGTAGGTAGGAACAATCCATGTATGTTGAGAGAATATACAGGTAGTCCTCGGGTTACGACGGTCTCGTCTTACGACGTTTCGACGTTACGACGCATCTCCCTTATTCACGTTATGCGTTACTTCGTTTTTACGTTGTTTTTACGTTGTTTTTACATTGGTTTTACGTCGATTTTTACGACGGTTTTATGACGTTAAACGTCGTAATGCAGCGGCGCGGTGGCGGAAGAATACAGTACGCGGTGCAGCGGTGGAGGAATACAGTACTGCACGGAGGAGGATGGCGTCACTAGCATCCCAGTAGGCCATTAGCTCATCATTAGCCCTTCATAATGGCTCCCAAAATGCAAGGAGGACTCTTCTGATGGCAGTGCATCGAGGAAAAGGAAGGCCATCACCATGGACTTACGTCGAAAATCGGTTTACGCGCTTGATAAAACAGGTACGTCACATGCATTTACGTACGTTCCGACTTACGTCAAATTCAGTTTACGCCGCCGCCATGAGAACGGATCTCCGTCGTAAGTCGAGGACTACCTGTAGTCTTTAAAGTTGTTTTCTCACGTTGTAATTTGTGGCAGATGGAAAAAAAAATATTTAGTTGTGCGTTTGAATCTGTGGTCTTTGAGTCTGACAATCTCACCAATGGTCTAACAGGATCGAGGCCGACCTGTGACAAATATTAATCAATGCCAGAAAATTACTAGAAGAATTGTGCAGACTGCTGCTGTGGTCTATGCCAGTTTCTCAATGTGCAAGTGCAGTTTTAAATCCTTCCTCTGTCTCCTCTTTTTACAGTTCACCTCTAACAATAACAGCATTAATCCCAAACTAGCTTTTTGTTCATAATTTGACATTGTACAGTGTGACGGGGGTTACTGTAAAGATCTTACAATATCGAGCCTGTCATCAATCTGAGCTAGTCTAAAACCTGACAGATGTTTTACAGATTTTACTAAGCATGGGGTCATGTTTTTACAGTCAAGCTTTGGTAACTACCATCAGACAAATATCTTACAAGAATTATAATCTCTAAAGTGTCTCTTTGAACTCGTGCCCTTTTATTGAGGAGTCTGGTGGAGCCCCGTCCCACCTTGTGCTTTAGCTAATTATTTAACTTTATATAAAGAGATGACACAAGTTAAGACCTTTTGTTAATTTACAATGAATCTCCTGCAGCTTGACTTCAGCTTACTTCTCTAAGAGCCTTCTCTTTTCTCTTTGGAGTCTAATAAAAACTCCCCGATCCTCCACTCGAGGCTCGTGAGCGTACCCCTTGTCCCTCCCTCGCACCACCTAAAAGCACATCTGGTCCACAGAGCGCCCCCTCCGGGGACCCCTTTAGCGGTCCCTCCCAGACGTGAACTTGGCCTACCTAATGTGTTTGTTCATGCAGTCTGAGTTTGCCTTCTGGACGGAGTGCAGGAGAATGAATTTCAACACGAACTGCCTTTTTTTTTTATTTACACAATTGAAAACATAAACTTGAGGCAGTTACGGGAAACAGAGGAGAAGGGTTATGCACATGTGTGTGAGTGAGTGTGTGTGTGAAACTGTTGGAAGTGGAGAGCAACAAAAGGGAGTGGTCGCGTTACATCATCCAACATAACTGGCCTCATACCATCGTATCAGCAGAATCACAGTCACTTCGTTAGTTTGCTGCTGATCGACCAATCAGCTCGTCACTTTATGAACCAGACGTGTAAACCAGTCGTCAAAAGTCCACCTAAACCAGTAGATTCAATCGTCCAAGCAGCCAACTTTCAGTCAGACCTTCAATCACGTGGAAGCTGTTGATTAGAAACAGCTGTCCTCACCCATTCCCTCTTCTTCCCCTCCTCCACTGGCTCCCCCCATGACTGACTTCATTGTTTCAACTGTCCAGCCCACTTTCTGTAGCGGCAAAGAAACACCAAAATCCTTTTTATTTATTTTTTCTTTCTCTTACATCTCTTTACTTGTTTTTATTCTCCATTTCATGTGCTTATTTTTAATTCTTTGCTTAAAACTGACTGCTCCACATCCAAAGGGACTTGTGTAGGTGATGGGGTTTCATTGCCCACTGTCAACAGGCAAAGATGGACGATAATGTTTTTACCAATATCCGTGTCTGATGGTTGCCAAAATATCCCATAAACTGCAAGATAAATTACGGAAACTTCAAGGAAGTAATCAATGGATGGGCATCTACAACTGATTACCAAGTTTGTTAAAGAATAATAGGCTGAGTTGACGTCCAAATATTAGAGGAGCACGACTGAGCCTCACATCACCATTTCTTTTCTTGGCACCAGCTGTTTTATGAAATTGTTCCTGCATTTGTTTGTCCGTGTTTCTTGATGTGCACAAGAAGTGAGGAGCTGTTTGAAAATGTGTTTTAGTTCCAACAAACTTACGTTCAAATAAAACATAAAATATTCGGGATGCACGATATTATCGGCATGCATCGGTATCGGCCGATATTAGAGTTAAAGTTAATCGGACATTGGTCATTCCATCAAAATAACTCACTGATATGAGACACTGTTTTTGTATAACAGCACAGTGACAAGGACACCTGCAGTACCAGCACAATGTGATGACGTCACGCACACCTAGCTGGTCTGATCACGGCGGAGAGGAAAATTCAAAATGTCGGTGGTGTAGAAGGTTTTTTTTTTTTTCGTTGAGGATGTTGGATTTCCAAGCGTTTTGGACTACGTTGAGCCTCGCCACATTGCCCCAAGTTGGTGATAGTTTTTCGAAGTAGCCTTATGTCATTGAGAAGCTAATAGCCGATAGCATGTCTTGTTGGGTGAGTTTTACCACAGATGCCATGTTAGCCCTGTTAGCATGATTATTCTTACGGCACAATGGATAGACAAAAACTTTGAATTTAAAAAGTCTGTCCTTCATACACAGGAGTGCAGATGATCCCACACTGCAGATAGGAACCTGGTAAATAACATTTAACACTTTTCTGTAGTAAATAAGCCTAAATAAGATGCTGTGTTCTGACAAAGGAAAGTATATAAAAATATTGTCATCGGTTATCGGCCAAATAAGTTTTAACGTATCGGCATATCGGATATTGACCAAAAATCCAATAATGTGCATCCCCACAAAATATTAATGTTTTATCACTACTCAGCTCCACAGAGTGACAGAATGCCAATCTTGAGGCTTCAAAACACATAAAGCAAAAGATGATGTCACATCCTTATTATACACAGTCTGATTCTGATTCAGACTTCTAATGTCCATTCTAACATCGCCTGTGGCCCATTTGGTGCTGTAGAGAAATGGACTGCATTCATATTGAGCTTTTTATTTAAAGTCCTCAAGCTGTTTGTCTGTAGTGCTTCAGTCTGTGGTGGTGAGGAGAGAGTTGAGATAAAGGGTGACACTTCTGATTTACTGGTCCATTTACGTTCCAGCGCTCACCTGTGGTCATGACATTTGGGTGAAGACCAAAAGACTTGAGATAAGATACAAGCATCTTGATGGAGTTTCTGGTGTCCAGGCACAGCCTAGAAATAAATCAAATTGGAGCTCACAACATACAGTAAACCTAAAATCAACTATTGCCTCTAGGAAGTCTCAAAATTATTGAATACGGGTCCATTAAGGAGCATCAGGTGTTTGTTTTTTTATTATTATTGAAATATTATTGTGATTTGTTTTTATCTTAAACACATTCAGAGCCTCTTAAACAAGATGTTGACTCCACTATGCTCTCCATGATTTACACAACCTGATAAAACATGGCTGGATTGTTGCAGAGGAACACTTTGACATGCGACTGTATATTTCTGGAATTGGACCGCCAACTCTTTAGTTGAAGGAAGACTTCCCTGAGCCGCAGCCACAGAAATAATCACGATGCTGCTAATTTTCTTAGCATTTGCCACATAGGTCCATCTTTACTATTTTCTTCACCCAGGCAATCTCCTGCTTCCTCGTTACACTTTAAACATCAGCAGCGCATTCCCACACATACACCCATGATCGTACCACACCCAGGGGCGCACCTCGGCATGCTTAGAAAAACACGCCATGCAAACACGTATCTACCACCAAGGATTTTCCTTAATAATAATCATTGGTTTATTATTGTAAGCGAGTCCGCGAGGCTCAATGAGACTAACCTGTACAAATAAAGGTTGAATGAATGCATGTCTAAATGCTGAAGTTCAGGTTAAATAAGGCTAAATATTGCCAGAATTATAAGAAAAATGGGTACATTGTAAATATTTAAGTTAATAGTACAAGTTAAGTTAGTTGGTACTGTAGCAGAACTCTGGTAAGATTATGGAGACTTGTAAAGTACTTGATGTACAGTTATGCACTGGTCTGGCTAGAATGTTTACAATTGGTCATTTTATTAAACGGTAAATGGACTGTGCTTGTATAGCATCATTCTATCTTATCAAGATACTCAAAGCGCTTTAAACTACAATCTCTGTCCTCATTTATCCATTCATACATCACTCTACTAGATGTATACAAAGATTAATCAGTGCTTTATCACATTCATACACTGATGGGACAAACATCGGAGGCAATGAGCTGTTCAGTGTCTTGCCCGGGGACAAGTCAGCACGCGACGGCTGGTGGAATCGAACCCCCAACTCTTGCACTGCTCCAACCACTCAGCCATAGCCGCACATTTATTATAGTGTAACCCTCTGGGTTTTGTTTTGCTTGACTCGGCTTGCTGGGAGACTCACAACAGAAAACGTTTTCCCCATTTTTCCATAATGTGCACGTGTTCATTTAAGGCCTTTTCTGTGTGTTTTTGGACTGATGATGCAGAGTACAGCACACACAAGGAGTACAGAGGAATATGGATAGCACTTAGTAAGATGGCAGCCTCGGGTGGCCGTTCCAGTTTGTTTCTGTTTCAGAAGTTTTAACATACAGTATTCTAATAAAAACTTGTAGCGATTCATCAGTTCCTATGATCTTTACTGTGAAATTATTTATTTATTAATTTTTATACAATTTGTTAATTTTTTTTTTAAATACAATACAAAACAATCCAATAAACGATAACATAAAAAATACAAAATAAAAGAAAGGTAGCAGAAAGAAGAAATAAATCTTATTATTTCTGCCCCTTTTTTTCAAACAATCAGTTCAAACAATAATAATCTTCCAGTAACAGAACAAAATGAATAACTCTTTCTAATTTTTTTAATTATTAATTATAAACTGTATAAAAATGTATGTTACAAATATATTATACATTTATTTGACACTTTTTTTTTTCAGTTTTCTTGTCTTGTGTTTAATGATGATTTTAAGATATTTCAGCATATTAAGTAGTTTTTTTTTTGAGTGGATGTTTCTTTTTGTTTTTCCTGCTGCTCCTATTTCTGGTGTTTTTCTTCCCATCCAGCCAAGGGCACTTCAAAGCGGCTTTGTGCGTGAATCAGCTGTGAGTAGCTCAGCTCACAAGGGGACCAGAGCAGAGTCAAGCCTGAGTCTGGCCAGTCTCATATCTCAGATGTTCAAAGGTGCTGTTTGTGCACGAGTGAGTTTGTGAGCCGGTCCCTTAAAAAAAAAAAAAAGGGACTGAGCTGCCAATTTTTGGCTTATGAAACTAGAACATTCTGAAAAGGTTTTAAATTGCTTGTTTAATTTAGAAGTGTCAGCTCAGATTACTAATTTTTATATACAGTACACTGCAGCCACGAGTCAGATTAGGTTCATCACCAGAAACGGTGATGTTGTTAATCAATTGCAGATGTTTAGCCAATGGTTGATTTCTGGGTTTCAATAAAATCTGTTGAGTGGATCATGAGATATTTTGCTAACAGTGTCGCCTTAACTGTTAAGTTTTCAACAAAGATCTTGTACAATCTCTGAGCTCTCCAAGTGTTGAGAACCAGTCTCAGCCACACGGTTAAGAAATTTTGCTAACAAATGCTGACACTGATGTTTACATCACTGCTTGCCATTTTAGCTGCTAGTGTCAGCTACTCTTTCTTTGATTTAAATAGAGCAGGCTGTCTCTAAACACTGCAGCTGTTTGCTACTAAAGATGAATATTTTCCCTGAGCAGACGGTCACACGGTTCCCTTCAAACAGCTCGCATGCGCCTGCTGTGTGTTGTCATGAGCTGGAAAGGCGTGGATGGACGTGAAGGTCACAGTCTACCTCGTGCTCTCCTGCAGCAGACGCTGACACACACACACTGACAGGTGACACACACAAAGGTGGTGCTTGCAAGGCCAGGTTTCTGCAGAGCCGGAGCCGGCTGCGGCCCAGCAGTCACCATATGGACCGGAACTGGAGGCAGGACACTGAGAACAAGGCAGGAAGGGAGTGAGGAAAACTGTATACAAGAAGAAAAGTGGGGAAATGTGTTAGTTTGGAAACCTGTGAGCAGGCCTGCAGGTAGACATGACAGGGATGATGATACGAGGGATGAAGAAGCATGAACAAATGGAATTTATCAGTTGAATAAGCACCTTTCAAGATAGTCCCTCGCCACTTCGCCGTTTTGAGTTTGCTGGCCAATAAGAACAGGGATAAAGGTACTGGTAGCTTTGACAGTGTGTTCAGATGCCAAGTCCTGCTGGAAAATGAAATCTGCATCTCCATAAAGTTGGTCGGGAAGCATGAAGTGTTCTAAAACTTCCTGGTAGACGGCTGCGTTGACCTTGGACCTCAGAAAGTACAGTGGACCAACACCAGCAGATGACGTGTCCAAAGTGATGTTCTCTGATGAAAGCACATTTTGCATTTCCTTTGGAA
The DNA here is from genome assembly GCA_032273985.1 of Hypsolebias coamazonicus. Taxonomy (NCBI): domain Eukaryota; kingdom Metazoa; phylum Chordata; class Actinopteri; order Cyprinodontiformes; family Rivulidae; genus Hypsolebias; species Hypsolebias coamazonicus. The sequence continues at coordinate 10,214,646 of JAVCKU010000093.1, forward strand.
ATCAAGGTCCCAGAGTCTGGAGGAAGAGGAGAGAGGCACAGAAGCCATGTTGCAGGAAGATGTGATCCACCAGACCAGACAGTTCAGAAGAGCTGAAGGCCACTAAGAGCAACCTGGACTCTCATGACACCTGAGCAGTGTGTGTCACGCCACATTGCAAAGGAGCCCCAACGAAGTACTGATGCTGTACATGTTCATACTTTACAGTTGACCAACATTTCTAAAAATCCTTATTTTTATTGCAAAAGTAATATTCTTATTTTCTGAGATACTGAATTTGGGGTTTTCATTAGTTGTCAGTTATAATCAA
>JAVCKU010000093.1:10221191-10233064 GCA_032273985.1 Hypsolebias coamazonicus
ATGATCACTAAATTATGATAAAACAAAATGTGTAATATTTAGTAAGAAGAAAACATAAAAATGTCAAACTCACAATAAACAGTATCAAAATAGAATGAGTGTATAAAATCAGTGTATAAAAATAATTTGTTAAACAAATATAAGGTTTGATTTTTTTGTGTTTTTTTTCCCCTTTTTTGTGTTTTTTGTTTTATTTTTATGAGTTTGTCTATCGACTGAGCCAGAATTCTTTGATATGTTTTATAAATTATATAAGAAAAGTTCTGAGCCAGAATTCCTTGATATGTTTTATAAATTATATAAGAAAAGTTCTGCTGCTTTGATTTTCATGTTTTATGTATAACAAAGTGAAAGTATAATAAGCTTGTGCCTCTACCTACACTTTTTTTTGGTTTACATGTTGTGTTCTTAATTTTTACGAAACAATAAAGTTTATTATTATTATTAATGCCTAAAAGTGTTGAATGAATGATAAACATTGTTCCAGACACCAAAATCCCTGGATCTCGACTGCTCAAAGCAAGTTTGTAACTTAGTGTAACAAGTTCTGCACTGCTGCTCTGCAGGATGAAATGAGTGAAATTTAGAGGATAGCAGACAATGATTGGCTTTATTCCGCCATCGCAGCAGAACAAATGCATCACAAACCCTCTCTGCTGAGCTGTTGATGCGCTGGGAAGTGGTAAACTGATTTAATTTATTCATATAAATGGCTTTTAACCAAAACTGTTGTGCTTGTCCAAGAGCTGTCAAAGTGCTGGTAATGGATAGATTCTCCTTTTATGTCATTTATGTGCATTATTTAGGCCAATGATTATGACACTTTGTTCATCAAATGAATCATTGATCATCAAATGTATCATATAAGCAAACTATTTCATAAACTATGAATAGATATTATTAAAACTCTACAAGTTTAATCAGTGGATGTCTGTCTACACTTGACTTCTGGAGTCAATTCAATTCAAGATGACCACCACACCTGATCAACAGTAACCACCACAAGAACGACTATAAGTCAGTCAAATTTACAGATGCTGAGCTAAAATTTGAGGTGGTAGTAGCTGAGAGTGGTCCTCAATAAATACTTGGAGTGCAAACAAATCTTGCAACATCTCACAATGTCACTTGGGATTACACATAACATTGTTTTCAAAGTTAGACCAAAACTTGAATGTTTTTGTGCAGTGCCCTGAGACATTTGTTGTGGACTGGCTGTATAAAAATAAACTGAACAGAAATGAATGGCTTGAACTCCATCGTTTTTAGTCATAAGATGATCATAGCCAGCCCTCTGGTGTAAAGACTTTTAATTTTCTTCTGTCGTCACAGTGCGCACTCTACACGAGTTTAAGCATTTCAACACTTTCATCTTAATACGAATTGTGACAGTTTATACCGTACTTGCAGCTGTACACGTCGCATCAGTCCAAATATGTCAAATAAAGTGGAGGAAAAAAAAAACATAAATATGTCACTTCACCATATAAGTCGCATCTATCATGCGTCACCACTGACCATCCGGAAACGTGGGCCGGTGTTGTGGCAAAAATTGATTGGCTGCCAAATGGAGGCTGCGGTTGCGTGCACGGGAGGACTTTGCCAAGAACTTAACCAGATTAACACTTAAAAACAATTATTTGTTTGCTCGACATTATAGTAAAGGTGTGACTCAGTTTAACTTTTCCTTAATACATGCACTTTAATGGTCAAATCAGTTGCATTTAAAAAATGATTTGCAGCTGCTGCAGCGAGCAGAGGGAGGACTCGCTGTGCATTTCTTCAACATTTAACAAGATATCTCCCTAAAACTAATTATTTGTTTGCTTGACATTATAATAAAGGTGTGACTCAGTTGAATCTTTCCTTAATAAAAGCATTTTAATAGTTTAATTTTGCATGGGCGACGCAGTGAAATGCAGCTAATTTGATGTTTGCTCCAGGGGTTCCGGAGCGAGACGAAGATGGCTTTTTATGGCAAGCCAATTGTCTCATTAATAGCCACTTGCACCTAGTAATGAGGCACTCGGCTTGCCATATAACTCAAGGGCCCTCTAGCAGCTGAAAATGGTAGTGTTCAATATTTTCCATGTCAGAATGAATGAAATCATCAGAGCTCAGTCAAAAATTGGGTTATAAATATGGGTAAAAATGTATATTAGTTGTTTCGGTGTATAAGTCACAGGACTTGCAAATTTATGCAAAAAAGTGCAACTTGTATGGTGAAAAATACGGCACATATACAACAATGCCACTGTGGATTTAGAACAACAAAACATCACTTACTTTCACCTCGAGTGAAAAATCACGTTTCTATTTCTTCTCATCTTGGAAAGGCCTAATTATTCATGAAGATACAGTTAAAGTAGAAAATACACACAAGACTTTTCAATAACTGTATAGCGCAAAACAAAGTTGATAAGATGCAAATTTCAATTAAAATGTCTGAAAGAATTCACTCAGCGCGCAAACATGTGAACGAACAAGTCAAGTCTTTCTCACGCATTCGGAGAGCGCAGGAGTAGAAATAACCAAATCGCTTCAAGATTTCAGCCTATAAAATGTACTACATATGGGAACGTCGTCAGATTCAAGCCCATCAGTTCAAAATCCTCATGGTATAAAAAGTGAATCACATGTTAGTGACCCTGAAATCAGCAAGATTCATACAGAAATGTGTTTTAAAACTGATAGTGAGACTGCAACTGCTTTCTCACTTAAGAGCCTTTTACGTTGACTAAAAACTTTGCAAACACCCACTAACATCTGGCTTTTGACTGCAGAGTAAGTCTTTAATGAGCATTCAGTTCTTGAAATAAAATGGCTCGGCAGTGGTCACGTGCATTCATTACAGGCTGCAGCTCTAATCAGCATTAACGAGGACACAAAACCTGAAAACATGTGCTAATTGTGAGCACATTCTGAAACTGACAGCAGCAACTCATCTATTAAAGAACTAGACAATTAACTGAACTTGTGTCTGCAAAAATAAAGGTGACAATTCATTTTAGGCTCACAGTGTGAGGTTGTCTATGATCCAGTAAAAAAAATTAACTTACACTGACCTATCTGTGTGAAGAAGTGATTATACGGTGTAATTTGATGCCTTCATGTTGTCATAACTTACATGCTTGTTTTTGGGAGATGCACAGGATGCAGCTCAAGCTCTTTCAGTAAGTTGAACTCAGAGAATTGAGAGTAAACGCTGTATTTGGACATTTATTTTTTATATCAGTCATGTTTAAAATCTATTAAAATTCTCTACTTTAAGGATTTTTTTTTTGTCTTGACTGGTTTAGGAAAGGGAGAAAGATCGAACTTTTTGGCCACCCCAAAAAGCTGAGCTTAGATTTCTGTCGACTGGGCATGCTGGTGTATCACCACTACCCAAATGAGCATTGCAAATTTAATTGTTTGAAATCTGAACAGCCTTCTTAAAGGAACATGTTTGTACAAGCAGATATACAACTACTGTATATATTTAAAGAACAAAGAAAGGTAAGAAGCCCTCAAAATCATAGTTGAATACGGTGAGCAGGGCTGTTCAACTGGAGGTCAAATCAGGCTCACCGATGAACTCAGTTCAGATCGCCAATGGGTTCGTTTTTAAAATAAAAGTAGATTTTAAACCATAAAGCAAACTTATTTAATGACAATAACTGCTGGATGTCCAGCCCCTGAGCTCTTGGCTTTCATTAACACGTCCGCCTGAGCAATTTACCGTAGTTGAATAGTACAGACCTCAAGTTGTATATTTTTAAGCAACTTCTCACTCTCACACATTTTTGAATGTCTTTTTTGTTATTATTTGATCTGTGAATATATTATGAGGGTCTTATCCCACTGTGGGGAAACTTTAAAGGATGATAGAGCGCCCATTGTGCATTATCAAAACCATCCAAACTGTCACCATTGGCATTTGATTGGACTCTTGTATGGTGGGAACTTGTTTGCTAGTTTTGGTTGTTTGTTGTTGCGGTCTCTTGGGGTGTGGGGGGAGTACTCCCACTCAATTGGCCTTGAGTTCCAGAGTAGCTAGAGGACAGGTCATACAAAGGCGCCGTTTGATGGGGTCATCGTTGTCACCATTCAGAGCTGAAGGGTGTGCCAACTTTGTAAATGACGACTGCATATGGCTGCCATGTCCCGCTCTCGTCAAGCCATCGTGGCCTTAACCAACCACCAAAAACTGTATAAAAGATGTTTACAAATCAAAACTGGGGAGAATAGGCAAGAGGGATGAAAGGAAGGCTTCTAAGGACAGGAGGATTTAAGGAGAACTATCGTCTGGCATTACAGGACCACCTTTTCTGGCGCTCTTGTTTTGGGAGTGCCTGTGTGTGGCTGGGCTGGTGAGAAACACCGTGGATTTACATAGTGGTCTGCGACTTCAAACGATGTGGCTGACATTTGAATGGGCTGCTGGTGGGAGCCTCTGGTGGGGGGTTTTGTTGCCATGCGGGGCAAGCCAAGAAAAGTGGGCACACAGCTTGTCCTGTTTATTGGGTCCACAGGTTACCATAGGAGCCCAGCACAAACTGAGTTCAGAAGGGACAAAGACAGTATGAGAAAAAAAAAAAAAAAACGGCAGGGACTCTTCCAAATGAAAGCATAAGAGGGGTACACTGTGCAGACTTAAACAGGTTCTGACTCACTTGGTGTCCAACTTAGAGGGGATGAAATAACTTTTATGAGTAATGCACTAATAATAGGGGAGTAAAGATCAAGTGCCATTTTGAAGGCAGACTCGCATCATTTCGGCCTCTCGCGCTCTGTCTTGCAAGTGGCAAATGTAAGACAGGTGGTACAAGTTGGTTCTGATCACCCTTTATAAGGTTCAGCTTTACTGCAAGGAGCATGATGCATGTGTAATTAAAAGACCAGCATTCCTTGAAGGAACACATATCGCCTGCCTCCTTTCATAACAGTTTTAATTGAAGATGAGCACCAAAGCCACATCTTGCAAGATGTGTTCATGTTGAGGCTACTACATGAACTTTACCTTATTATCTGGAAATTGTGTGTGTTATAACCCTATCGTGTTGGCAAAGGTAGATTAGTTGTAGCATCCATCTTGAATTAGGTTGCCTCATAAAGTCAATCAGTTGTAGATGGACAACTTCTAAAAGGTGCATTACAGGATTGACTCCAAAGGTCTGTCAGTTGTAGATGTGCATTCAATAATCGCTTTGTGGGACTTTCATTCAAACCAGTCCACTGCTTCATGAGATGTTTTGCTAACAGCACAGACACACACATACAGAACATTATCACCTTGACAGCTCGAAATAAAAGTTGCTTCACTCACTTTATAAGATTTTGTTTCGGAAAATGGGCTGTCATCCTTTCAGTGATTGATTAAAGGGCTATTTCAGACTATTTAAAGTGGAGTTCTGTGAAAAGTCATGAACAACCGATGTCTTACCTGTTGTAGACATCTCGTTCAATGGCCTCAGATTTTGACCAGTTAAAACTAGGTTAGGGTTGGTGTGAGCCCAAAAAGGTTTGCTGCCTTCTTAAATAACTACAATCTCAATATTTAGTGTCATAGCAGTTCATGATGTTCACACTTTACTTTGTCGTAGGTCAGAAATTAGTTTAAAAAAACTCTTGACATTAGCCAAAATGGCACGGAACAACATTCTCTGCTCTTGTTGTATTAGACAAACAAAAAGGAGCTGACACACTGATGCAAGATGATGATTAAAAAAAAAAAAAAAAACTAAAATAGGCTCAAACAGCTGTAAATAAATTTCAGACCACATCCAACCATAACACTGTCGGCCTCAGGAGGAGTACAGGGAACCAAAAAGAGAAGCCCTTTGCTCCTGACATGAAACACCTGTCTGGGCGAGTGAATACTGTGAAATGAATGAAGCCTCTGGGACAGAGGGAGCGCATGCGTGACTGTCTACAAAACCTATTTAAATGGGTCATAAACGAGTCAAAGCTAAACCTAAATTGCAGAACTTTCCGCCGTAAAGTGCACTTGGGTCAGGATTCAAACTGCAAAACGCACATGATCCGCTTCTGCCCACATAAATCCAACACGTTCTCCCCTCCCACAGCTTTCCCTTTCCCTGGCTGGCTCGGTGGCGGTTGCCCCGTCTGTCAGTCTATTTCCAGGCTCAGGGCCCAGCACTGGGGCAGGCAGTCAGTCGGGCGGTGTGGTGGAGGGCAGAGGGGTTGATGCGTGTGTCAGAGAGACGCTCTTCCACATTTCCCCTGGCGGCTGGCAGCAGGCCGGGCCTGCGGAGGTGGGGGTTCGCCTCTTTCTCACGACCTCTCAGGTTCCTGCGCTCATCTGGGAGCTATTCATTTCCTGCCAGAACACAGCCTTCCCCTGCAACTGCAAGAGGGAGGGCTGCAAGGGGATGGGGGCAGAGGGAGAGGAGTTTGGCTTCCATATGAGTCCAGGGTTTGGTACAGCAAGCTCTGGGATTAAATCATAAAGCGCTCGCTTGTCTGGGCTGCAATCAAAGCCAGGCCCAGTGACGGCCTGGGAGAGAGATTCAGAGAGGGAGAGAGGAGAGTGGGCCATATGGTAGCACTTACACAGCTAAGGAGGAAGCAGAGGTCTTTTTTTTTTTTTTACCCCCTCGTTTTGCTCCCTGCATGCACGCAGAGTGTGGGAAAAGTTAATGGACGTGCATGGCAGCTCACCTCCTGGTCGTGTTGTGACATGTGTGCGGTCACTCCAGCAGCTCGGCCGCTGCACCAGGTAATTGGAGAGGCTCGTGAAGCTGCTGTCAGCTGTGGGAGCGACCGCTGAAGGAAAAGGAGGAGAGTGGAGGAAAAGGCAGGCCGGCAGGGTGGGAGGGCTCAGCAGCTGGGTGCCGTCCAGGTCACACCACGTGCCTCCCAGACGTCCCGTGTCCAGCTGTGGCCCCGGGGCTCAGGGCAGGAAGCTCGACAGCAGTGCGTGCACAGCTGGATTGCTGTGGGAACATTTCATGCTCGTGTGTGTGTGTGTGTGAGGGCGTTTTGTAAAGAAGGTTTAAAACACAGGATGCTGACTGTTACCCTTCGTGGCAGGCCTCTCCTTGAACTCCCCCATCCCATTCAACTCCCCAGTGCCTCACCCCTTGTGCCCTTTAGCCAGACATGTCCACACCCTGCAACAGACACACACACACACACAAAACATGCACACACAGGCTTGAGCGCACACACATGGCTCCAATCAAACCAGGATGCATGGCCCCCCGTCTGTAAAAAGGTGTGATGGAAATTCAAAATGATGGCACTTATCCACACTTTGTGCCTCTTAGCGCAGTGATAATTGCAAACACCTGTAACTCCCCCCCCCCTCCTCCCTGCACACACACACCCTTCAAAGAAAGGGCCACACTGGAATAGCTGGAGGGGGGCACACACACCTGGGCAGAGCAGAGCGCTACCACATGGCTCAGTGGCGATGTGTTTATCGTGTCATTGTTCTGTTGAGCCCCCTCACCCACCCCCCCACCCCCTGGCACCAGAGATCCCTGATTAAAGAGCAGGCCCAAGGCTCCAACTTGTTCTATACCATCAGATTAATGCTGCTGCTCCAGTGAAATGTGACTGAAAAGCAGAAGAAAGCTTGATAATGATCATGTTTGTAGCTGGATCACTTCAGATTACTCACGGATTGTTCAAGTGAATATCTGGCTGTTTGCCTGACTGAACATTTTCACCAAATCAAATCAAATGATTCCCCTCAAAAGTAAGTTATGTTGAAATACTTATGATATCGGCATATTAAAAAAAGTTCCAATGTGACCTTTAAACTAATGACCAGGCACCTCTTTAAAGCTGTTAAATCGTATCAAGCCTCATCGACACCAACTCGTGCTGGACCTCATTGATCCTCCGCCTCTAATCTGGCTGCAGTGTCGTTTTCTGCTGCTAGATGGCGGGAGTGACCTCTTTAAAACTACTTTCAGGAGGTCAACAGCTGGACTGTGAGAGCTTGGAAACACTGAGGTCATTAATGTGTCCAAGCTTACTGATAGTGACTCATTTCTAACAAGAAACAAGTTTTTTGGGATCAATTCTGCGCATTTTGGTGACTATTTTGGTTTTGTTTAATTTTGCGCACAGTAAAACTCACTTTTTTTTTTTTTTTTAGGTTTTACTTGCACAATGGAGTCATTGCTGGGGCTGCAAGTTGTATAAGCGAGGATTTTCATCTAAATTGATCTTTTAAAGTCGAGTTTTGGCTGTCAGTCCACACAGAAAGGATCATTCAGCAGGATGAGTCAGTTTTGGTTTTACGCACGCATTACGCACAGGTTTGCCTACAACGTTGCGAGTTGTGATGGAACTTTATGGTCTGAGAAGTGCATCAGATTGTGTTTCTCCAACAAGCAGCGCATGGAAAATGTCTTGTTTTCATATTTTTTAACAAATTTATTTGTCTTCCAAAACGAAGAACATCATAAGCACAAGTCTTTGGCGCCACACAGTAAAAAATACAACTCAAATATAGATTTTTTTTTTTAAATGCAGTGAACGGACTTCCACAATACAAACCCCCCCATTTCAATATGAACTGTTACTCCCTTGTTAGCTGTACAAATATAGTGCATCTTTTCAATTTACAAGAAAAAAATAATAAAATAAAACTGGTTGAAAACAACTTTCTATAAAGAGAAAACTAACAAAATGAAAAGTCAGAGTCTTTGCTGTGGTGCTAAACTTTTCACCACGGCCTCCACACTGAGTCTGTGTTGGCTGACGGAGCTCCGGGGGAAACCGCAGCCGGCACCGGCGTGCTGTTGGCGTACACCGGGATCACGGGGCCGTTCGGCGCAAACGCCGCGTTGGGTATGAGGAACGCAAACTGTCCGTCCGTGGCAGGCACGATCTGAAAGCCGCCGTACACTTTGGTGGCGTCTGGGGGTAAAGTGGGCGGCGAGGAGCCCCCTTTGCAGGAAACCGGGTTCATGGGCAGGACCTGCGGGGACGAGTTGGGGATTTGCACCATGGACTGGCCGAAGGAGGGATGCGTTGGCCCGGCGGCGGGAGGCAGCTGATGCTGGTGCTGATGCTGGCTGGGGTAGTTCATGGCGTTGATCTGAGTCATGCAGCTGGCCAAGTGGCCCAGGAGGCGCGTCCTGACTTCAGTGTTGACCCCTTCGCAGGTGGACAGGAAGCGCGTGACTTCATTCATGCACTCGCTGAAGCCCGCGCGGTATTTTCCCAAGACGGTGGGGTCTGTGTTCAGCGCAGCTGCAGGGAAACAGACGCGTTTTACATCAGCTCTGGACGCAGGTTCATGGATTTAAAGTGCAAAGAGAGAGAGAAGTTCTGCTCACCCGTCATCTGAGCCCTCTGGAGGTTCCGGAGGTGTTTGACCGTCATCTCCAGGATGTCCGCCTTCTCCAGTTTGGAGTGTCTGGAGCTCTGAGGGACGCAAAGCACACCTGGTCAACATCACGCGCTCACTTTCTTTCACTCATCATGATGATGAGGAGCCCATCCAGGTACTTACATCTTTTTTCAGCGCATCCAGGATGAGAGTTTTCAGCTGACCCAAGCTTTCATTGATCCTGGCTCGTCTCCTCTTTTCCATAATGGGTTTTGAAGACTGAAAGCAAACCAACAAAGTGTTAATCTCCCTGCAGCTCCCGAGCCAAATAGAAACCCTTTCAGACGGTCTTGATTGTAAGACACCAACCTTTCTGTGCTCGGACGCGGTCTTGGGTTTATCCGGAGTTGTGTTCATGCTCGCCGGAGTTGCAGCCACCGGGGAGGATGACGATTTTTCCATCATGTCGGCGGGCATCTTTTTTTTATTATTATTATTAGAAATCTCCCACAAAGCAGCAAAATAGGATCCACTGGTGTAGGGGGGGTGGTGCAAAGGATGCTGTTCAAAAAAAGTCCCCAAAAAAGGAGTCCTGAGATACAAATCCGTCGGAGCGACGCGCAGCAGCAGCCACCGGGAGCGCGCGCAGCCTCTGTAGGGCTGCTCCGCGTGTGCCTCGTATTTATATCTCTCGCCGCACGCGAGCGGCTCGTGTGAAACTTCCCAAACTTTCTTTCCCACAGTAACTTTCAGCCAATCAGGGCGAGGGACACGCGGCCCGAGGGAGGACGGCTCGTGCTCGGCGCCCTCCCATTGGTTGTTTGGCCGCCGGAGCTGTCCGGTGCAGGGGAAGCTGTCTGCAGCCTTCAATCACCGCGGCGTTCGCGCGTTCACAGCGCGCGCACGCACGCGGACGGACACCACATAAAGCAGGGGAATAAAACAAAATAGGGGGAAAAAAAATGGATGAAATTAATCCAAAACACACTTTGCGTTTGCCTCCTGCGTCAACTTCAGAGCAACTTTTTAGTTGTAACTTTACTGGAATAAAATAATGTGTGTGAAAACGCGCACGCTCCACATTGCACCACTTCTCCTGAGTCTGTGGCGCAAAGGTTTTTTTTTTTTTTTTTGCCACTTAAATCATCTGTCGGGGGCTGTGAGTGTGGAGCACGTGCCAGGATGTTTTACGAGCGCGCGGTGGTTTTGGAAGTTTTGGCCGCCGGGCTGCCGGGGGGCCGCCGGGCCGGGGGTGGAGGAGGACGAGGAGGAGGAGGGGGTGGTGGTTTACATTAGAGGGGAAGGTAAATAGCAGCTGCTGTTTTAAAAGCCTGGGAAAACCACGCCCACAGACAGAGCTGGATCGGGCTCCCTTATCGGAATGTGAGCCAGAGCGCAGATATTTCTGAGCTCACACCGACGCCTCCTTCTCCTCTTTTTTTTTTTTTTTAACCTCCCCCTTCCCGCCTGTGGCCGCCCCACAGCGTTCAAGGCTTTTGTAGAGATCAGGTCATAATTTCATTTCCTTATCTTTACTGCGCTCTGAGCAGACGCGCATGAAATAATGCCAAGTTGCCTGTTGAAGGTTTATGGAGCAGCAGCAGCAGCTCCACATTCTTCAGGTTGCGCAACTTGCAGGCACCAACAGGACCCTTATAAAGTTGCGCTCCTTTCAGAAGTTTAGGGGTCATGAGCCTATTTAAACTCTTTGAGGTGACATTTATGCCCCCACCCCTCCTCCCCATAATCTTTGCTCCTTTAAAATATAAAGTTTAGTTCCTGATGCTTAAAGTTTGCGCACTCCTTCCTCTGCGTCTTTCATAAAGATAAAAATCGTGTCTGAAGTCGGATTCTGCCGCTTATTGCCGCAGCATCATGTTGTTATCTGAGCGCGTCGCGGCTCTCGGTTGCGCGCACACCTCCAGCCGGTTGCGGAGACCGCGGACACGTGGCGCGCAGGCGACCGGGGGAAGGCGCTCCTCTCGCCCGGCTTGCAGCCTGGATCTGCGGGGCGTCTCCAGCCGCTGGCCGCAAGACCGTGCGTCTGATGGGGCGGGGGGGGAGTGTGCACCCGGAGCTGCCCTGCGCCTCACGATCTCCAGGGAGCAAACCCAAGTTGTTTTAGTTGCAACTCGGATGATTTTTTTTATTTTTATTTTTTTTTGCTCTCGCTTCAAATAAGATTTGAGGAACTGTTAATCAGTGGTGGAGAAAGTACTCAAACACTGTACTTAAGTAAAAGTACAAATAAACAGACAAAAATGTACTCTAAAAGTAGAAGTACCATATTAATGTTTTACTTAAGTAAAAGTAAATAAGTACTTGCTTTCAAAAATACTGAAAGTATTAAAGTAAAAGTACTTGCTGAATGTTTTAACTATAATGCAATGGCCTACAATATCAAGTGTGCCTACTGTATGTATATTTTCTATAATACATTAATAGTGTTGAGTCATTTTAATGATCAGTGCTGCAGATAATACATGTTTTTATTGTGTTTACTCTGACACAGTTCACACTTGGACTTGTGATTCTGTGCATCAGAATTTCAGGGATGACCTGCAGAGTTAAATGTCATTAA
>JAVCKU010000093.1:10838276-10848781 GCA_032273985.1 Hypsolebias coamazonicus
ATTGTCAAATTTCAAACAATATTATCGTTTATCGCAATAATTTCTGAGACAATTAATTGCCCAGCAAAATTTGTTATTGTGACTGGCCTACCTTGAACCTTGAGTAAGTATTACAAATACTGAGCTAAAATTAGGTGAGAGAGTCATCCCTTCACATACTCTGGGTGCTAATAAATTGTGCCATATCTTTATTTTAAAAAAAAATTGGCATGCAAGGTAGTGGGGAACATAGATTACTTCAAAAAATACATGTTGAATTTCCCTCATGTATTTTTCTTGTCTTGATATTTTCTCTTTTAAGCTGTGCATGTTGTGTGTGTTGCAGGGTGATTAGTCGGGCTCCAGGTTTAAAACTGGTGGTGGAGACGCTGATCACATCTCTGAGGCCAATTGGAAACATCGTCCTCATCTGCTGCGCTTTTTTCATTGTGTTCGGAATTCTAGGTGTGCAGGTAAATATTTGTTTCTTAAAAAAAAAAAAAAAAAAAAAACTTAATTCTCATCAAAAACACAGTTCACCATTTTTATTCAATGGATGTTTTGTTTGCTGCTGAGGGAAAGACACTGATCCCGGTGGTTTAAAATAAATGAGGCACGGATCAGAAAGGCTTCAGGTAATAAAAAGTGAAGAGGAAAATCGGGAGGAAATGTAAATGAGCTGCTGATTATGCAAGAGAGTCCCTTGAAGTAATTAAAAATACAATGGCTACAGAGGAATTGTGCTGAGAATGTTTTATTTTAACTGGGTTTTAGCCAGGATTTTTCTATGGTTAGTTTGAATAATTTAATCTATTTATCAGTTATTAATGTCAGGAAATCCTCAATGTTAGCTTTTCCTTGAAATAAAATAATACTATTAAGCTCACTCTTGATCCAAATTCAAATATCCATCTTGGTAAACAGTGTCTGGACCTAAATTCTCACATCCAAAGATGAAAAACAGATGATTATTTCTCATATAATTTTTTTTTGTTAGAGCTATTTACAGGAAGTGGTAGCTTCATTTCTTCAGACCCTGAAAATCTTCAAACACCTTTAAAAGGAAATAAAGATGAGTGTAAATTTGTTCTTTAGATGGAATGCTTTTATTGATCCTTCTCGTGTGAAAGGCATCATTTGCCTTTTGGAATAATTTAAAGCACTTAATATCTTGCCTGTTCTGTAAAACTCTTTGAATGGCATTAGTTTGAGAAAATAGCATTTATTTCTGATCACACTGATGAGCTAACAGCTAGTCGGAGTGAAGCCGAGATCAAAGTGGACTGCTGCTGTCCTCAAACAGCCACAGTCTCAAAGATTTCAAAGAGATTCATGCGATCCACAAGCAGTTTTATAAACTTTTAAACATCAGGAAATTCCCATCACGTTTATTCTAGCAAATACATTCACATTTTCCTGCTAGAGCTGTCCCAGGCTACACTGGAGGTGCTGCGGCTACCTGTTGCCACTGTTTGGGCTTACAATTAACCACTAAATTTAATACAAATAACCACATAATTTAAAATTAACAGAGATGTAAAGGTTTTTAAAATAGTGTTTGCATGAATAGTTTTGAGACCAAAGTTGTTGTATAATGGTATTTCTCTTTGGTGTTGACTCGTCTTGGACTAGCTATTAGCTTTTTAATCCAGTCAGGAGTAAACTCTGTTTTTCCAAACTGAGGCTATTCAACAAGTTATATCTACAACAGGTAAGACACTGATTATACATGCCGTTTCCACAAGAGAATATTTAAAAATATCTGAACCGTCCCTTTAAAGGATAGGGTGTCCAAAGTGTGGCCCTAGGGCCATTTGCAGCCTTTGGAGTGAATTTTGCACCCCTCAACTGCAATTAAAGAATGGTATAATTTTGACCCACAGGCTTAAGAGGTTTATGCAGATGTAGACCTTCTTTAGAATTAATATTGGTACATTTTAAATATAATTTTTAGGTATAACAGCAAAAAAGATTAAAATAATATTTTCAAAATTAGCTAAATTAAGTAGAACACACAAATTTTTTCATTCATTCAACCTTTATTTAGGCAGGTTAATCTCATTGAGCCTCGAGGACCCATTTACAAGCGAGACCTGGCTACAAACTAAGGATGATGACAATAGCAACAATACAGCAATAGAATACAAATACCGGTACTGTATAGCTATACAGTAAATAATTCCTTTATCCTACAACAAACCTTCACTGACTTCTACCAAAAAAATAAAACTTTGGATATTAATTCATAAAACTTGGTTATAAATAAAATGAGTTTTCAAAGAAAATAATTTCAGTTGAATCGATGGGGAGAAATTGGACATTTTTTAAATGAATATAAAGTGGTATCATCAACGTACAAGTTGATCAACTTTATCAGTGTCCCTTAAACCCTTTGAATCTGTTTTAGTGACTGACAGCTGTTTTTCAGAACTTTGATGACACAACTAGGCTGTCCATGGTCCAAATAGGGGGTTGAAGTTTCATCCCCTTTTTTAAAGAGCAGTTACTCATGTTTGGCTTTTAACTATGAAAATAAATGAAAATGAAGTTTCAAAGCGCAAGAAAACAAGTAATAGCCCCCCCCCCAAAAAAAAACAAATGTTAATTAAAAAAAAAAAAAAGTCTATGATAATGAGGTTGTTAATGTTCAGGATCTAGAATAATTTCAACTAAACTTTTAACTTGTCTCCAAAAATATTATTCAAGTTGCTAAAACGAGGAGAAAAAAAATCACGCTTTAAAAAAGTTTTCTTAAATTTATATTTTTCTGGCCCACGAGTCCTTTCATCTAGACAGTTCTGGCCCACCTATGATAATGTTTGGACACACCTGCTTTAAGGTGTTACTGTCACTGAAAGCTTGGGCTCAACTACATACAGGTAGTCCCCGACTTGCGAATGAGTTCCGTTCCTACGCCCGTTCGTATGTCGAAAATCGCCGTAAGTCGGAAAATATGTCCAAACGGCCCCTCATACATACAGTACTTAACACATTACCCTACATAATTATCAAAACCACAGACATTTAGGAGCCATAATAGAGTGGAAAAAAGAGTTAATTTCTTACTGGGAGCTGGTATCTTCCTCCATCTGTTAGCATGTTAGCTTGTGCACCGCCAGTCCAGCCCCGCTGTTTTCTGCCATCTGGCGACACCATCCACCCGTCCATCCTACTGTTAGCATGTTAGCTTGTGCACCGCCGGTCCAGCCCCGCTGTTTTCTGCCGTCTGGTGACACCATCCACCTGTCCATCCTACTGTTAGCATGTTAGCTCGTGCACCGCCGGTCCAGCCCCGCTGTTTTCTGCCGTCTGGCAACACGATCCACCTGTCCATCCTACTGTTAGCATGTTAGCTCGTGCACTGCCGGTCCATCTCCCTCCCTCCTGTAAATTTCCACTGAGCGCGCGTCAACCCCCTCCCTTCCTCTCCTGTTTTGGTACCGTATTTTTGGTGTAAAGTCGCATAAACGGCGTAACTTCAAAGCAATGCTTTTCAATGGGAGCGTGTTCGTAAAGTCGAATCGCCGTAAGTCGAGACCGCCGTAAGTCGGGGACTACCTGTATTTATAACTAGAGACCGAGTTTTTAAGTGAGTTTCTAATCATTTCATTTAGTTGTCATCACTCAGTGAAATGATTATTAAAGGCTGTGAGGTTAAATCTGTAGTGCCAAAGTGTGCACGTGACATCTCCGTTCGTTCTTTTCAAGCGACACCAGAGCAGGCGTCCTCCTTCAAGAAGTCCCTGCAGGTGCTGCTTCAGCTCCAGCTGACAGCCTGAGTTAGGAGCTTCTCTGGCCTCGTTCTGTTGTGCAGCTGCTCGATGCAACGATGAACTTGGGAGCAATCTTTTTTTCTTTTCTTAAAGAAATGTTCAATTCTGGATCCATTTAATGATTTGCTGCCACATATTTTCTTTCAGTGTTGTGTTTTGTGTCAAACACCCATCAGGGAGATCTGAGGGAGGACAGTTCTTCCAATCTAAAGATGAAATCCACTGATGAGGCGCGCTTTGCTTTGAACTCTATAAATATGAACTAGTAAGAGTTGGGATGGGGAGTATTTTTGATCAGGGCTTAGTATTTGATCTAAATGATTGTTTTTGCCCAAAGAACCAGCATGCTGCACAAACTAAAGAGCTTAAAATGGATTCTGCTCATGTGAAGAATCATATTCATTATTAGTGCACAATGTGCCTTGATTACAGAATGGAAATCTATGTTTTCACTCCACTGAGAGCTTTTAGAGCTGAATTACTGTTTTAGTTTTAAGCTTATTTGCCATCTAGTGGCCTTATTTGTTCATTACAATATGGTGGCAACCTGCCTCCATTTGAGGCTTCAAAATAAAAATAAAACAACTGAACTTTAATTTATTAAATCATTCTAAACCTAATCAGTCCCATGAATGACTGAACACATTTTAATGTGAATCCCAGAAAGTAATTATTGGCATGATAAGTACAGCTGATTATGGAGTCAGTTTGATTCAAGATGGCCGCCTCAGCAAAGCAATGTTATACCTCAGCCACTTTTACAGCCTTTGGGCTAGCATTTGGTGTGGTAGTAGCTGCTGATGGTCCCCAAATGCTCTGATTCCTAACTGCGCGAGCAAAATCTGTGTTTAAAGCTTTACCATTGACTCTTTGTCAGCAAAACATCTCATGAACCACTGAGCAAATTTTATTCAAACTTTCATGAAGTGATTAGTGTGTACATCCACAACTTGTTAACTTTTTTAGGCTTAAACAAATTCAAGGTGGCAGCTACTGCCAACCAACTTAAAAAAAAAAAAAAACTAAATAGTTACAACAGCCAGATTTACATATGCTGAGCTAAAAGTTAGCACGGTGGTAGTGGTGCAGTCTACATTTTTGTAGTGGGTATACTGTGCTTAGAAACCAAAGTACACTGGTTAGTACAATGTGTCAATTTATTTTTGATTTTTTTTTTTT
Organism: Hypsolebias coamazonicus; assembly: GCA_032273985.1. NCBI lineage: Eukaryota > Metazoa > Chordata > Actinopteri > Cyprinodontiformes > Rivulidae > Hypsolebias > Hypsolebias coamazonicus. The sequence continues at coordinate 10,843,208 of JAVCKU010000093.1, forward strand.
TTTATTGACCATTTCCAAATTTCTCTGATGCTTCTGTGTGAATAAAAGGTCCACTGACATGATGTTTGAACTTTGCATAAAATGGCACAACATATATATCTTGTCTCATTCAACTATGTTCGTTTTTGCAAACAAAATGATAAATATATGAAAATTTCATTCAAAGTCATTTTAAATTTGGCGCTGTGTGTCGTCACCTTCTCGCCGAGAGGCAACAGCTCTATCAACTGGGCCACCGTGCTGCCCTCCACTCAGCTCTTGATGTTTCAAATGGTTATGCAAGCTGTTGGAAAGTTTACTACAATAATTATAGAAGCTGCTTATCACCACCATCACCACCAGTTATTTTTAACAAGACTACTAAGCTCACTTTGTCCAAAAAAAAAAAAAACTGACTTTGTGATATGTAACTAATCAATAAACAAATGTTGTTTGTGGTTCATTTGTATCAGACTTTATTTTGTTTTTAAAAGCTGGATGACCGGATAAAACAAACTGAGACTGGAAGAGAGGTTAACTAGAGGGCACAAAGGTCAAAGTAAGGAAAGTCTTCTGAGCCACATGTCACCTATACAGTTTGTTTCTATTCTCCATCCATCCATCTATCCATTTCATCCATGCTCACTACAATACAGTTTTATAAATGGATGACACAGTCATACTTAGCATCCTTCCTTTAAGCAAAGGTAGATACTCTAATATTAGCTTTCTGGAAGTAGAAAAGGTCAATTTTCCATCATCTGTTAAGATATGGCTCTGTCTGAGAGCCCCACCTAAACAACAGCCTCTATCCCACATGCACGGTTTTATTTATGATATTCCCTATAAAGAAAAGATCAAATGACAACTAAAATATAGGATATTGTCGATTGGAAACAATGATAAACCAAGAGTGTGCAAGGAAGCAACATTGTGCTGACAATGCACTGATCGCATTAAGCATTTGTTGCAGCAAACGGGCAAGAGGATCGTGCCGTTTAATTAACAGTGACAGACTCAGGAGTGCTCACAAATGTGTCAGAGGAGGCAAACCAGGTTTTTACCCAAATGAGTGCATCAAGCTGCTGATATCTGCCAGGTAACTGTTGTGTTGAATAGCCCACAATGTTTGCTAAATCTCCAACCATGCTGTTTGGAATGAGCTTCTTGCTTATGCAGTTAGACTTCTTTAACCCAACTGGCTATAGCCTAATTAAAAAAAAAAGTGCTGAAGCGCAAAAAGTAAGAGCACTTCTCAGCCATGGTTATAGCCTGTGGTAAGGAGACAGTCAACAATTCCTCCTTTAAATTGTTTCCAGTGGAGCTTTAACAATCACTTAATATTCCTCCAATCCACCTTGCCAGCACTCGTGGGGTAGGGACAGTCCGCAATTTAAAGCAGATGCTGTCTATGGCACAAGTGCTTATAGTAAATGTCAAGACCTTTTGGAATCATAATAACGACACAGAGAATGAAAATGATGCATGGCGCTGTTTTTGTCCTAGATAGAGCTACAAAGCACAGCTCCCCTACAGTCGTGTACAGCCAGAAAAGATTTTCATCAACTGGTCTGTTGACATGAGGCAATGATTTTAGATTTATACCAATACCAGACTTTCAACCAAGTGACAGGTCAATTTTGCACCATTACAGAAACAAAGGCCTGTGGTGCCGGCTTTATTTGTGGCTGAGGGCCAACTGTCAAAGTAAATAACAAAACTAAGCTAAGATTATTGTCTTATTCCATGTAATGCTTTGTTCTCAGTTCTTGGCTTTGCTTCTTCCCTGTAGAACTTCAAGTAGAGTCTTTGAAGCTAAATTATACCATTTGTCTAGTTCTCACCAGAAAAAATTTAGACATTTATAGACAAACGATGTATCACAAAATCAAAAGTAAAGTGCTTTGAGAATGCTTCTGTAAACTCTAACTGGGAAGTCATGACTTAGCCTAAAGAATCCAGTCCACTAGGAGTAAATTTACACACTTGCTGTTGATTACAGTTGCTTATCCATGTGGAAGAGGCAGCCACTGATGCCGTGGGTTTCCTGGCAGCAAAGGGAACTGTCTTTTCATTCCGCTGTCCGCTTCAAATTTACAGCCAGATGAGTCATTTACCACGAGAGTTCATTGAACTGAATCCAAATGCCATGAAACCTGGAAAGTGATGTGGAATTGAAATGTGCTTTGCTCGTATGAACAATGTTCCTCCTATGAAAGTTCACTGACCCCCCCTTTGAATTAAATTTTCCTATGTGCATAATCTGAATGCGCACAAGTAAGACATTGTGAATGATGTACATTTTCCGCAATACGAATGCGTCAGAGCCTTGGGATTATCAGCAAAGCATGAAAGGGTGAACATAGGCCTATACCACAATGTGCACCCGCTCTTCCATCTTCAAGAGTTTTAAAATCATTTAATTGATATGGACCCACTGTCCAACATGAAACAGGCCAGCAGACATACAGCTTTAAGATTTAAGGAGGCTGGGGAAATTAACATACGACAGCAGATACACCTCTTAGGAACCACTCCAAAATCTAGAGGCGGCAAATAATTGCATGCTTTTGGGCTAGTCAGAGTTTTTGAACTCTCAAATTCTTCGCCAGCAATCAGCTTTGGGGCACTGTAAAAATGTCCGCTAACCATCAGAGGTCTAGACATAACTCAACAGGCATGCACTGTTTTCTGCAGTTAGTTTCTAAAGAGATGATTCATTCATGCATCAATGCCTGACTCTCAAGAACACTGGGGAAAAAAAAGGAGAAAAATTGACCTTCATGATTTGCTTGTGGTTTGACAAAAATGACAGTGTAGAGACAGAGGAAGCCTTTATCTTCACTTCAGAGACACATATGTTAAGCAATTAGATGTAAGCTGGCATGCGAGATGCTTAGTATCAAGGCAAAGTGATAACGTCATACTGGTAGCATTAAAAAAAGGCCAATGAATGGTTAGTCAGTGCTGAATAACCCATTTAATTAACTGTAAGAGTGCAGCAGTGAAATCATCTTGAAAATAATTTCTACATCCTTTCGTGTAAATTTTCCGCATGGCATTTACTGAGGCGACGACCTGCTTGAAAGTAAAGTGCTGCCTTCTTTTACGGGGTGGGAGGCAACTTGTTAAATGAGCTATAGCACAGAGATAATCTTCTCCAGTAAATGCAAAGCTTCTCCCGCTGATCACAGCCAACCCAGTACGATACTGGAAAATTGAGCGCCCTGTACAAAAGAGATAGTCAAAGGTGCACGTCTTTTGATGGGGTGGCCTTTAGGCACAGGCAGAACATGATTAAAATATTGATAGCTGTGAAGTTGACAAGTCTGACGAATGGCAACTGTGCCACACATCTCTTGAACAATCGAGACGACGACTTAAAAGTCAAGCTGAGTTGGCTGCTCTGTATTCAGGTCCACACCTCTCTCTGAGTCAACATCTGCAGAATTCATATTGAAATGGGCCTGGCCTGGGCACCTCCAGCCTTTTCCTCTGGGGCATGTGGATATTCTATACTGGAACAAGACTTCACCACTAGTCAACAAAGATTTTTGCATAGCTTTTTATGACTTATAGTCGCTTTGCATTTGTACTTTGTCTTGATAAAAGTCAAAATCATGCATTAAAGAGTGTATTATGAAACATGTTGCAGACTTATTTGCAACATAGGATTTGTGAATGTGTTATCACACGCTTGCAAATGCACTGGAGTGAACTAAACCCCACCCGTGGCAGTTCACGCAACCCCACAGCAAGCACCTGTGCAGCTGGCACCGTAGCCTACGTGATGGAGGGGGAGGCAGGGGAGGATGGAGGAGGGGGGGGGGGGGAGACTGCGCGTCGTTGCCACAACTCCATTCAGATCAGCAACTGCGACATCACCGACCTCATCTTTGTGGCATAAACGGTGGAGGAGGGCGGACACCGAGCATATAATGTCATCAAATTACATAAGCGACACAGGCAGCGCGAAGACACCTCTGCACTCCAGGCGCTACCTGCCGGGGGCAACAAAACAAAACACAACACCTACGCCACTTTTGTGCCCGGTTAGGCGGTGTGTTCAAACGGAAAGTGTTATTGAAAACTTTGTTCGCGGTCTCAGTCGAGCAGCGTGGGGGGTGGGGGGGCCTCACAAACTGCCTGCGAAGAAAAACAAGGACGGCGTGGAGGGAAAATGAGCCATTGTGTTGTGTTGGATGTCGCCGTCGCTAAATAACTCCACTCCGACACAAGTGGGCTGACACGAGGAGTGCGCGCGCGCGGTGGGGTCGAGTGTTTTTAACTTCGGACACAAACACAGAGAGAGAAGTTGTGTTTCTGGGGGTTTGTTTTACCTCAGTAGAGCCGTGTCGCCTTGTCTGCTGACCACACTTTCGACCGACGAATAGTCCACAGTTTGTCCGGCGGGCAAACAGGACGGCAGAAAGCAGCAAAGGCTGAAAATGATCGCAGTAAGCCACTGACCGGAGACGCAAGCATCCTGCACCGCAGTCATTATGTCCATCACAACTGTGGTTGTATTGTCGCTTGTTTTCCTCCCCCAAGTCTTGTTGCCAAAAGCGAAGGGCTGGCTTTCCAAAAAAAAAAAAAAAAGAAAGATAAAACCCCTGGAAAAGACGAGTTATTTATCCCCACACTTTCCCACCTCGCATGAAGAAATGCTCCGTGTTAGTTCCCCCGGATTTGTTTTGTGCTCGGATGTGGAGCTCGCAGTGCGAGGACGTGCTCTCTCCAGTGGCTTGCACACCATCTAGTGAGGAAATGCGATGCAAAATGGGAGCAGACCTAGAAGCAGACAACCCCCAGGCTCTGATCCTGTTGCCATGCGGCCGTTTCCCGGGCAACCCGTTCCCAGTGGCTCGTGATGGAGCACTAAAACCGGCAGGTATTGATACAACCCAGGAGCAATTAAAGGTATCGACTGGAGAACCACCCCCTATTTATAACCCCCCGCCCCGCATAATAAGGAAATGAACAGTCTGAACATGTGTTGGGAGTGGAGCTTAGTGACACTGAGGCAGGTGTATCCCAAAATAAAACTCTGTACAGTATTTCATATACAGTATCTGATCTTCCAGCAGGGGCGATACTAGAATCAGACCTTTAGGGGGGCTTAGCCCTCAGTGCTGACTTTAACTTTTGGCTTGAACAACGTGGTGGCCATTGGCATCAGAAGAAAAAAAGTTTCCTTCAGCAGATTGTTAAGCTGTCGTCTAAACTGATCGGAGGAATCCAAAAAAAATCACATCCCTCTACATTAGCCAGGTACAGTGGATAGCTTCTTTTGTTTTAAAATATGTTTTTCATCCCCTTTACAGGGCGTTTCAGCTTCTTCCCTCCGGTCGTAGGTTTTTAGTCCCTAAGTGTAGGACAGGACGCTTTAAAAATAGTTTTGTTCTTACTGCTGTTATTGAAATGAACAAACTGAACTGACATCAGTGTTCTCAGTGGTTTAACAGATTTTTTTTAATCTAATGATAAATTAATATTTTCCCATTTCAACACTTGCTCTTCTCAAGGGCGGACGTCTCCTCTCAGTCTCCACTTTGCTTTTGCTTTGTCTTGTCTGTGAAACTGTCTGAGAGCCTC
>JAVCKU010000093.1:10916085-10929214 GCA_032273985.1 Hypsolebias coamazonicus
AAGAACTGAATGATTAATACACATAACTAAGAGCCAGGAACTAACTAAATGATTAACACACATAAAAAACTAACTGACTAATTGAACAGAGCAGACAGGAGGCAACACAAGGAGAACAAACAAGGAACAGCAGAGGGAGCCATCCTTACACTGTGAGCATTTCTATTCACATTGCTATTGTTGTCTAACATTTGACTTAAATGTACCCCCTAGATTATTCAAACTGTTATGTCAGTAATACATCATCTGATCTATACCAGATTTACTGTACATCATTAGTGAACAACATATTTAACATTTGACTCCACTGTGCCCCCTACATTATTCCAACAGTTATATTTCAGTGACACATCATCCGATATGCGCCATATTTTTTGGACGTCATCAGTGTGCACTTCTACACACATTGCTATTGTTTAACTTTTGACTCCAGTGCACCCCCTAGATTATTTCAACACATATCTCAGTGAAATATTATCCAATATGTACCAGATTTATTGTGCGTGATCTGTGAGCACTTCTAGACACATTGGTGGTGTTGTTTAACATTTCACTCCAGTGTGCCCCTAGATTATTCCAACAGTTATATCTCAGTGAGTCATCAAACGATCTGCACCAGATTTTGAGGGCATGATCAGTGAGCACTTCTACACACATTGATATTGTGGTTTAACATGACTCCAGTGCAACCCCTAGACTATTTCAACAGTTTTATCTTAGTAGTTCATCATCCGATCTGTAACAGTTTTTTTGTGCATCATCAGTGAACACTTCTAGACACGTTGGCATTGTTGTTTAACTTTTGACTCAAGTGCACACCCTAGATTACTCCAACAGTTATATGTCAGTGAAACATCATCCGATCTGCACCAGATTTTCTGTGCATGATCAGTGAGTACTTCTAGACACATTGGTATTGTTAACTTCTGACTCGAGTGCAACCCCTAGATTATGCCAATAGTTATATCTCAGTGACACATCATCCGATATACGCTAAATTTATTGTGCGTCATCAGTGAGCACTTCTAGACACATTAATGGTGTTGTTTAACTCAACAGTTGTATGTCAGTGATACACCATCTGATATGCGCCAGAGTTATTGCACGTAATCAGTAAGCACTTCTGGACACATTGGTATTGTTGATTCATAACATCACTTAAGCCCTACCCACTCAGAGAAGAAACTGCTGATTGTTGGGTGACTCTTCCAGCTTCGCCCTGTGTAAGATATAAAACTGAAACTGTATTTGCTAACTTTTCACTACCATACATGACGCGGAAAAGCATAAAGGAAGTGCTCGTCAAACATCTGCGACAAAACAGGAAGTCATAATAACTCCTGACTGGAAGGTCAGATTTCGGCCAAAATTGTAAGGCTTGCAGCTGGTCTCGTACTGATATGGGTGAAAGGTGATTTAGAAGATTCGAGATATGCGAACTCTGGTGGACACGTGCGGGAATGGAATGAGAGTGTTCACAATTGCGACTGGGAGGTGTTGATGGAGCTCCGGTGGTCGCAGGTGATGTTGAAGATTTGGCAAATATGCACCCTTCTGAACAGGTGCGGGATAGGCATGAGAGCGCTCACAATGGCCACTGGGTGGACTAGCTGGAGCTCCCGCGGTCGTCATAAGGCCAGAGCGGCGCTTTGCTGCGAGGGCCTCAATGCTGCTGCAGCTTTAATTTTTTTTTATTACTTTTAGCTTAACTCTTTTATTGAAAAATAACTGCATTGTTTTATTCTTATGCTGCCTTGATAGGTAATAAATAGTTAGTAAATCGGTAAAGGCCTGCTAACAGCCGAACTGAGCTCAGATCTTTTAGTTTTGGGGTTGACTCTGTCCTTATTAATTTAACTGTGAGTGTACACAACAAGTGGAACCATATGGTTTGAGTCCTCAGTACATTATTAATATTTTGATGTGTTTCAAAACTTTTCAAATGTTTCTTCGTTCTAACCGCTAAAACGAACAGAACAATCGTGTGCTGAATGACGTGCTAGTCAGCCAATCAAAAGCATGCATACTGGGTGACTCATTCCAGCGCCATAGAGAGAGAGTTGCGACACTCTTTGAACCAGCCGATATGCGGTCATGTGGTTCATGCAGCTCTCAATAGTTCCAAACAGCTCATGCTGTCAGTCAGTTTGAGCAGCTACTGGCACAACAATACAAAAATTTACTTTTTTTTTTTTTTGCCTGGCTCCTTTCGGTAATTATTGAGCAGCAACAAACTGATTACTGATTATTTCACTGACAATGCATTTTATCAAGGCATTTTAGATGCAGCAGATACATTTATCATTAAATTTTAAAGGGAAACAAGATTTTAAACATTAAATTTTAGAGTGAAACAAGACTGCAAACACATACTTGTTAGAAAAAAGGTATATGCAACACAATGATCAATACAGTATAGCTATGTCAAAAGTGTTTTATAATGTTACACACGTAAACAGTGTTTTATAATGTTACACACGTAAACAAAAAATAGAGTAACACCTGTTATAAAGCTATTTCTAATGTTCTCTGCATGCAGCATGAGAATTTTCTACTTTGTCCTCCATGCCAGCAGTTCATATCTGCTCCGGCTAACCTTAGATCACATATGTCAAACTCCCGGCCCGCGGAATTAATTATCTATGGCCCCCTGGATTATATTTAATTACTATTAGAAATGACCCACAGGCCACAGCTGCCTGCTGGTGTTTTGCACGCACAAACACTACATTCCCCACAATGCAATGGTAGTAGGGGTGGAGCCGATCCAATCCGGAGTCGTGTCTCATGAACCCAGAGTAATAAGACCCGCCTTGTGTCACATTCAGGAAATCCATTTCATAGTTTGCAGCCAGCTGCAGCGTGCGGACTGAGTGAGTAGCAATTTAGCTAACAGCTAGCCAACTTTTCATCGTAACATATCCGCTGTGTGGAAGTATTTTACACTAAACACCACAAGACAGCAATGTGCAATGTCTGCAGAACCATAGCGTCACATTAAACCACGGTCAAGTTAGTTCTACGTTGGACATTCGAGCTCTGGGGCTTCAGCGGGACGCCACTCTCGCTGAAACGAAACAGGGAGACTGACCGTGGCCAGCTGCGTCCAGTCCGACCCACTGTCTGACCGTCTCATAGGAGGGACAGGCTGCGAGCGACTGACCCGACCCGCTGTCTGACCGTCTCATAGGAGGGACAGGCTGAGAGCGGCTGACCGAAATCAGAGCGCCCGCCCCGGATTGAACAAGAAAAATACACCACTGAAGCCACGGAGCTCAAATGTAAAATGGTAAATGGTAAATGGAGCTTACTTATATAGCGCTTTCAAGCCCACTACGAGGGGCCCCAAAGCGCTTTACAGTACCAGCCATCCACCCATTCATACATACATTCATACACCGGTACCGGTAGACTGCCATGCAAGGCGCCAGCCAGTCCTACCGAGAGCAACTCGGGGTTAAGTGTCTTGCCCAGGGACACAACGAGGTATGCAGTGACAGGGGATCGAACCCAGGACCTTCCGGTCCTGAGCCGGCTGCCCTGCCTCTATACCATCTCGTCCCCACATGTTGTTTTGTTGTATATATTTATATGTATATATTTATATATACATATAAATATGTACATATATATATGTATATATATGCATATATATACATATATATATATATATATGTATATACAGTATTTATATACACTCAACTTAAGGGGATAGGAATTATTGTTTTAAATTGACAAATATAAATGCGATGAGGAGAAATATTCAGTTACATGCCAATACATGAATAAGTTTAAGTTTAGAATAATCAAACTCAAAGAGAGACTAATTGCATTGTTTTGTTCTAAAAATTTTTTTTTGCTTTTGTTTATCACTTTTTATTGATGTTTCTGTCACTTTATCCCACTGTAGCTATGAGTTTATTTATTTTGCGTTTCCTTTTTAATTAGATTTATTTGCATCCCTCTAATTTTTTTTTCATCCTTGAGGTTTTGTTTCTTTTTAATATTATTCTTCTTTTGTGTCATTCCAGGCCAGATTTTGCACTTGAAACATGGATGTGGGCCCCTTGAACCCCCACCCCCCCCACCACTATTTTGTTGCGCCCCTGCAGACCTTTTAAGTAACCTACCTGCTTTTCTTACACGTTGCATTTCAAACAACAGAAAAATGCTTTGGGGGGAAAAGTACAAATATTTCTTGTGTACCTACTGTCAGAAAAGTATAATTTATAGTTCAGAATTTGAGTCCATGACATAACAACAAATATGATAAATTTTACTGAAAGAACACTGTCGTTCTTCAGCACAGAGACTCTGATTTCATACTTTAAATGACACTGAGGTTAGAGCCCACCAGCTTAAAGTGATGCAACCAGCATCAGCAGCGTGTTCGGTGTTTACCTCTGTGTGCCTCAGAGTGAAGGTGACATGGTCAAGCTGGTAAATGTCAGCAGGTTTGATGGCTGCAGCTATGACTTGGGAGTTGACAGTGATTTCCCCTGTTCCCGCATACCGCGAGTAGTCGGTGACACCTGGGTCGCTGCTCGGCTTCAGGATGTCACTGATGCTGTCATATCGCACAAACACCACTGACACGCTTCCTGATGGACAAAACAAGTGGAATAACAGATGGAGGAAGTGAAACTTACGGTTCTGCTGATAAAACTTTTAGTTTAGTCAACACAGCCAAGAAACAGACAGACTTTTAATAGCACTTCATCTCACAGGACGTTAGGGGCCGAAAGAGCCAGGGAAATATAAACTATGGGGTCAAGGTGCAAATATTTATAGCAGATTTTCCAAAACACGACAGGTATTTGAAGGAATTTGGCCTTTTTTTAATGTGCAATAAGAATAACAAGACCAAAAATAACTTGAAAAATTGTATTTCCTGCGGATATGCAGTTTGAATGTTTATTGTTGAAGAATTTGCAGAAAAACAACTGAAATGAGCTAAAGCAAAACATTCTGAAATTTAGCTGAAACTGAAGAACAAGCCTAAATTAGCAGACGAAAGCAGTAGGAACACGCATATGCTGAATTAGGTTTAAATAAGCAGAAATGAGCACAAAAAAGAGGAAATCAGCTAAAAAAAAGGGATGAAATTAGCAACAAAAAGAAAACTGAAAAGTAGCTGAAAAAAGTTCAGTTCAAAGAAGTTGCTGATAAAGCAGCAAGAAGCTTAAACTACCCAAAGGAAGGAAAAACAACTGAAATTAGCTAAAAATAAAATAAAATAAAATAAAAAAAAAAAAAATTGGAATTTGCTGAAAAAGCAAAAATTAACAGCAAAAGAGCTAAATAGTAGCTGAAAGATTAGAAAAAGCTGAAAAAGGAGAATAACAAGCTAAAATTAGTTTAAATAAGTTAATTAGACTGAAGCAGAAATTAACATGAAAAACTTGAATTGATCTGGAAGCAGCTGAAAATAGCAACAACAACAAAAATAAAAACACTAAAACTGCAGTTGAAAAGTTAGAATTAGCTTACATTTGCTGAAGAAAGGAGAAAGAGCATGTTTGCCCAATTATGCTGAAAGATGCAGAAATGAGCACAAAAAGTGGAATTATCCAAAAACAAAGCTGAAATTAACAAAACAAAATCAGCTAAAATAGCAGAAAGAAGCTTAAATTACCAGAGGTAGTGGAGAAAGCTTTTATTTTTTTTTATTTTTTTTTTTTTTATTTTTTTATTTTTTTGCTGAATTAGGCTGAAAATAATTTACATTCTTGCAAAAAATGTGGAATTAGCCAAAAGGCTAAAATTACATAAACAGCTAAATAGTAGCTGAAATAGCAGAAGAAGCTGAAACTCACAGAAATATGCTGAAATTAGCAGAAAGACGCTAGAAATAGTAAAAAATAAAAATAAAAAATAAAAATTTGTAGTTAGCAGAAAGAATCGAAATGTATCCCAAAACAGCTGAAAACAGCTGAAAGTAGCTGAAAAAAAGTTTAAAATTGCACAAGGAAGCTGAAAGAAGCTGAACCAGAACAAAATGTGGAAGGAGCAGTAAAAGGTTGTAAACAGATCTTAAGATTTGAAGAATGTAAAATGAGCTCAATTCATTACCTAGGAGAAAAAAGGCTAAATACGTATCTCAAAAAGCTAAAGTTGCACCAATACCAAAAGTCATAGCAGGATTGTATTGAAAGAGCTGAATATTTCAATTTAATGAGTTGTTGAAACACAAACATTGTGGAACAATGAAAGATGCCGAAAAACGTGCGTAAGAAAAAAATGGATCACAATACAGTAGTGTGAATGCTTCATACTGTAAGTGTTCACACTATTGTATCAAAGTGTGTTAAACTTTAGATTCAACTGTTACCAGCTCGGCCCTTCTCCGGAGTCAGTTTTGGAGTTAGATTCATGCGCTCTCCTCCCATGGAAACTGACACTTGGGTTTTTACACGACGGACATCCAAGGTGATGAGTTTTAACTCTGTGGTTAAAGATAAAAAGAAAACCAAATCTGTGACAACGAACCAAACACAACATTTTACTGTAACCTACAAACATGTCTCTCACCCATCTCAGTGGCTTTAATGTTGATCTCAGCTGGAGTTTTGAAGTTGCTGCCCAAAGACAGAGCACTTTCCTCCACAACGTGCAGCAGCTTGGTGGCGGTGTGCTCTCGGCGCTCTTCTTTCATCCGGCTCCAGGCCACCAGCTCATCTTTCTCCACCAGATTGTTCACGGCTTGCACTAATTTCTGTTTGACAAGAGTTCTCTCTCAGTCTGACGTGTACAGGATAACATGTCATGTATGACATGCTTTTAACTTGGTGTGATTTCAACACGATCATCATCTTTTCTTTGATTGCCCTTCTGACAACAATCAGGGGGGGGGGAAATAAATGCTACAGTATTCTGCTATTTATTTTGCATTAGCTCAAACTGCTTTTTTGTCTTCTCCTCAGAAGTGCAGAGAAGGTCCTCGACTGATTGTAGCACCGGTTGTTTTCTTAAACTAGTTCAAAGCAGAAGTGCATTTCAGGCACAGCTCCAAATGTTGACTGAGAAGCAACAACGGTAAACAAAGCTTACTGAAAGAGTCGAGTTGATGGCAGATGGTTTGACAGAGTAATCCTTCTCTGCAGCAGCCAGTGTTGATGCGGATCGACTCAAGGCCTCAACATATGCCATCACTTCCACCGAGGTGAGTTCACCAGACGTCTGCTTGACGACTTCTGTCAGCAGACTCTGCGGCTCCGTGAGGTTGCTCATCTGAAGGGGAGGGTGGGACGTTTAGTTTTGGGTGCTCAATGGCCTTAACGTTTTATTCCCTTTACATTTTAAATGATGAAACATTTTTATTTTGCTGAGTTGAGGTGGACCTTCCAGGCTGCTCCATGAAACCCATTGCAAAGACTCCTGTTCTTGGTTCTGCACAGAGGGAGCTGAATGCAAATTTTTGTAGAGTCCAAACATTTCCCAGTAAGCATATTCCAAAGAAATCTAGAGAAATTGCATTTCCTTTGAAAATGCAATGTGAATGCTTGTTGCAGAAGAACTTGCTGAAAAACAGTTGATATTAGTTAAAACCATGCTGAAATGTATATGAAACGAAAGAAGAAGAAGCCTAAATTAGCAGAAGAAAGCAGAAATAACATGCATTTGCTGAATTTGGTTTAAATAAGCAGAAATGAGCATGAAAATAAGGAGATCGGCTAAAAAAAGATACAATTAACAAAAAAATCTAAGTAGCTGAAAAGGCAGAAAGAAGCTTAACTAATGACAACAAAGTGGAACAAGCTGAAAAGAGTTTTAAAAAAGTGGAATTACGTGAAAAAGCTAAAATTGCATAAAACAGCTAAATAGTAGCTAAAATAGCCAAAAAAAGGCTGAAACTAGCTGAAAAAAGCTGAAAGGAGCAAAACAAGCTGATTTTAACAGAACAAAGTTAATTAAGCTGAAAGTAGCAGGAATTAAACTTGAATTTATCTGAAAACAGCTGAAATTAGTTATGTTTTTTTCTTTAAAAAATGCAGCTGAAAGGATAGAACAACCTTCAGTTAGCATAAGAAAGCAGAAATAAGCACAAAACAGGAAATTATCTGACAAAAGCTGAAACTAGCAACAACAACAAAAAACAAAAACAATTAAATAGTTGCTAAAAAGCACAAAGAAACTGAAATTACAAGAAGTGGAGACTGCACAATTTTGCTGAATTAGGTTGAAAAAAGTTTAAAGAATTGCACAAAATGTGGAATTATCTGAAAATTTTAATTTTGCATAAAAAAGCTAAATAGTAGCTGAAATAGTAGAAAAGCGAAAACTTGCATAAATAAGATGAAAGGAGCATTTCAAGCTGAAATTAGCAGAAAGATGTTATAAAAAAGCACAGCAATGTTGTAGTTAGCAGAAGGAATCCGAAAGGAGCACAAAACAGCTAAAATTTTCCGAAAATAGCTGATTTTTTTTTTTTTTTTTTGCAGAAGAAAGCTTAAATAAAATAAACCAGAACAAAATTTGAAAAGAAAAGTAAAAGTTTGTAAACAGAGAAAAAGATTTGAAGGATGCAAAATGAACTCAGTTCATTTTCTATGAAATAAAAATGGCACTAAAAGCTAAATATATATAAAAAAAAGGTAAAGTTGCAACAATGCCAAAAGTCATGTCAGGATTGTCCTGAAAGAGCTGAACGTTTTGATTTATGATTTGGTGAAATAGCTTGAAAACTGTGAGACGAGTGATGCACTGAAAAATGTACAGAATGCTTCATTCTAAAAATAACCCTACAAAAATATTTTGACACTACAAACAGAAATACTGTCTACTGACTTTAACAGTTGTGGTTTTGTAAATAGCTAGACACAATAGTTAAGATACAGTAGTTACTGTTCATAACCTTTCCACAAAACCTCATCTTCAAAAGATCTGAACTATCCCTTTAATGCTCTGACGAACATGCACAAGTACTTGTATTTATCACATTGTTACAGTACACCAAATACTCAAACAGTTTGTAGGACCTTTTGCAATCTTCACTCAGATATTTCTTTTCTTTCAGTCAATACCAGTGAATTATGAGAAAAATGTCAAACTTTCATTGGCATTTTTAAATTCCTGTTAAAAAGATTGTTTTCAAGTAGTTCAGAAAGTCCTCCCACCAGTGTAGATATTATTTGAAGTGTCTTTTTTAATCTTAAAAAAATGCTCAGTGGAATTCAGACGGTTTGTCATGAACAGGAAAGACTCATGTTGGAGAATCAGTTTAGATACCACTGGTCTTATTCCAAAGCAGGTGTTCTATCAGGATCTCCTGCTGTCACAAATCAATGCAGAGTACTCATTAGGATCAGTTTTCAGTGCATCACGTATGAAACTGTGTACAGTATTTAAGGTCAAACTGTAACCTATTACTTCCCTTCACCATGCTGCCAAGTTATTTTGACCCTTAGTTTGAGCCAAAGAATGAAGAAAAAGTAAAAATATGATACCACATTACAATAAGGCTCCCCTTATATATGCTAATACTGTAAATAGTTTATAGATACATTATTAATTCCTCTATAAACACTTTATAAACATTAATAACTGCTTATTATGCATTAATTAAGGGTGACAGAGCCAAAACTGAGCAGATTCTTACCAAATAGTGAGGCCAAATCTGTCCACCTACATATTTCATCTAGAGTTGTTATATTAAACATTTCGGACTAAGTTACTATCTTGTAAGCGCAATAAGCATTTGTAAACCTATTTTTAGCATATAATATCGCACTTTATCACTGCATTATAAGTATATACAATATTATATCCTAAAAAAAATAGGTTTACAAAATCTTATGAGGCTTAAAAGGTAGCAACTAAGTCTGAAATGTTTAATATAACAAGATGAAATATATAGGTGAACAGATTTGAATCACTATTTGGTAAGAAACTGCTCAGTTTTGTCTCTGTCACCCTTAATTAATGCATAGCAATTATTAATGATTTATAAAGTGTTTATAGAGGAGTTAATAGTGTATCTATAAACTATTTGTTAGCATCTATAAGGGGAGCCTTATTGTAAAGTGGTACCAAAAAGAATGATTAAAAAAGACAATTCATAGCAATAGTAAATGAAGAAAACAAAATAAAAGTAACATCTCCTGCAGACTGATATCGTCTCTGAACATCCAGCGTGGCAGCACCGGCAGAGTGATGTTAAGTTCTGACCAAAGTTGGAAACATCACTGACAAATAAAGCAGAGACTGTTTCTTCAAAATAAAAGTTGGCAGCCTTTCTGAACCAACCAGCTGTGTCACCTGCAGCAGCGTGTCTAAAAGTTGTTGCGTGTACATTAAGAAAGTATTGATACTTCTGACTGTATATGCATATTATGTGTTTTATTTTTTTAATTTATTATTATTATAAACATCTGTCTGTGCTCACTATTCTTGCTTCAACCAGATTTGTTGCATCTACTTCTTATTTCTCTCCAACAGGGGGCAGCTTCATCCTGTTTATTCCAACCTTGTCACTTGGCAGATAGATACTTACATTTTCAAGTGTTCTGTTGACAGCCTGCGTCCTGCATTCATCGTTGTCATGGCAATATTTTTGGGGGTGCTCTGAAAAACAAGGATCACCGAAAGCATCTCTGTTAGAGTAAAGTCAGGCTGCAAGCTGCATTTCTTATAAACACCGGTAACTAAATGTATAAAAAACAAGAAATTTGGCATTTTGTGATGTAGTACACGTCAGATTGTGCACAAAATGTTTAAAATATCTGATGGTAAGAGCATGTAGGAGAGAGAGAGAGTGAAAGAAGGTGGGGAAGGAGAATAAACCTGAGCGCTTGTGCATGTGCGCTTTTCACTTCTCATACCTACCTTTACATCTTGCACCTCTCTCTGGATGAAAGTGCTTTGAGCCTGAAGTTGAGATGTAATCACGCTGACAGGTGCAATAGAAGGATCCATTTGTATTATGGCAGAGGGAGTTGGGTCCACAAACAGGTCCTGACTTGCATTCATCAATATCTAAAAGATCCAGGACAGAACCAAAACACCAGTTAATGTACCGTATGGCTACATTTTTGCATGGTAAAGTAATAAAAATATATATAAATAAAAAATCTGCTGTTCTTTCATGTATGTTTCTTTTTTCCAGACATTCAGAGCTCAGCTGCTAAATGTTTCTCTGACATCCGGTTAAGTATGACTGCAGGAACACTTCAGCCCACAGCTTTGGGATGAAGGTGCCACTTCTTCTGGTGCAAAATAAACAAAACCATCTCAGATGGTTTCTCAGAGCAGCAGATGGGATGGATGTAAAAGGTTGAAGGGAGGAAGAAAAAACCCCCCTCCAACATATTTATCTTCCTCTGAGCAGTGAAGAAAGAGAGAATCTTCACACCTTCACAGACCTGACGCCCTCACAGCTGCGTGGTAACTGCTTTAACACACACTCAGATTTGATAGGGAGGTCCTCGGCGACGACAGCTTGATTCATGCTACAGATCCCTGTGTGAGGATGTGTACATGTTCATTACCGGTGCATTCGGTGCCGTCGTTGGGCTGGAACTTGGTTAGTCCTGTCGATGTGTATCCAGAGACGCATGTGCAATAGTAGCTGCCCACTGTGTTCGTACACTGGCCCCTGTCGCCGCAGATATTAGTCACGTTCTGGCACTCGTCGTCATCTGTGGGGAAAGAAAACTGGGAGTTAAGAACTGGACAAAGAAAGGATTTAAAGCCTCACATTATCAGTTTTCCTTCACCGTCCCAGCCTTAGTTCTGTTTTATTTCCCATAAGGCCTGTCGGGACTGTTTGCAATTGTTCTGCATCTTTTTCCTCACTATATTCTGAAACTGTACTAATAAAGCTGTTTCATTTAAAAAAAAAAAAGATGTTTGCCCCGCTCATTTAAAAGGCTGTTTGTGTTGTGAGTGAGATCTGACCTCCATCGCAACAGTAAATGTAATTTCTCTCTGAGGGCTGAATTATCGCAGTGCGACTGCTTTTTGACAACATAATCTGACCTTAATCCTTGAAGGTTTACCCAAAATAAACTGAGAAATGACCTCTGTTTGAGCTGAAAGATAATATAAAACTTTTTGTGAAAATAGGACACAGAAACGCAAACTAGTGGTGATAGTTGAAGAAATAGTTGGACCTAAATTCTGGGACTTTTATTTAGTTATATTTAAAGAGTAATTTATTATTCATAAAATATTTATTTAAACCGATAAATAGCTTATTTTATTAAAAACATAGCCAGTTTGATTACCTTTCATTGCATTTTAATTAACATTTTTACAGTTTAGCAATTAAAAAATGTGATGTTTGCATCATAAAGCAAGTCCATTTTAATGTGAAGCTTTAACTTAACCTTAGTGTAATTTTTGCACTCTAAAATGGTGTTTATTTTGTTATTGTTCTTTTTTTTTTTTTTTTTTTTTTTAAAGAAAAAATCTTCCATTTAACCATTTTTATATCAATTTACAAAAGTTAATTCCAATACAGTATGGTTCAATTTTGCTGCCCAGGTTTACAAAGCAGCAACTAAAGAGCAGTTTGCTGGACTCAGTCATAGAAAGTACTGCTCCAGCTTTTTTTTTTTTTTTTAAACACGCCTTCCTTGCCTGGTTCCAACGTTTATTGGAAATGACCTGGAATAACTTTCCACAGTTGTTTTTGCGTGAATGGTTATGATGAACATACTCTTCCACTCCTCTGTACCTTTTGCACAAAAAGCTGCGCTGCAAAGGAAATCCTCTTCTCTGATGAGGGAGGTGGCCATGTTCGAGGAGGAAAGACATTCTTTTTGCACAAACATGTCACAAAATTTCAGGATGGATCACACAGATGCATTCTTCTACAACCAAATAATGCGTTTTAAACAACCACATGGAACAACGCTGAATTTTTAAAACTCGATCCAGTCATATGGAAGAGTCAGTTTTATGATAAAGTGACACATTTTGTTATTGAGGAACTCATATTTGTTTTAAACGTGTAACCAGAAAGGAATTCAAAAAATATTTCTGATCTAGAAATCACCTGCCACATTGCTACATTACTGCTCTGACTTTAGTATTACTCATATTTGTATTGCAATCTTTGAAACAAGTAGATTGTAGTATTATTGTAATCAAATTACTCCCCCCCCCCCACCACCACCACCCCCACCAC
>JAVCKU010000093.1:10956865-10967435 GCA_032273985.1 Hypsolebias coamazonicus
GATTTCCCTGAACAGGAAGAAGACTCAGCTGCTATCTCTGTCCCAGACTGGAAATAAAACACAAAGAGGTAAAAAAACAGAGTTAATAAGATTATAACTTTAAATTTAAAAAAGTTTATTAGATAATAATAATAATAAAAGAACAATACCTCTTCTTGAACGGTTGTTATGAGATGGTTGAATCTCTCGGTCATCATCATAATCATCAGGGCAGGGCTTTAGTCGGCTCCAGGGCTTGTTGAAAATATCAGTTTTAGCTTTTACATAAAGTGCTGAACTTTTTGACTGAAGTATTGATGTGATGGATGTCATAGCAGGGCTCAAGAACTTTAAAGCCGGAGCATCAACAACATTCGGATGTAGAGCCAGAGCTTTAAAACTCATACACTTGTGTTATTGCTCTGGACCAATCTGAATTACCTGATAAAGGTTGTTTAAATGCTGCTGCTGTAATTGGTCTTGGCAACAAGCTGCTTTTCTTGCTTGTAGAAAAGATGTTCACGTTCGGATGATGTTTCAAGCGCGTTAACAATTTAGACGTGTTGCCTGCTGCACATCCAATCTCCGTGAAACAACGTCATCACACAGCATTGGATTTGTTCCTTTCTTTTAACAAGAAAGACACAATGTTCCCAAACAGGGGACCGCAACCACAAACATAAACACGTTTACATTCAAAATGTTTATGTCTATGACCGCAACAAATTGCTAGGCTGCTAATGCTACATGCTGCAAGATAATGAGCAGATGAGCACAAGTGAACACAGCAACATGAAACAGATCAGCAGCAACATGAAACAGATCAGCAGCAACATGATATGATTGATTTTGTTTTTTCACAGTGATTATTCCAGTTAGATATTCATGAGTCTAACAGCATGGTGGCACAACTGGTAGAGCTGCTGCCTCTCAGCGAGAAGGTTGCCGGTTCAAATCCCGGTCCAGGGGCTTTTCTGGGTGGAGTTTGCATGTTTTCTCCGTGCATGCATGGGTTTCCTCCAGGTACTCCAGTTTCCTCCAACAGATCAAAAACATGCATGTTAGGGTGATTGGTAACTCTAAATTGTCCCTAGGTGTGAGTGAGAGAATGAATGGTTGTTTGTCTCATTTGACTCTACGTGGCCCTGTGATGGACTTGCGACCCGTCCAGGGTGTACCCTGCCCCTCGCACCGTGATTGTTGGGCATGGGCACCGGCGAACCCTGTGACCCAAAATGGAAGAAGCGGGTAAAAGGTAATGGATGGATGGATAGAGTCTAACAGCCTCAAGGTAGAAGCTGTTCCTCAGTCTAGTGGTTCTACACTTAATGCTCCTCAACCTCCTTCCTGAGGGCAGCGGGGCAAAAAGTGTGTGTGCTGGGTGAGTGTGGTCCTTCCTGATGCAGGTGGCCCTCTTCCTGCATCTGGAGGTGTAGATGTCTGTGATGGTGGGGAGACTGACTCCACTGATCTTCTGTGCAGCCTTCACCACTCTCTGAAGAGCTTTCCTTTCGTCTGGCTTCAGTGGCTCAGTGGAAGCGCACTGGTTTCCACACGAGAGAACCAGGTTCAAGTCCAAGCGTTCAACTCGTGCATGAAAAAAAAATAAGTAATAGTACTTAAACGTTCTCAGTAAAGAGTGACTTAGCAACTTAAAATTAACAATAAATAAATAAATAAATAAAACATAACATCTGTAGCTGATTTGACCTTTCAGTAGATGGATCATAATTTTGAATTATATATTCCTAAAACTTAACTTTTCTTCAAATAGTGGTCAGCTACTGCACAGAAAATGAGTAAAACAACAGCTAAAGTCTGAAGAAAAACGTTGGAAAACCTTCAGGAAGACTAGAGAACTGTTGATCAGGATCCCTTCAAAAGGACACAAGAACCTTCAGGCAGAAGGTTGCAGAGCATTGTGTAGAACCACTAGACTGAGGAACAGCTTCTTCTCTGAAGCTGTTAGACTCAGAAATCCTTAACCAGGCTCATCACTGTAAGAAGAAAAATCAATGTAATGCCACTTTGAATGGTGATATGTGCTGCCGGTTATCCATGCTGGTGATATTTCATGCTGCTGTATTCATTCGTACCCATCTGATTATACAGACTCATGTTCGTTCTGCTGACGTTATGCCGTGTTGTTTTAGGTTATCGGTGTTTAGCATATATCTTAGATCTTTTAGCGTACTGTTTGGTGTTCATTTAGCGTATATCTTAGTTTATTTCTTAGATACTTAATTAGATTTTTTTTACTCTTTATATTTTGGTTATTGTTGGATGTAACTGGGACCCTGTATACATAATTTTGTTCCACCTCATGTACCATATGTGGTGAAATGACAATAGACCTACTTGAACTTGAACTTAAACTTGAAAAACTGGCTCCTTGGAAGCAAAGGATGAAAAACAATGACACAAGTATTTAGCTACTGTACATGACAGCCATACCCTTTATTAATTAGTAAAGCAGCCATGACAGGAATTTGAGAAATGATAGGATAAGCGCTCCACACGCTTGCAGAGATCACAGAATTTCGCTTGACATTCCTCATGTGCTCTTTTGAGCTACAAGAAAACAGTGTTTTCCCTGAATCGACTTCAGAGCAGGCTGTTGTCAGATGCCTCTCTAAGTTCTTCTTCATACCATGATTAATTCAGGTGTAATGCATGTTAATATATGTTAATTTGTATAACTGGTATGGTAATAAATAACTTCTCTCCAAATCTCACTTGTTTGTGGCAGGAGCACACATTGACTGACGAAGGTGTGTTGCTGAAATGCTGAGGAGAGATTACCTATACAAGTGGAATCATATGGTGATTCTGATCCCTTTATGATTTTTTCAGGGGGAAAAAAAAACAAAATCACATGATTTAACTCAAAAACATTAAATATGTCTACCAAAGTTTGGAATACAACCCGATCTTGTATTGTATCTTAACTAATGCTCAGGTGACCTGATGCACTGTCGTATTTTAGGAAACTGGAAAGAAATAAACTAAATAAAGTGCCATGTGTTGTCATTTATTGCATGTTTCTATACAATTATGAAATGTGTGCTCTGCATTTAACCCATCACACATGAGATGCACCCAGGTGGATCAGTGGGCAGCTATGTAGGCACTCAGGGAGCAGTTGGGGATTAGGTGTCTTGCTCAAGGACACCACGACATGTGGGCATGGCAAGGAGTTGAACCTGCAATATTTTGGCCCCAAATTGGCTGCTCTACCTCTAAACCACAGCGGCTCCCACATGCTCCACACCAAAATCATACATCATAGTGCAACATTGATTTTCATGGAGCTATGCTTTGCAGAGCTAAGCCAAGCTAAGCACCACCCTGTGATGTCATTCTTAATACATAAGGAATACATAATTTAGCCTACATGAAGCACCAGGCAATATGATATATCTATTAACAGCAGGTGGCACCAGCTCATCATAATGTAAATAATGAAATTCGACTGAACATTCACTGGAAATCAGTTTTCAACATGTTTCAATCGATTACAGGGGAATGAGAGGAAATGATATCTGGCCTTTCAAATAAAATGAAATCAGTTGTCTTGATAGTTTTTATATATATTTTTTTGGTTGTGTAACAATAAACATCCGTTCAGATATTAGGCCTAGAAACACAAGTGCAGTTCTCCTGTGTATATTTTTTGAAGTAGATGACTGATCTTGTGATTATGTGACTGACATTCATCGAAGCTGAAAGCTGTTAGTCTGCGACGCTTCAGTTGTTGAGAGCGAGCTGTTCACAAGTGAAGCTCCAGGAGTGTTTGCAGCAGAGCAAAAACACAAACGCAGCAAAACATGTCGCAGCGTTTACTAAAAGAAATGTCAGGGACGAAGTGAGGCTTTGTGTTTGCTGGAGATAACTCTTTACGAACTTTGACCCGCAGGCTTCTGTGCTGCTATTACCTGCTGTACTGTGAGAGTCCTGAATGCCTTGATGGTATCTGATGGACATTCTTTCGCTCTGATGCGGTTTTAAAGTGGTAAAACATACAGTGCACACATTTGTTGTCTTTTACTTTAAAGTTCATGGTCAAGTTACCTTGTCTGGACAAGGACACCTGCATCTATGTAAAATGACTTTGGCTTTAATCATTCTCGACGCTGACACATCAGTGAATATTTCATGATTCCATTTCGCTCTATTTGTCTTGGTTTTTTGTGACAATCAAGCCATTGGAAAACAGTCATCAATTATTCAAATCGGCTCAACAGGCTCATCAAAATTTATCAGATTGGTCAAATGACAATACATCTAATACTACAGAGAAAGGGATGTTGAACATTTTTGTTTTCACAATTAAGCCCTTTAGAATGACATGGAAACATTATTAATTATCAGCTACTACATACGATATATTTGAGTGGGATTTGTTGGACCAGGTGCAGTCGTGTAGCTTCACTGCGTTGAGGTGATTTGTGATGTGCACAGTCATTGTACATAATTGTCCTAACTAGCTTCACTGCCATTTTATTAAATATAGGGTAAATTAACATAAAGTCACAATTGCAAACAGTTTTCTAATGTTTAATAAAGTTGACTCATACATAAGCAATGCTTTCAATTAGATCATTGAAGTTTGAAAATTATTTTGCAGAAAGTGCAAACATGCAGTCGCCCCACATTTATTTATCATTCATTTATATGCATTTTGCAACATGAAGAGAACTGGCAGAGATTTTTTTTCCTATTTCATTTTTCAAATCCAAGCCAATGAGGGGCCATTGCAAAGTTTAAAAATACAAAATGTACACTGTACACACACACACCTGCCCCACCCACCCATGCACACACACCAACAAAGAGCCAGGGCTTTTCTTTATGTCTGCGGTTATAACTTTTGTTCCTCCTATTGTAAGATGCCACATCAAAACGGGTTTTAAGGGGACATATTTTTAAAGGCTTATAGAAAGCTCTTGTTAAAGTTTAATTTTCAACTAAGTCATTTTTTTTAACTAATAAGAAACTAGAGCACTTGCTAACAGTTGGGTCTGAATCAAAATAACAGTTTTGCTCACATTGTTTGCATCTGTTTTGGGCTGTGGCAATGGTAATTATCAAATGGAAGGGTTAGTAACTGTTTAATCTTGTAATGTCAGTGGCATCAGGAAATTACGCAGTAATATTATAATTAATATATAATTTTCCCAAATATTTGTGTTTGTTCTTTTATACTTTAAAATAGCCAAGGAATTTGTATGTGTTTATGTTTTAGGTACGGATGAAGTGTGCATTCCATAAAACAAATAATTACTTAAATATTTACTGGTAATGCACCTGCATTTGAAGCTTTTCTCAACATGTTAATGTTATTTTATATAACTGTTTGGGGGGCCACGCAGACGAGGGAACTTCAAGAAGAGTATTAATGAGCAGGAAAACTCTGCTTACAGTTGCGTTCGTAAACACATTGGTCATTTGCTTAGTCAATGTTGTGAAGGATAATGACATGCTGAAAATAAATGAGCCCTCTCATAATCATGGCTAATCTGCCATTGCAAGCCATCTTGTGAAAGACATTAATCACATCTGAATCCAGTGGGATGTTTCATGCGCGATGCCTCAGGACAGGTTAGTGTGCGTAGGGTTGCACCTACTGTAATGCATTGCCTGCTAATTGCTAATTATTACATTTCCACAGGAGCAAAGACACATTGGGTTCATCCCATTATTGTTCATTTCACATTACGTTGAAGTTTGCGCTAATGATTCCATTTTGTTCATTGCACACAGACTGAAGAGTTTATCTACTGTCATGTGCAATATGCATCCATAGAGTGCTGGGTTTAGTCATTGCACATGGGTCAGCACTGCACAAAAACAAACCTTTTAAAGGACTGTTTTCAACTGTGCCATTTAAAAGTCTTAATTGAATTTAAATGATTGTTTGCTTAGTGGGCCATAAAGTCCCTCCACAAAATATCTAATGGCGCTATAACATCAAGTGAAGACGTTAAAACAGTCAAGAAAACATAACAACAAATCTCCGAGCAGCTCAACTGTAAATACTAATTGTTATTGCAGGTGGAAACTCTTTCAAAAAGCAATTCAGCTTATAATCTAGATCTAAGCAAATATATGTAGCATGCTTTTACAGCTTAGCTGCGTTCCTGCAATTCCCAAATGGTCGCCCTGCGGGTAGACTGAAGATTGCGCCGCAACAGGGCTTCTAATGACTATAATAGTTTTTAGGATGTGAAAATACTGCTCAACGACCAGCACTGATCTGAGCTCCTGAACTGGCAGCAGAAACACATATCACAGCTTTAATAAACAGTTTCACTTGAAGTCCCTGCTTCATGTTGATTCCACGAGGCTTAAAGCAGCAAATGGATCAGATAACCCGTGTTTGGGTCTCTGTGTCTGCACCCAGAAGACCCAGTTATAATTAATTCTTGCAACGGTTGTCAATGTGCGTCAAATATTCTGTCTACAACCACTGACTCATAACTGATTTATCATAAAAGAACAAAGAAAGCATTATTCTGCTTCCTCAAACCTGCAAATATGTCTCAGCTGTACTTTTCTGACTGTGCACTGTTGCATTAGAGGGTTTTGCAGTTCGTATGCTGTGGAACAACATATAAATAAATAAATTCTTGACAAGCAGATGAATTTTAGCTCATTAGGAATGAAACCCCATGCAGCGGGGTGTCTTACAGTCAAACTTGTTACATCCCACTTCTTGAACAGAACAGAAAGTGTGATGTAACAACAACAAAATTAAAAAAAAAATGTGTTCAAGGAGACGTTTTGCTCTGGTTTTGACAGGGACTTTTCAGGTACAGGTGTATGTCTACTCTTTTTTGATTAAATCAAGTTTGATTTTGTGTTGTTGTGCTCTTGTGCTGTGTCAAACCTGAAGTAAAAGACAACCAACTCTACAGTTTATAAAAGCTTAATGGTCACTTTTAAATTAACTTTGAATGCAGAGGCATTCTTAAACACACGTTCATGTTTAAGCTTCAGTTGTAGCTATCTGTAAAATGAAGCCAATATTGGATGTTGAATATATATATAAAAAAAAAAAAGCCCGATGACGCGTTTATATTCCGATTTATGTAATTTTAACATGACATTTCAAGAATGGCAAAGACATTCACAAAGAAAAGTGACATTTTGTTTCTTCTCAACCAGGGGTTCCATGTTCCCATATTTTTCTTTCCATCTGTTTTTTATTTTTATATTTTTATGATTAAATGTAAAAGTATTTTTGTCTGACTAAAACAACCTAAATTAATTAAAACTAAGTGGAAGCAGTGTGGCAAGTATTTTTTTAAAAGTAAAAATCCTTCAAAGTATTCTTTTAAGTTTATTTCTATCTAATTTTTGTTTCATTACTTTATATTTTGTGTAAATTTGTTTGGGCTTTAAAGCTAAAGATGGCTCCATCTGATAAAAACAGTCCATACTGATGTCTCTGACCTTCAGGACTTTCTGCTCAAAGGAGGTAAAATTAGAAAAAAGAAAAAGTTAAACTCATTTTATCTGCTTATATTTGTCAACTTGCACTGTGTACTGATAAGAGTCTTAACACATAAGGTTATTGGGACAACTCGGGGTATTTCATCAGTTAATTTTCCTCTGATTCATTGTTGTAGTCAATGACACTGATTAGGATGCAAGAGAAGCAATGTTTGTTTCACCACTACTGAGCCTTAACTCCAACATTCTTCTTCGAAGTGGCCTTTTCAATTCAGTTTATTTATTTCTATATCAAGTCACAACAGGTTGTCTCAGAACACTGTACAAAAGCATTCACATACATTATAAAAGCCAATTAGTAAAACTTATCTATCTAAGGTAGCTAGCAAATTGCGCTGAATCTTCACTTCGTCAGTCTCCCATCCTGAGCAAGCACACTGGTAACAGTGGAAAGACAAAACTCATTTTTAACAAGACAAAACCTCCAGCAGAACCAGGCTCAGGACAAAAGGTCATCTGCTTTAACTAGCTGGGTTTTGAGAGGACAGGAAGGAGAAACAGACAAACATAGTATGGCAGGTCCAGGAAAGATAAGACACATGTTAAGGATTGAAATAATTACAAATACTAAACAGGTATAGAGCAAATAAAGACAGCAGCAGAGTGAGGAAGTGTGGTCAATTTGTCCTCCAGTAGTCTAAACCTATAGTAGCATATAAGGGATAGCTCAGAAAGCCCAAGTCAACCCTAACTGTAGCATTTAGGAAAAAGCAAAGACTTAAGCCTAGTCTTAAAATTGGACAATGTGTCAGACTAGTGGACTGAAACTGGAAGGTGGTTCCACAAGAGAGGATCTTGACAACCGAAAGCTCTGCCTTCCTTCTGGTTTTGAAACCTCTAGGAACCACAAGTAAACCTGTAGTCTGATAGCAAAATGCGCTGTTAGGAAAGTGTGACACAATAAGATCTGTAATATAAGATCTGCAATATATGATATAATCAAAAAACGTTCAATGCAGAAATATTGCAATATATGATGTCGAGAGCTTTGTATTTCAGAAGAAGATTTTGAATTACAGTATATTCTGAATTTGACAGGGAGTCAATAGAGAGAAGCTAAAAATGGAGAAACATGATCTCTCCTATCAGCTCTCATTAAAATTCTGACAGCAGCATTCTGGATCAGCCAAAGACTTTGTAAATAAGCTTTTCATGGAGACCCAAATAAATCACAATAGTCCAGCTGTAGGGATGCATGGCTCAACAGATATAGGACTTTTCATTAGTCTAGCTATAGTACTGAACAGAAACCCTGAGTTTTTTCCCCCTCATCTATTAAAGGTGAATGATATACAGTTCTACCTTTATGGAGGGCTTTCGTATATGTTAGTAGGCTATCTCGCCAAATAAAATAAAATTCTCACACAATGGTGGAGTGCCTTTTTTCAGCTTTCTAGATGCCTGTTTTAAAGTACATAACTCAGAATTTAACCAAGGAGCCAGTTTCCTCTGATTAATCATTTTCTATTTCAATGGAGCAATTTTAATTGGGGCAAGGAACCTTGTTCATGGTCAGTGGTCATGCCAGAATTACAGTGCTGCTTTATCTTATTCCACTATTTTTTTTATTACTTTTTATTGTTTTATTCCACCTATTTCAATACAGTACGTTTTTCTTTTGTTTTTTACAGAAACCTTCCATTTCTACTTTTTGAACTTTCTCTTCAATAAATGTTGTTGTTTGATTACTTTTTACTTACTCATTTGAAGCAAAATAAAGTATTTTCAAGTTCTAAAATTGTCCAGGCCTAAGTGTAACTTGCTAATTCCAACTCCTCTGAGTTACAGCACAGAGAGATATAGCAGCTCCATCCATCAATCTTTCACTTTTTATGTTGCTGCTTCAGGGTAAAGAATGAAAGCGAAAATAATTCAACATCAGTCTGATTTCTCAGGTTTTCATCATACTGTGTTATCAAGGAGAGTCATTTATGAAATCAAGTCTGAAATGGCAATAATTTGATTGAACCTCTGCCACAAGCTCAACCATTACACTCCAAAACACCTCTGTTCTTCCACACTTCTTCATTTCTGACATTCCAATTATCTCTGCATCAATCATTAAAACCTATTAACATTTCATGTATTTCTTTATGAAGGATAATATGCTGTAGACTGTCTTAATTCTGTGAGATTATTTTTACTGACAAAATGTTATAGCTTATTATATTTGAATCTGTGTGACATTATATCATGCAACATCCAAGTGGAGTTATGTACACGTCCTCCTTCATGGATGGGACCAGAAAAGTTTTAGCTTGAATTACATTTAAGTTGTTTTTCTTGATCTTCTTATACTTTTTGAGCAGAAAGCAGTAAAATAAAAAAGTACAGGGAGTAATTCATTGACGAGTATGTCAACGGATTTTCAGCTATTAATCTATTATAATAATAAGTTGATAATGCAGCTGTCTTGGTATGTGGAAAACATAGACCATGCTACCTAAAAATAAATCAATCTTTCGAGCTCTAGAGGAAATAAAAAGGCAATAAAATCCCTTAGATTGTTTTTGCAAACCAGCAAATAATAAAGCAGGCTACAAACCCTGCAGATCAACTCTTTGTCACCTCTGAGCAATACAAATTAACAACACACTAATTCTATTTACTTAAAGACCCTTTGTCCTTCCTCCGTCACTTTTTCTGCTACTTTCCTGACAAACCTCATGGTAAGATTAATTACAGCCAGGAAGCAGATCAGTGCCGAATAACTGGCTCGTGGTGGCTTTTAAGGGCCTCCAACCTCTGCAGCCACAGGAACCTGAAACTTTACACCACATCCATTAAGCACATAACTTCCCATGCCAAACGCCTCCACTGATGAACTTGATAGGATGAGATTTGTCAGCAGATAATCTGTGTCAAAGGTAGATTTGGAGATAATTTAAGGTTTGCATTGAAAGTCGTTTCAGAACTGCTACAAAAACACTTTTCTTCTAGAAATCGCTAAAATCCTGATAAAATAATCTTGCTATGCTTTAGTTGATCTATTTCTAACCTGTCATTAGCTTCCATCTTTCACACTTGCTCTTCTCAAGGGCGGACGTCTCCTCTCGGTCTCCGCTTTGCTTTTGCT
>JAVCKU010000093.1:11134691-11145091 GCA_032273985.1 Hypsolebias coamazonicus
CTATTTATAAGACTGAGCTGAATACAGCATCTCAGACTGAGGAAGTCTTTCGGACGAAAGACGAAACATTTCTACAAAATTTTTTTGCTTTGTTTTGTTTTGTTTTTTTGAATGTCCAGAGGACCAGTCTTAGCTTTTTTAGATTTTTCTACCTGGATTATTGAGCATGCCTCAGGGTTCATTGTACTATTGACCCTGTGTTAACCTTGTGTATGAAAAAACATGAACTTGAATAAACTTTTGAATATTAGCCTCCAGAGTATTATTAAGTGTAAAACCACTAAACTGAGGAACAGCTTCTACCCTGAAGCTGTAAGACTTATAAAGCCCTAACCAGCAAAATCACTGTAATGACACTTTAATTGGACACATTACATTTTCTCTGTGCTGCTGATTATCATGCTGCTGATTTCTTACCCATAGACTGCTGTATTCATACCCATCTGCTCACAACAGACTCATGTTCAGACTGCTGGTACATTATTATATTATTGTTTAGCATATGCATATCTTAGAGCCTTATATACTGTTTCTTTTTTATATTTTTTTTATATTACAGTGTTGTTATTTTGGGGTGTAACTGGGACCTTGAGTACACAGTTTCATTCCACTACTACAGTAAAGTCTCCTTGAACTTTGAACCTTGATAAACCTAAAGATGAGGAATCTGTATCCATGCTTGCTTTATTTCAGACTTTAACAGTTCAACATTGCCTTCATCTCAATCTCCTTTTCAAGATGATCCAAACGTTTTCGGAAAGAGGCAGAGCTGGACTTCAGGCAGGTTAGGGAAGCTCACTGCAAAGTTTCCTTGAAGCCATGTGTAGAATGACATCAGAGATCCTGCTGAAAAAACAAACCAAGGAAATACATAAAAAAAATGTTACATTCAGTGTTTTAATAGAAGAAACTCTGCATTATGGTTAAAAACTCATTATTACACTTTAAAAACGTTGTCCTACTGGATGTCCTGAAGCATGCTCAATAAGGTAGATAAATCTAATATTTAATCCAAAACACTTCTGACTTCCAAACGTCCTCCAAAGTATTTTATCCTAAAGGCTTTATGAAGACTTTTGGAGAAAAGACTAAACATTAAAACAAAGAAAAATCTGTCCAGAGGATCTGACTCAACGTTGTTAGATGTCCTGAAACTTTTTAAGTCACTAATCCTAGACAGCTATTGAAGGCAAAATATACATTGTTAGTATTTAAAATTTACCTTAAAAGCTGTTTAAATAACAGATAAGTGTCATAAACCTTGTTAGTGATAGAGCCAGAAACATTTATAGTAATAATGGCTGTGGCACCAGTGGTAGTGATGTGACTTAATAGAACTAATAAGATTTGTTTATATACTAACACTAAAATGTTAAAAATAAAAAATACCTTTAAGACAGTTTCTTCTTCCAGGTCTGTTGTTCAGACTCATTGTCATAAGATGCAATATAGTCAATGATGGTGTGAGCTCTGTAGGAACAGAAAATATACAAAAATAATCTTTTTGTGTTTTAAATACCAAAACAATTAAGAGGAAAAAAATAATTATTATTTAAGTGGTCACCTGTACCACAGCATGCCAATAAACTGGAGAAAAACAACCATCGCAGGTCCCAGGAAAAACGTTAATCCCACAAACTCAGCTCGAAATATTCCTCCGGTTTCCTCAAGGTTGACACCGATGTGTATCAGGCTGGGAGAGATTTCAGATGTCTTGATGGTGAAAAGAAAGAGCAGCCACAGGGCATTCCCAAAGAAAAACCAGAAGCTTATCTGTATTAAAAAATAAATATGAAATCAGTTTTATTTTTTTTTTTTTGTTTGTTTTTGTAAAAAGCATAAAATTTTCACATCCACCTTGTTTCTAAACTTCCTCAGGTCGTTTTGGTTTTTTTCAATGGTCTCCTTGTCATGATGAAACGGTTGCAGATGCTCATCCCGCAGCTCTTTCCAATAGTTTTCTTCTTCCTGCAGAAACCACTTGGTTTATTTCGAAAATATGGACTGAGCGGGGAAACATTATGTACTGGCTCAGTTTCTTTGATTTTGATGCTCTGTTTGGATAAAAATGGAGCATACCTCACTGAGAGAATCCTCCTGCAGCTTTACGTCACGGGACAAACCCTGCAGAGTTTTTATCCAACCTGGGGAACAAATTATGACACAAACATTATGTCTTTCATGTAAGAACATTTTATGCACTTGCTGCAAAAGGAAAATAAACAAATTTGCTAAATGATACTGAGTTATTTGTTTCTTGCCATGCAGTATTTAACACTGAATTTCAAATCAATGTCAACTTTCAGAAAGTATCTACGCTTCATTAAAACTCTTCAGTGGCAAACCAGTCAATGAGAAAGAAACAATGATGAAACGAAGTCTTAGTGGGTCATGATTAGAGATCAAGTAAATGTTTGTTAGAATTTATGTTATCCATTTGCGGTTTGGGTTAACTGGTGCCTCTTGCATTTATGGACACCCTTATGTTCACAAACATGAGATGGTGAACATAAGTTTGTCTGTTTGTCCATCATGAACATGGTTTTTGTGATGGACTAGCAAGAAGTCCAACAACAGAACACTGCTCAGGTTCCGATCAGAGGCCATTCCTCCAAATGACGCCCCTCTAAGTCACCCTGTTGCTACACTGACGTGAAGACCCCCCCAGCAGAATATTTGCCTTCCCAGCTGAAGCACCTTCCAGGACCACTGCAAAGGACTCCAAGAAGGTGCATAGGAACAAGCAACAGTAAGAGCCCATCCAAAAGCATAGGGAAGCTACCCTCTCATTTACTCAGGAAAACTAACACAGGCACCAAGCAGGGGTGCTAAAACAGAGCTGCATAAGCCTAGTGTCACACCATAGGTAACCAGAGGGGAGAAAGATCCACCAAATCTCAAGGAGATTGGTTCAAATGCACATGCCATGTAACTGAGGTGAGCTCAGATATATTTAGACATACCACTCAATCTCATGCACAAGCTCAGGCTCCTTCCCCACCAGAGACAAGATATTCCATGTCACAAGAGCCAGCTTTGGTAAACCAGGGTCAGAGTGCTAAAACTCCTATTTTTGGCTACTGTCCATGGCACCAAGCACAAGACGCAATGGCCCATCCCGCAGGTGGTGGGCCCACAGAAAGGCAAACAAATGTGACTCATTCGGGCTGAGACACCTTATGTTGATCTGAAATTACTTTAGTGGGTCAGGTCTAGTTTAACCCTCCTGTCGTGTTCAGGTTAAATTTGACCGATTTACAACTTAAAACACTCACAAATATTGTATTTTAGATCTGATTGCCTCAAGACCTTATGATATCCTCCACACTATGCAATTGAACATATACAAGTGATGATCACCTCTTTCGTTGAATTTTGAGTGTTTTAATCAACTTGTTGCACCTGTGGTGTTCCCGGTCAAAAGAGACAGCCATAGGAAATGAATGGGTATTCATACTATATTATCCATCAGACAGAAAACATCCCCATGCACACCACCCCAAATCACTCCCTCACACACATTTCAGACTGAACAATGTCTTTTGCCAGTATCTAGACAGGTGTCTGTTATGTGAACCCATCTCCTTGCCATGCATTTGTGCCCATCCTCCTTGTGAAGCACACCTTCCAGATTAATCAATCTATCATCTTCACACAGACCCCATATATTTAGCTTGATGTGTGCTTTGCCCTCCTTTTACTCTGAGCACGAGAAGGCGACTGGCCCAGCGGTTCTTGGTCAAAGAGGCTCTGGCCCAGGTTTTGGAACATGATGAAGAGGGCACTGAAATTGAACCAGAGATAGAGGAGGATGTCTGGGAAGTGGAAGACAACACAGATTTAGATCCAGACTTTGAGGAGACTGACCAGTCAACAGATAGAGAGGGAGAGGCACCTGAAGAACAGGCACCTGAGGAGACATTCCATTCCAAGAGTGGACACTTGCTCCAGGAAAGAGGAAGTAGAGCGAGTGTGGAAAACATAAAGATAAAGATGACACCAGGGCCAACACGATATGCGACATCTTGTGTGGGTGACATCAAGTCCAGCTTCCAACTCGTTTTTACCAGAGTCCACTGAGGGAATTATACTGGAGATGACAAACCTGGAGTGGAAGCGTGTATTTGGGAACACCTGGAGAGAAATAGACCTGGTAGACCTCCAAACCCATGTTATTTTCACTGCGGTTATTTAAGTCTAATTCTACAAAATCATGTTAAACACTACTTTGAGACATTGTTCACGGCTAAAGAATGTTGAATAAAAATTTGGTGGTGAAAAATGTTTTTGTGCTAATTTAAGAGCAGTTAAAACAGTCAAGTCAATTTTGACCAGGAACACTAAAGTAAGGGTTGGGAGGTGAACACGACAGGAGGGTTAAGCAAGTGCTTAAAGCTTGTGCAGATGACTAGGGTTAGAGTTACCACATGACTATGCTGCATAGCCAAGCACTGCTATTGAGGTGTTTTTACCCTTGATGGCACAAGCTTAATGCAACAGAGCAATATGGTCATTGCATTTACATTTTTGTGCTTTTGTTGGCTGTGAGATCACTGCAGGGTTGATAGTGTCATCAGGTTTTAGTTCTCTGGTGCCCCAGTGGATGCAGTTCATGTTGATCACGGTGTAGAAAAAAAGCATGATGTCAAAACTTGGCAAACAGATAATGTAGAACCAGGCATATAACACCATTGAAAAATCCTGAGTGTGCACGATTGCTGTTGCGATGAAATGAAAAAATGTAGGGACAACAAAAACGCTGCTGGGTGTCAGAAAAGTTTGTCCTTTCACCATTGATCCTAGAAGAAAACCAAAACAAAAAAAGTCGTCAAGTTTTAACGTTACATCATCTCAAACTGTAAATTAATATTATAATTGGACCAAAAAAAATCCAAATACTTGTTTGAATTAAGTTAGAACTTTTTCAAAAACATACCAATAGGGATCATTATCAACACCAGCATAAGGAATGCATACAAGAGGCTCAAAACTGCAGCAATAATGAGCTGGGTGTCTTCTTTAAGCTTGAAGCAGAGTCCCGCATAGATGGCTGGAGGGATCACAACAAGGCCCAGAGCCACGGCAAAATGGAAGTTGAAGAGGAAGGACAAACTTTCTGGAGGACAACAGACAAGAGACAGTCTTAATTTACTTATTTTTTTAATTAACCTTGGTTTGATTTTATATCGCATGGCTTTTTTTTTTTTTTTTTTTTTTGGTTGTTTGTTTTTCAGGATTTAAAAAAAACCCATTCTCAAAACTAACATCTCTGTGAAAGAAAGCTACATGGGCTAATATCAAACTTGTACACTTTGGATGCACTATGGATAGTTTGTTGCATGAATGAAATGACAATTTATTTCAACAATGACAAAGCAGCTGAACTTAGTCTGCTGGGAGTTGAGTAAACTTTTGCATTGACTAGATGTGCTGATAAGGTGGACTGATGCACTATGCTATGACAAACTTACTAAATTTGACCCACATACTTTACCACTGCCCTGTCTGAAAAGCGTCTCCATTGTCTATCCATCTGTTTTGGGCACCTGCTCTGTTATTAAACCACTGATTCTTTGATACCATCCTGTGCCTTGTCAGATAGTATTTGAACTGCCATGTTTAAAATTACTTAAACAAACCATGGTAGGACTGTCGCAGGAGAGCAAAATAAATTTAAGTTCAACAGTGAAATACAAAATGCAAACCTGCTACACAAAAAGAGGTACAAGCTGGTGTTACAATGTAGACAAAAAAGACAAATAATTCGTAGAATATGAATAGCCTGGACATGGGGAACTTCCTCTTGGAAATATGGTAATTTAAGACCAGCAGATCAACTGTATTCATTAATGTGGTCGGCATCCATCGTCTTCTCTGTGAAGAAGCAAAAACAAATTGTTTGTAAGCTAAACAAGCTAAATTTGGGGACAAAAATATATCTGATACCCAAATTGTTCAAACTCTTAAAGGCATATAAATTTGCTGTCATGTTTCACTGTATGCTCTGCTTAGCTTGAGTTTGTACCTGGTTATAAAATTCCTTTAAGGTCTGTGGTACTATGCTGTAAGAGTGAGAGGCAGCAACGTACTCCACCGTCCACCCATGCCTTAAAAGCAAGCTAGTTAGCCATCGGTCCTCACCTTGAAGAGCACAGAAAATGTGTTTAGGAATAAAGTGTACAGGTAATTAAAATGATGACAGACAGAGGAGACTGTAGGATTTCCAGTTTTTTTATCCTGCAGCTTTTCCTAAACCAGAGGACGTCAACAGAATCACACCTGAAGACCATTCTCCTAATGAGCTGCAGGAGTGGATGACTTCTATCTGACGCTGGTGCATCATCTGCCAATCAGTATTTGTGTTCCTGGCCTTTACATTATTCCTTGTGTGTTGAATATTAATCTTCTACTTCGTGTTGTAGCTCTGACTTCTGTGTTCCTCCTGAGCCTTGGATCTCCCTGGTTTCTCCTGAGC
The DNA here is from genome assembly GCA_032273985.1 of Hypsolebias coamazonicus. Classification (NCBI taxonomy): domain Eukaryota; kingdom Metazoa; phylum Chordata; class Actinopteri; order Cyprinodontiformes; family Rivulidae; genus Hypsolebias; species Hypsolebias coamazonicus. The sequence continues at coordinate 11,141,167 of JAVCKU010000093.1, forward strand.
CTCAAGGAGCCCTCTTCTTGACATGGGAAGGCGTCTGGGGGGCTTTTCCCCCAGAACTTTTTATTGCCTGCATTCTGGTGTATTTTAAAGGGCTGTTAAACATCTATGTTTACCTACATAGGTATTTGAATAGCACACACTCTGCTTCTCCCAAGCGTCCTAACATCCCCACCCGTGTCAAGTACAGGAGTCCCTTGCTACTTCGTGGTTTGTTTATCGCGGATTCATTCTGTCACGATTTTTCAAAATAAAATTGGACATGACACACAATTGGCTGATTGATGGATGAGCTGCATGATCGGCATGACATTTTTATTTAAAATATATTATTTTAAATTATTTAGCATCTGCTGCACCTTTATGCAGCCCACACTGCAGGATAAACTTCCTGATGCAGCTGATCAGCTGTTCTCCATGCAGCGTGGAGAAGTGGGCGTGGCCAAGAGCACTTGCAAGCAGAGGAGGCCGAGAGCTGAAATCATGACATTCTGTGTTCTTTTAGAGCGCTGAGAGTTTGGAAACATTGTCTAGAATACTGTATATTAAAATAAACTACTACACTACTTGTACTACTATTCCTACTTCGCGGTTTTTCACTTATCGCGGGGCTTCAGGGTACGGATCCCCTGCGAAAAACGAGAGATGCTATCTCCATTGTCAATGCCTTAGTGTGCTTTAATTCTTGGTTGTACAATGAAAATACTTTTTTTTTTTGTGAAAGTAACTTGTACTGTTTTCCACATTTGATTGCTGTTTCTTTGACAAATCGGTGCCATTGTTTTGATACATGTCATGTGATTACCCATCAAACATTTCTCTTTTATTTTTAATAATTAATCAAAACTTTACTAATGACCAGCTTAAACTTTAAAACTGATTTGCAATTTAGTTTGTTTAGTCTGTTTAATTAATTTTTGTGTTTTTAATTAAATTGCCCATGACTAAACTTTTAGGGGCGAAGTTTGTTTTAGGGTAGAGGTGGAAATGTGTACATGAAGCAGCAGCTCTTATGTGATATTAAGAAGCTTGTTAGTGGATGTTATGCTTAAAATTAGTGTTTATGTAATTATTTTCAGTTTACATATCCAGTGTACAAAGTAGGTTTTATTCCTTCAAGACAGTCATATATGTGCATAACTTTATTATTAGTAAGCCTGAGAGTTACCAGATCCAAGCTAACAGTTCTGAACACACCCTATCAAAATAAGAGAATTCCCGGAGCCTGTTCCGGCAGGATCCAGCTCAAATTAAGCCCTTTATTTGGGCTTTCACCCCTGTTACAAGTTTGCCTATCTGCAGTAAGAGAAGTACTGAACATCAAAATCATCCTTCAGGAATAAGCCTCCAGCTAACTTTGTCACTTGATCTCCAGGGTTCTGCCCTGCTGCTATTTCATACTGTTGATATATAGATCCTGTCCAAAAAATTAAAAATATCATGGAAAAGTTGTTTAACTTCCATAATTCATTTCTTTTGCTGGTGCATCTTATCCTGCCACATTTTGCCCTTCCACTAGACTTTCCATTGATATGCTTGGACACAGCACTCTGTGAACAGCCAGCCTCCTTAGCTATGAACTTTTGTGGCTTACTCATCCTATGGAGGGTATCAATGATGGTCTTCTGGCCAGTTATGTCTGCAGTCTTCCCCATACTGAACTGAACTGAGAAAATTGAACCAAATTGAAGCAATTTAATGACACGTGGGGAAACCTGTGCAGATGCTTTGCGTTTAGTAGATGATTAGTGTGTCACACTCAGTTTAAAACATTCATGCCCTGCAAAATATGGGCTGATTTCTCCACAGTATTCTAATTTTTTGAAATCCTGCTTTTGTGGTTCCATAAGCCGGAAGCCCAAATTATGTAAAAATATACAAATAAATACTTGAAATTGTTTAAATTGTGGGCTCTGAATCTATCATCTATTAAAGATTAACTTTTTGAATGGAATTGTGGAAGTTAAACAACTTTTCCTTGATATTTAATTTTTTTGGAAAGGATCTGTATTATGTGAAAATAAATGGTTGTCACATTAATTTGGACTATTATGTAGTGCGTCTGTAATCTGTTGGAATAATTGTAGTATCTTTAGGTGTATGTGCTTTGAGATGTGCTTTATGTTTGTTCTGTTTCTGTATAAAAACTGACTGTTTTCCCTTCCCTTGTGCAATCTGCAGGAAACTTCCTGGGTGTCTGACATGCACTTTTCTTTCACTGACAGATTTCTGATCACACTGATTGCTATTTCTATTTTTACATTTCTCCTAACGTCATCAGGTATTCCTCTTTGTGTGTGTTCTCATTTTCTTTCCAGATTTTCCTCAGCTCTTTGTCTCTGTCCACGTTTGGGCTGAACGGCTGTTCATGCTTTGGAGAACTGTTGTTAACATGTTTGCTTTCTGTCCTTGTTTGATCTCTTAGTTAGGTGCGACACACTTGAATTTCCTCTGCAAAACTGATTGCATTCATTTGCAAGCCTTTCTGAAGCGCTAGATTTAATTCTTCCTACAAAGATGCAGCACTCTGAGCAAGAGAAAATCACCTTGCAAGGTGTAAACCAGCTAATCACGTACATGTGAATCCTTTCAGTTTTCTGTTTTCGAGCCTCTGGTTTGTGAAGACAGAATTCTAGTAAACTTAACAGCCAAAATAGATCAGATGTTTGGGAATGAAATTATGCATGCAGTCAGTTTATCTAACATCACAGTCTCCACTGTGTTCTCCAGCTATGCTGTTAAAATGTAAAATCTGAAACTAAGTGATATTGAAAAATTCAAGGTAGAGAGAGGAAAAAAGGAAGCATCATTTGTTCAGTTATAAAGTGTTAAACATCAGGACAAAAAACATCTAGTCCTTATCGGGTGGTAAATATAGTTAAATCAGAAAGTGTGAGAATCACTTACACAGAATTATACATTTGTCATTGCCAACATTGAATATTTTACAAAAGTAAATTCCAATACAAAAGCAGTGTGTGTGAAACTAACTCCAGCACATTAAATAGCTTTAGCAATACCTTGAAGTGCAATGACCTCATGAGTCTTTCACACCATTATGAAGAAGTTTTAGATTTTATTTTATTTTTTTACGGTAAAATGATTAATTACAAAATAAATAGTTTTACAAACTTCGTTCAAGGTCCTGGCATTGGATTTGATTCAGTTTGTTGTCTCTATATTATTGTGGCCACTGCAATAATTAAATAACATTTTCATTGGTTTTATATATTACGCTGTAGATTTGCTTGTGTTCTTGAGATCTCATATAGAGCAACTTCAGTCGTCACATTGCTTGATGTGAAATTAAGGCAAACTTGATCTTCACTCATGAAAGCTTTGTTCCTGCTTTTAGTGTTTACAACTAGTGACTTAACCTTTTAATTGTATAAAGATGTACTCCTAGATGTTTGGAAATTACATTTGAACCATAGGGTGATATACAGCGATACAGTAGTTCCTCACTTAGTCAAGTCAATTCAGTTCAGTTTATTTATTTAGCGCCAAGTCACAACAGAGGTCATCTCAGGGCACTGAAGACAAACATTAATTTATACAAAAACAGGTAAGCAGATCTCTCTTGTAAATGAGTCCTTGAGGCTCAATGAGACTAACCTGTATAAATAAAGGTTGAAATGTTAACACTATTTATCTGAGGAGCAGACTGCTTTGAACAGACTTATTGTGGGGGTTATGTTCCAGACACCACCCTGATAGGTGAAAATCTGCAAAGTAGGGACGTTATACAGGTAGTCCTCGACTTACGACATAGATCTGTTCCTACGCAGTGTCATGAACTGATTTTTGACATAAGTCGGAACATACGCAATTACCGTACCACATACATGTATGGTACTGTATTACCAAGCACTTAGCCTATCCTAACACAGTACCCTACATAATTATCAATTATTATTACGTTTGGGAG
>JAVCKU010000093.1:11178091-11190486 GCA_032273985.1 Hypsolebias coamazonicus
GGAAGGAAGGAAGGAAGGAAGGAAGGAAGGAAGGAAGGAAGGAAGGAAGGAAGGAAGGAAGGAAGGAAGGAAGGAAGATAAAAATCACTGTAATGCCACTTTAGTTGTTGATATGACTTATCTGTGCTGCTGATTATACATGCTGCTGATCTCCATGCTGCTGTTCTCTTTCCTTTATGCTGCTGTATTCATAGTCATCTAGACTCAAGTTCGGGCTGCTGTTTAATATACTGTATTATTTTAAATTTTTAGTGTTTAGCGTTTTTTACCATATCGTTTAGCATTTGTTTGGATTATATCTCTGTGTATATCTTAGATCCTTATATATGGTTTATTTTAATACTTTATATTTTTGGGGTGTAACTGGGACTTGTGAGTGTACAGTTTCATTCCACCTCATTTACCACATGTGATGTGAATGACAGTAAAGAACCTTGAACCTTGAAATGTTTTTTTTTTCTTCAGGTGCTGGCTAAGTGTGGACAATCATTTCATATGGAGTTTTATAGGACCTGTCACCTTTATCATCATGGTAAGCTGTTTTATTTAGCTTTGAACACTGAAGTTGTTGGAATGTGGAAGGGATGAGAACGTGAGATGAAAGAGATGCAGGAGCAAGATAAATAAGTGAAACGGTTAAAACCGAGAAAAAAAAAAAAAGAAAAAAGTCTGCAAGATTTTTTTTTTTTGCCTCGTCTCCTCAGCGATGACAGGTTAATTCTGCTCCAAAGACAGATTTCTGAGGCATCCAACAATTCATTGTGCCTCTCTTTACCTCAACAAGAATCATGACTTGATAGTGTACAAGTGTGATTTGCACAAGTATGACGTGACATTACCTAATAGCTTTCAATTTATACTCTGTGAAATAAAAGAAAATGCATATTAAGCACTGGCCTAATGTGGGACTTTGCAGCAAAATTGGCAGTCTCTGTGTTTATTTTCATTTTATTAGCCTCTGCATCTACTTCCGTACATGTTCCTCCACTTTTAGTAAATAGGAGATGGCGGTGTCAGGGAGACAATAAAGCAAAGGCACCTCTCTGTTTGGTCAAGGACCATCAAGGTTGAAGGACATATAGCATTTCCTATTGACATATGTCCCATAAAAGGCATGCAATTATTTACTGGTCATGACATTATTATCTCCCGCTCCATCAGAGAGGCTCAGAAGAATGAGACCTCGGGGAGTCTGACTTCTCTGCACAAGTAAAAAAAAGGAAATACCATCTGCTATCCCTCACATATAGACGCTCAGCCTTCCTCGCTAAGCATCGCTTTGCCCTTGTGCAAACTAAGGGATGAGAAGTTTCTGCGAACTTGTCTCGCCTTCATGTAGGGAGGTTGAGGTGGGTATTTGTCCAGCGCTGACTTTATATTATACAGCTTAATGGTTAGTACAGTATATACAGATGCAGTGACCTCTGTTGAACATCAAGCTGACACTGAAAATATACAAGAGCGAAGGGGGCAGCAGTGTCAAATTCCAGCGAGTGTCTGCACGCTATTGGCCGACTGCTTGGAGCTTTTAAGGCAAAGCTGCAGAACAGCTCTTTGTGTGTCGTGGCAGAATAAATAAAAGACAAATCCACTAACTGGACTGCATTTCACAGTTTGCTCAAAAAGAAACGTTGTTTCTCGATGTTGCATTTAAAGATGGATGAGGAGGTACACAGAGGACGTGAGGAAGGTCTGCACTGGATTGAAATGCTTTCGAGTAGATAGCGGAATGCCTCTTTCTTGTTTTCATTTATTTTCTTCTTCCCCTCTGCACCCGCTTTGAACGTGTGTGAGCATATAATTGAAGAAAAAGCTAACATTGTATTAAAGCAAACACACAATACTTCCTGCATCAGCAAATGCTCTGTCAGCCACACAGGAATACGTTTCTTCTTTCCCCCCCAAATTGGGCTCTCATTGTTTTCCAATCGACTGTTGCTCATGATAATTTGCATGAAAAATATGACTGCAGTGGAAATGATGATCAGGATCCCAGCGGTGATGACCGGAGAGATAGAATCATGACCCTGTGAGGAGCTAATGTATTGCTGTGAAGCTAATCTGTGACAGGAATGAGGTTTTGTTGCACTGGCTTGGGCTTGGTGTGCTGCTCTCCTGGTTCCACGCAACAATTGTCTCCAAAAAGACAAAGCACTGTGGAAAGAGCTGTCTCAGGGGAGCGTGCAGAAGCAAGGTTTGTCTACATCATCCACGACCCTGGTTTTGTTACAAATTGGCTGTGTCCTTGTCACTGAGAGAGCTACAATAGTCTAGCTCAAACCACGCTATTGTAAATTAATACTGATTTTAACCTGAAATTGTCTTTTTTTTTTCCTCTCCACCTGCTGGAATGGGTCTGAAATGCTCAAAACAAGAGCAAGGAGCAGGCATTTAGGTCTGTGTTCTTAAGCAGAGGTCGCCTGTCTCTGGGCTCAGGAGGTATTAGCTCCATGAAAGGAGAACACGGAAGTAATGAGTGGTGGTGGGGAGCCATTAGCATGCTTGAGATAACTTCAACGCGGAGCCCTTTTGGATCATGACACGTCACGAACAGTTCTTGTCAACCGGACAGCTCCATCTGCACCTTTAATATTTTATCCCCTGCAGTTCATTTGGAGTTCAGGGTGTAGACACAGTCCACTTCAGAAAAAAAAAAAAAAAAAAAAGCTCTCTCCTCAGTCTCAGTGAGGCGAGGCTGCTTCTGCATGGCTTGCAGTGATGATTCAGAAAGAGAGTGAAGGGTAGAAGCAAGGCAGCTCTGCTCCAGCAAGAGAGACCCCCCCGGGAAGGGCTGCGAAAGCATGTCGGTGGGGGTGGGAACATGTGCCACGCTGCTGGCTTCCTTTAAAGTACTGTGTCCCTCTCCTCTGTCTCATTGGATCCATGTCACCACTCCATGTGTGAAAGGTGTTTTTTCCAAAAGTCCTTCCCCACCTGTTTCTCTCCACCCCCACTGTCTTACTCATGTAGACGGCTGGCAGAAGTAACGGCTGGTAGCTGTGAAACAAAACTGTTTCAGTGTCGTCTAAGACAAAAAAAAAAAAAGTCAGTTTTTGATTCACCACCCCTTTTTTTTTTTACTTTATCTTTCGTCCCTTTCTGCAGAAGCCTGGCTTATTGTGTGCAGCTTCATGAGTTGATTGCATGTGGAGGAGGTGATGTATTGATCACAGGCAGTCTTTTGATAGCAGTGTGCACCAGAGCACTCTGAAATTTCTGTTCAGGAGTGAACGACTGTGGTCTGAGCCCAGCTCACAAAAGGTCCCTCCATTTTTCATCTCCATTTTTCTTCCCGGTCATTTTAAAAACAACACCAAAAATGCGCCGTCCGTGACGCTAAAAGCAGCGGCCACTGCAGACGTGTTTATTTGAGCGTTTTCTTTCCCGTTTGATTGCCGTGTCTGTTTGAAATTTTGCCACGCCTCTGGATTTCTCCTTCGCAGACGTTTCTTGACATTATTTATACATGGCAGGCTCGCCGTACAAGCAGCTCGGTACATCTGCTGTGAGTGCTTGTACACGTTGCGTTGAGGACCAGTTTGCTCCAGAATAAATGTGTTTGAAGTAAATTATTTGGAGGAGCCCCTTTGCTGGACAATCTAGCCTTTGTGTCTCTAAATCACACTATTGATTTTTAAGGTACCTTATAAATGTACTCTGAAAGAAACACAGCTCAGAGTGTCCTTGTCTGAACCTGATATGTGCCACCTTCTCCCTTAAGATTTAATACGCTAAATCAAAAAACGAGAGAACAAGCTCTCTCTCCTTTTTTTTCTTTTTCTCCCCATCCTTTTCATCTGGACACACAAGAGATTTGAAGAAAATATACCACGTTCCCCCCCCAAGCCTTTTGTTACTGGTTATACCTCATAATATTTCAATACATGCATAAAATGATATGCAGTTGTTTTGTACAACAATAGGCTCTCCTCTTTCTCCTGCTACTTCTCATTCCCTTCTGACATTACCAGACTGCTGCTGTGTGGCTGTTTCTATTTTCTTTTTTTCTTCTCTCACATTGATGGATTTTAATGCATTTTCACGTTCCTATTGATATAGAATGACACTAAATTTGGCGCCAGTCGGCCAGTCGGAGACTAGCCAGAGTGATAGACGTTTATTGGATCAGTCTGAGGACATGCACAGAGCTGAAGGCTGACTGCTTTAATACTTACAGACAAATTAACAGTTTCTTCCTTCCTTTGCCGTCTTGAGTCATATTTCTTTATGAATTAACGCCGCCATTTCTCCGTCTTGACAGCTCAATCTCATCTTCCTGGTGATCACGATGTACAAAATGGTGAAGCACTCCACCACCCTGAAACCAGACTCTAGCCGACTGGAGAATATAAAGTAAGTGAAGCAGCACATTCTGAACCCAACATTTCCCTTTGTATGTGCAGCGTGGGCTTTATTGGAACTTCAATGGGGGGGTCGTAAAGTTGTCCACGCTTGTGGTTTTGGTTTTTGGCTCTCCCTCCTGTAACGTATCCTAGCCTTCACTCGTGTGAAAATAAATGGAAGAGCCAAATTTTTTGAAAATTTTGCAATGGGAAAATGTATTTCGATATAATTTCAGTTGTTTGTTTCATTTGTTTTTGTTTTGCCCGGTTTGATGGCTGCATATGCTTTGTGAGCAGCTCTTTTGGTGCTGTGTTGTTTTGCTCCAAACCACTAACCACAGAACTGCACTGACATGACACACATCACTCTTAAGGGAGCAGCTTAACTATGGTGCTGTGAGCTCTTGGTTGGGTGGGGTGCAGTGCGAAAACTACTACGTGTGTTTGCCGCTGGAACATGCCAAACCTTTTATTTTTTTTTTTCACCCTAACATTTTGCTCTGGGAGAAAAAAAGCTACTTTTTTCCCCACTCTTCTTTAAGCTTCTGTCAATAAAACACAATTTAATAACATTTGTTGCATCCTATTTTTTTATTCAGAGTTAAACGGTCTTGTTGATTGCTGTAGACGTGCTAATTTACATGCTCACGTTATTACAGTATGTGTTTCAGTTGCAGCCACTCTGTAGGAAAACTGTTGTTACTGTTTTTTTTTTCCCTTTTTTTAAAATCATTTCTAAATTTGAGCAACATTACAACACTGTGGTAAAACCACAATCAGGGAGAATAGTCATAAAGGGCTTATTTAGACATCTTGGTTCATTTGTGATTGACGACTTCCTTACAGAGTAAACCACAGCGGACCGTGTTTTCTGAACCCTGTGGCTTTTTAGTTAGGCGTTCATTTTCTTCTTGGATGTTAAAATTGTTTCATTTGGGCTTGTTTATTCCGACAGAATACACTGTGCGCTAATAGCTGTTCCCCTGTGGTCATTTACTTTGTTGTGCAATCAGCTTGTTTAGCACTATTGCATGTAGCATGTTGAACGTGAATGCAAAGTTAACGCACACCCTCTGCTTTTCTTTCCCCTCCTCATCCTCTTCCTCTGTTCTGCACTCCCACACCAGTAATTATCGCGTTTGTGATGGCTACTATAATACAGATTTGCCAGGGTAAGCTTTCATCATTCACCTCAAATAATTTTACCCCATGCACAAGACAGCCTTCACCCATACAGATTTCACCACAAGACAGTGTTTTCTGAGCGATTGCTTCGTTTGGAGTGGAATTTTGTCATTTAATTATCCAACAGCAAAACATGCAAATCTTGGTTCTTGTTAGACCCTAATGTCCCTTGGATCAAAGTTGAAGATATTACACTCAAGTGCCAACTAACCCGCACCATTCTGTGCTGTGATCTAATTGTGTTTCTCTCTCCCTGCCTATCACGCTCCCTAGCTATGAAGATAATAAACACTTTATCAAGTAAGAACGTGTTGGCCAGAAGTCTCTCTTTCGCTGATTCTCGTCACTCTCCTCTTATTCATTCTCTTTCCTTTTCCCCTACATGTTACTCTGTTTTCTAAACTGCAGCTTTAAAGCTTTCTCATCATCCGTCCTTGTGATCGGTCATTTTCGCCATTTTCATCAGTCCTGTCTGGTGTTGTGATTATTGTGTTTGTTTGAGCATTGAACTGTGACTTCACTGAACATTTACACACAAAAAGCTTTTTTTTTTCATTCCTTGAAGTCTCTCCACATCTTTCTTGGACCCTGTTCTGCAAGCACACACACACACTAAATAAATATTTTGTGAATCTTAATATTCAGTGCTTTTCTTTTTTTAAGTTTTCTTTAAACATGCTCCGTTTTCTGAATTTGCTGCGCAGTATGTTCTGACACATGAAAAAGTTATTTGCGGATATGAAGATCAAGGTTTTGCTTCTTTCATGTCTTTCTGATGGCCGGGACTGCTTGTAGGTTTGAACTGAAAGTGTGGATGGAGGGGTAGAGATAGAGTTAAGGTTTTTCGGACTACGTATGTTTTTAAATGTCTTATTCTGTGTTTTTCTTATCACATGATTTCTAATTGAAAATAATTATTTTCATTTTTCACATTTAATAATACAAGCAGTGGTGGAGAAAGTACTCAAACACTTTACACAAGTAAAAGTACAGACAAATAGAAAAAAAGTACTCAAGTAAAAGTAGCCGTACCACATTAATGTTTTTACTTAAGTAAATGTAAATAATTAATTGCTTTTAAAAACACTTAAAGTATTAAAAGTAAAAGTACTTGCTGAATGTATTACCTAATGCAATGGTCTTCAATATTATTAAGTGTGCCTATCGTATGTATTTTTTTTTTATAGTGTTGAGCCATTTCAATGAACAATGCTGCAGATAATATATGTTTTTACTGTGTGACAGTTCACACATAGACTTGTGATTCTGTGTGTCAGAATTTCAGGGACGACACGCAGAGTTAAATGCCATTAAGCAAAATAAGAGAAATGATTTTACCTTTGAAAGTTATTATTTAACATAAAGCAAAACAATGTACCATTTTAACTGCAGTAAACACATTGAAGTTAAAGTTGTCTGCCTGAAAAAGGAGCATTAGACCTAACAAAGGAACATCTGATCATTTCAACTCCAGTTTGTCATCAACTTTAGTTAAAATACTGTCTAGTCAACCTTGTAATGGGTCAATAGTGAACAGTATTTTAACTTCCTGACACCATTTTCAAAACTTGGACCCAAGTTTCGAGCCATGTGGAGACATCTCTTGTCTCCTAACATCCCATGAACTGAAACATTTTAATATTGCACCAATAATGTCTTGTTCAAGTTCAGAAGAAGTTGGTTTTCAAATTTGTTTGAGTCCAGTCTGGCTCTTTTGGGAGAGAGAATCTGTCCTGCTCTACTGAACAGTCTTTCAATAGTCTTTCAATAATATTTCAATAGTCTTTCAATAATATTTCAATAGTCTTTCAATAAGGTCATGGGTGTTGTGTATCTTCTGGCTGAATCTCTGTGGTGGAATCCATTTTGGGTGTGTTAGTGGTGCTGTGGGTGCTCCCAGCTCAATGACGTATATACTAGAATATATGTCATTGGTCCAGCTCTTCTTGAAGGCAGGTCTAAGGTTACCTGTCCACTTTGCAGTGATTCAATGGACCAACTCCCCTCTCACCATTGGTTACTTTCAAACTAATAAAATGTGTAATACAACGCATTATAGAAATGTACTGTAAAGTACAGATACTTAATGTAAAATGTAGTGGAGTAATGGTCAAAAGTACCCACATTGAACTCTACTTAAGTACAGTACAGATACATTAAAATGTACTTAAGTACAGTAACAAAGTACTTGTACTTAGTTACATCCCACCACTGATTTGTAGCAAAATCTCTGTTCAAACTCATCTGGTAATTATTTAACCTTTCCTTTGACTATTCAACCTCCATTTCCCAGTCTGCTTCCACAGTTGGAAACCTCTCATAAAACACACTTTGGGTATATAAATGTGTTCTGCTGCTGCTAATCCTCTTAGCCTAAAAACACCTTTACTTTCGCCAGTCTAGTAGATCAGCACAAAGGGGGACAATGCACATATTCTGACAGTAAAGCAGAGCTCACCTTCATTATTGGTTTCCGCTTTATCTTCCGTTAAAAATAAACCACACTGATAGAAACACATGTCAGAATGCTTTGAGTTTATCTTTTATCAATTTTCTTTCAGGAGCGGTGTTGAGAGAAAAAAAGCTTATTGACTGGAAAAGCAATGTTTGGAAACAACTTGGAAGGTCACAAAAAGAGAGGTCCCAATAATTCCTGTAACTGGCCCTTCTCAACAACTCGAATATTTGAAAATCAATGCTCATCTCTACTATCTATGACAGGTAAGATATTAATTGCTCATAACTTGACTTAATGTTCTGAACTGTCCCTTCAAACAGGCTAGTTGCAACTTGGGTTATGGTGGTGGATCTTCATAACAGACGTTTGCGTTTTCTGGGAAATTCGATGACGCCAGAAACTTTACAGTCATCAGAAATGACCAGACAAAACAGCTGTGCTCCCAACCTGACCTCTGACCCAGACTGCACATTAAAAACAACTCCATTCACATTGAACACACTGGTTTTATTTTGACAGGGGCACTGAGAGGATGTGATTCGGCTTCTGGCATGAATAAAAAAAAAAAAAACATTCCTAACGTCTTCATGTACTCTAGCGAGATCCCGCTTCTCATATTACTCATGCCTTTGTGTCCTTTTCTGCAGGCGCAGAGGTTTCTCTTCATGTTACCAGCTGGAAATATCCACGACGAGCTTCTCCGCTTACTAAGCTTGCTGGTGCAAAGGCTGTCTGTGTGCAGATTCTGTGGCCGGCTGGCTGCACAGGTAAGCAGAAAATAGCTCTTAGCTCGGTCCTGACCTTGACAAGGATGCCATTCAATCAGTGCGCTCACCGCAGTAAAGGCCCTATCATTGCTCTAATAGACTGGATCTTCCTCCCTGCCCGGATCATAGACAATACGTGGATGGCTTCCTCCAGCTTGACAAGTTAAAGGGGCAATTTATTCAACAAATTAAACAGAGAAAATAAGCAATGATGGGAAAAATACAGGCGCCGCTGTTGGGTAGCAGATATAGATTGAACTTGTGTAACAGTCTGCGCACCTAATTAAATTTTCCCTTTACCGACGTACAGAATTAGATGATGGCAATCGAAAAAACAGACAGCAAGGCTGAACGAGCTGTTCTCATCGCCCAAGCTCAGCATCAGAGACAGGGCGTGTGCGTGGCGTGCATCTGCGCCCCATCATCCAGCTGGAGGCAGACGCAGCATCAAGGAGGAGAGTTTAAAAGCAGTTAGCTGCTTTGTACTTGAGGTGGCAGCGATCTGATCCCGCGTTATCAATTCGCAGCTTAAACAAGTTGTTGCTCAAGGCTGAAAAATAAGTGTTGGGGGGGGGGGGAGTAAAGCAGTGACTGGAACCATCATAACTACTGGCTGTTGCTCTGTATCGTGACAAACAACTGAGGAAAAACTAGGGATTTATTGCTCTGATAACCTTCCAGATTCCTTCGAACGGCGCTGTGTGCCAGACAACTCCAACAGAATTATGCATCATTAATCCACAAGCGCTGCCAGCGATAAATAACACTCTGCGTCCCTCTGAAAGAAAAAATAAAGCTGTTATTACTAAACCATGAAGAAGTTGTTTGTATCCCCTCTTCCGGCGGATAATACAACGCTTCAGGAACTGTTAAGTGTACTACAAGTGACAGGGAACAGTATATTAGTGCTCTTGTCGATGTTCTGTTAGACAAAAAATAGGCTTGAGAAAGCACTTAAGGTTTGCAATTTAAACATCTTTGTGTCTTTGTCATACTCTTTGAAACACAAAGGAGACACTAAAGCCGTCAACTACTATTAAATAAACAATCCAGCAAAGACAGGATTGTGGTTGCATTTACTTTGCACAGCAGCAAAAAGCAGGTAATGACTTGGACATCTATAATTATGTTAAAAAAAAGGCTAAAACACTTAAAAGTGGATAAAAGCAACTTGCAAACTACTTAATCCCAATATTTGATTAAAATAAAAAAAATAAAAAAAGAATAGGGAGTGGTGGCGCAGAGGTTAGAGAAGGTGGGTCTGTGATCGGAAGATCGCCAGTTCAACTCCCGGTACCGACAACATCAAACCAAGCCATCATGTAAGGCAGGCAGCCTGACCAGGTCCAGATTTGACACCTACGTCTTCCTTTTGTGTTGATGGACCAGAAACCAGGCGAATCCAAAAAGCAGGAACCAGTTATCATAAATCCAATTAATTTATTTTAACGTATTAAATAAAATAAAACTAGTTTTGGGTTTCCTGTGACTTATTTGCAGTATGATAAATGGTAAATATACGCTCCCGATGTTTTGTGGTTCTATTTTTTTGTAAATAATGTTACTTTTTTTTTTTTGTGAATAGCGTCTTGAGTTCCTATGACGTCACATCGACTAGTCGACTTTTATCATGCTGAAGTCGACTTTTTAAAAATTTAGTCGTTTAACCCCCTAGTGGTGACCCCTGAAGAAGGGGGCAGCCAAAAGAAGAAGAAAATGAATAGATTGAAAATAATATAATCCCAGCATGACTAAAATTAATACTGGGAGTTTTTTATTTATTTATTTTTTTATGAATACTAATTTTTACTAAATTGATGGAAGATTGCCAGTTCAACTCCTGGTACCGACAACATCAAAACGTGGGTGGGAAAAGTGAAACACCCACACCTGACTCCACCCTCATTAGTCCCACTCTGGGTCCTTGATCAACCCCCATCATCTGCTCCCTCTAGATAGCAGATCTCTGCTCCACACAGAGGGCTGTGGTAGCTCGGTGGTCTGTGGTTGCATCAGGAAGGAAATCTGGTGTAAAAATAATGGCCAAGTCTTCATGCGACAGTTCGCTGTGGCGACCCCTGAAGAAGAGAGCAGCTGAAAGAAAGAAAAAACTGGCTGCAAAAATTTGCTAAAAATGTCCAATAAGGACATGTTTATTAAGTTGTTGTGGTGACGCTTCAATTCCCGTGGCTCTGGAAGTTAAAAGTTTTCCCATTCTTATTGGGTTCCAGCGGCTCAGCAGTTTTATGTCTTCATTTCACAACACAGCCAAAGTTTTTCAGAGAAAGACAAGTTTGAACGAGGCAGGACGGTTATCATTCCAGGCTCTTTGTGCGACTTTTAGCCGCTGAATGAAGTCAGATGTGTTCCTGAGCCAACGCAGCACTTCCCGTCACACACTATTAAAAATGCAGACAGTTAACAATCACGCCCAGTTTAGTTTCATTTGAGTTTTGTTTTTCTGCATGCAGAAATTTCTCAAAGCTTCAAAGCTATTTTGTAAGATGTTTTGGGATTAAACAAAAAAATTATGAAAAAAAAAAGACTTTTGCCCGTTTTTTGGTTTTAAGGGGTGAAAACTTTGTGTTAACTTAGAAAAGATTACATTTCTTGTTTTATACTCAAAGTAAAAACTTTTCGCTATTTTTACAATGCATTTTATTGCAAATGTCCTTGTTTCGATCTTTAAAACCAACTTTGTAACGTGATTTATTTAGTTTAACTGCTATAAAGATGACGAGTTTTAAGATTCTAAATTTTACTGTATAATCTTTTTTAATGTTTTTAATAAAAGTATCACATATGCAGATTATACGACTGTCAATAAACTATTAAATAGTAACATATTCTATAGCAATGGCTTAGACAAGCAAAGATCTTGGTTTAAGTTTGACCTTGAGGTTTGACCTTGACCTTAAAGCTTTGATGAAAGTGTACGCAACACTCCATCTAGTGTTGATGTGTATGTGTATGAAGTTCC
Organism: Hypsolebias coamazonicus; assembly: GCA_032273985.1. Taxonomy (NCBI): domain Eukaryota; kingdom Metazoa; phylum Chordata; class Actinopteri; order Cyprinodontiformes; family Rivulidae; genus Hypsolebias; species Hypsolebias coamazonicus. Next base: position 11,189,825 of record JAVCKU010000093.1, read on the forward strand.
TTTAAATTATCTTGTGCAGATTAGATGTTATCGGCAGGAGAATAGAAAAATTACTAACGTATAAAGGAAACTATGCAATAACACGTTAGTCTTTCAACAGGTGTATAATAAAAAAACAGCTGCTTGGATCAAATTGAAAACTACATTATCATGTAATATAATTCAAATAAAAATAATTTACCGTACTTTTCAGACTATAAGGCGCACTTAAAATCTTAATTTTCTCAAAAATCAACAGTGAGCCTTATAATCCAGTGCGCCTTATATATTAATTCTGGTTGTGCTTATTGACCTCGAATCAATTTTATGTGGTACAGGGCGCTCAAAAATTGTCAAAATGTTTTAGTTTTGCTTAATGCACCTTATAATCCAGTGCGCCTTATAGTCCAAAAAATACGGTAAACATAAATATGGAGTGGTGTGGTAGCTCAGCTGGTAGAGATGTTGCCTCTCAGAGAGAATGTTGCCAGATCAAATCCCGGGCGGGGGGTTATTCTGGGTGGACTTTGCATGTTCTCTTCGTGCATGTGTGAGTTTTCTCCGGGTACTCCGGTTTCCTCCCACAGATCACAAACATGCATGTTAGCCCGATTGGTATCTCTAAATTGTCCCTAGGTGTGAGTGAGAGAGTGAATGGTTGTTTGTCTCGTTTATCTCTATCT
>JAVCKU010000093.1:11351401-11366965 GCA_032273985.1 Hypsolebias coamazonicus
TTATTTAAATTGATTTTTATTAAATTGATTCTGTTAAGAACGGGCAGAAATGATAAGAATGTTATTCTTCTTCTGCTGCCTTTCATTTTATAGGTATTTATGTTTTGTAAATTTTTTAATATGTATTGTTTTTAAACTGATATGAAATGAATGAAATAAACAAACAAACAAACAAACAAACAAACCACTCGACCATGCCGCTCTAGATTTAGTTCTTTTTCACTTTTGGTGCCTTATTTCTGTATTTTTGTTGCAAGTTTAGAATAAATCCCAGTTTAGTTTCTGTTAGTGCTCGCATTAAGCATGTAAAATATATCTGAATCGAACCTATGAGAATTGTGCCGCTGTTGTTATGCTATATTATTTTAACATTATTAGTGTTTAATGTTTATCTTGGATCTTTTAGCGTACCGTTGTGTGTTTGTTTAGCGTAGATCAGTTTAAACCTTAGATCCTTATTTACTGTTTCTTTTTACACTTTATATTTTTGCTATTACTGGATGTAACTGTACCCCGTGTACACAACTTCGTTCCACCTCATGCACCACATGCGATGTGAATGACAATTAAAAAAAATTTGAATCCTTTGAATCCTCATTTAAGACATATTCTCACAAGATAAACGTCTATGTTTGATGCTCAAATCACATGGATTAAACTTTTTTCCTTGAAATTAATTCACTTTGATCGTTTGTGAAGCTGCTTGAAGTAGACTTCCTGCAGTCTGCTCAGCAGTTACCCAGTTAATGTATCAATACGCTTAAAAATAAACTGACTTCTCTTGTACTTTGGCACAGTACCACCACCAAATGTAAAATGATCTTTGCCTTGGATGCATAACGTGAAGAAGATCACACGTTTCAATGAGATGTAAGATTACGGTACACATTTTTATTGTTAATTTCAAATAAAAAAAAGTTTTTTTTTTCTTTTTATCCTCAGACATTGAAAGCCATGTCTTACTAATTACCTTAATGAATTTAAAAAAAATGCTGATCAATGTATTTAGACATTGTTTTAAATCTGAATAACATCAGCCACATGTATAATGTAAGCCAAATTTTCCTTGTTGTCAACACAAGTTCTGCAAAGTCGATCAAAATAAAGTTAGATCTAATAAATAAGGATATCATTGTGGCAAACTAATGAAAGCATCAAAGCAGAAATAAATAAAATGTATATACTGCCTGCTTCCTTTGCATGACAATCCAGTCATTTGTCAGACACTCCCAATATTTTAGGTAAAAATAAAGTTTTCCAGAAGTGCAAAACATTAAATCCAAACTCCAGACCCTTCATAACAATCCTTCTCCTCCCATCACTATATGAAAATGTAGTCCGCATGGGAGGAATCTGTCTCCCCGTTAAAGCTGGCTAAATTAGGACTTAGACTGGTTGTGGGCGAGGGGATGTGGTTGTGGTGGGTTGTGCTGCTGCCAAAGGGTGTGTCGGGGCAATTTATTAGCGTGCTAAGCACAGCTGTGTGTGAATGTATGCAAGAGAGTGTGTTCTCAGCCTTTGGCAGCTCAGCAAACTCAATGGCTGTGGCACAGCTGCACCACTATTCTAATACGGAGTCATTATGTCCATCCACAGCGTGCCTGCAGATAATTTGCAAATTTAAACATAACACATCAAGTTACTTTCAAGAACTGGAAGGCTATCTTGTGGTCTGTGCTTCTTTTTTTACTTTTGTTTTGTTTTGTTTTTTTAAGATTGTACTTACCTGAAGCAGAGTGGTAATTCAGTTCCTTTTGCCGGCTGCCTTGCACCGGTCTGGATACACAGTCCATGTGCAGTTGGTAACAGGTGTTCAAAATAAAAACATAGATTGGTCCCTCTGGGAGGACAGGTTTGACTTTATGCTGCAGTGCTCAGTGTGAATGCAAGTGTGAGACATGTTGGTTTGTGTGAAATTATTATTAGCAGCCGTCTGATCACGCCTCAAACATGGACGAGTGCAGGGGTATGGTGTGCACACTGCCAGCACCTGCTCTGCTCCGCATCTTTGTTCTGAGGCCAAATCAGATGCTGGACAAAGTTACCCTATAAAACACAACCTGCAAGACGTGTCCGTGATATTTAGAGAACAACAAAGTGTGTGAATAGTGTCACTATTGATTCTGTTAGATCCTGCAGGTTTTGTTCATGCTGGAACTTTTTTTTTTTTAATTGACCAAGCAAAACCGCATAACACTGTGACAGGGCAGCGCCTCGAAAAGTATACCGAGCTTGAACAAGCAGCTGGTTTCAAAGCCCCATCAGCAATCCTTTGCAGTAATGAGGAAGTTTCAGGGAAATTGGAATGTGATGTCAGTTCTTTGTCTCAGAGCTGTGGGTCCTGCTGTCCAAAATGTGACATAGCTAAGGAGAGGAGTTGTCAACGCACAACGGACGCAGACATCAGCACGAAGTTGGTGAGTGGCTTCAAGTCAACGTGCAAAAACATGCAGTTTTTTTTCTAAACCGCACAAAAAAGACTCTCGACTTTTATCAAGCGAAGAACACACACATGCTTACTGATTCAATAACAAAAGCAAAACAAGCTATTTTTTTTTCTCCAGCTGGTTGATTAGGTTTTACAGCAAAGGACCGCGCTACGATCGACAAAGGAAACAAAGCCCCTTGTTTGTCATTTGTTTTGAAAGTAATCATTGCTCAGCCAGGCACAGTGAGGTAATAAATATTTATACATCTTTTTTTTTTAATGTGAGCCATATAAAAATATTCCAACCTTCGCTTTGAAAGCGACTGCCCTTAATGATAACACTACCATTTAAATGCCTTTTTCTCTCCATTTTTGCCTCTTTTTTTTTTCCCCGCTCCCATTATCTCCCCAGTTTGCTCCAGTTTTTTTTTTCTTCCCACAACACAATGTTAACAAGCTCCTTTTCTGTCCTATCTCGTGTAGGTGAGACAGCCACACAAAATGACAGGGTGAGAGGGCGCTATTTTTTTTTTTTATGCGGTGAATCCATCTTTGTGTGCCTGTGCATGCACTTCTGTGAGTGTGTGGCTGTGTGACCACCAGGCACTGTCAGGGCTCATGTTGCCTCCGACAGTAACAATAATCATGGGATTTGATTGCCAGTTCCCTCTCCCTCTGTAATTGATGAGTCCAATATTTACTCTGTTACCTGTGTGTTGTAAACATTCATTATGGGCTTCCTCCTCCGATAGGTGAGCAGGAGAGGAGAGTGGGACACGTCCAGCCTGCAGGGACCAGCTGTCAGTTTGACTAATGACAGAAATGAATAAAATCTCGTAATTACTTTAGAAAAAAGAGAAAGGGGGAAAAGAAAAGGACAGTCTCCACCTTATCTCAAGCCAATATGCATTTTAAAAAATTTTGGGTGGGTTGATTAAATTCCATCCCAGCCCCGCTTCACCACCGTGCTCCACCCCCACCCACCCCAACCTAATACATCACAGACAGAAGCAAGTTCTCAAATTTCAAATTTAATTTTCCGCTCACCATACACACAGTCTCTGTAATCACATTAGGCCATTATTGTGTTTCTATTGACATTAGCATTGTTATTATTTTGTACTGTGTAAATATTAGTTTCTGGTTTGCATCTGGTTGTTTTGCCGGGAAGAAATTATTTTGAGAATTCATTTTGTTCTAATGTAAAAAAAAAAAAAAAAAAAAAAAGTCCTTTCAAGATGAGATCCCGTGCCCTCTATTACCAAGAGATTCAATCTTAGAATGCTCCTATTCAGTGTTGTTCTAATATCGTAGATGCAAAGCTAAAACGAAATTGGTTATGTGAAGTTTGATGTCTTGCCCTATGTATTGGTGTTATCTGCAATACAAAGGTTTGTGATATTCCCCCCAAAATAGGATTTCGATGAGCCTCTTTGTGCTGTCAGACAACAGGCCACCACAGGTCAGTGCATGCTTTTAGAGCTTCTTGTTATGTGTATGTGTTGCTAATTAGATAAGACCTCAATAATGCATCTGTGTTTTTATGGGAGCCCATGAGGTTCACAGTGCAGCGGGTCTTCGGAGCGGGTTGCAGTGCAGTGAAGTGCAAAGCTCTCAGCCAAATCAGGTATCCAAGATCGAGGGATGATTAATGGCAGCAGGGATCGGGGGGAAAGTTGAGCAGTGGGAGGACAGATATGGAGAGAGACAGCACAGAGATATACAGTAGGCTCTACTTAAGCAAGCTGACTCCTCTGCCCCATTAGGGCCTAACAAGGGGCTGACAGGGAAGGCCAGAGTTTAGGGGCATAAGAGAGTATTGCTATCAGATAATCAGGAGCTTCTGCCTCAATGTGGGCCTATTGTTTTGCATGTGCTTGTGCACCTTTTTGCTCTGTTTGTTTTAGGAATGGTCTCAAAAACCGCTCTAAGTATCCACCAAAACACAGCTTGATTTCATTTGAGTAGCTGCTCTCTAACGTCTTTTTTTTGCGAGTGGAATCCCACATAGAAGCGTGTAATACGGCATATTTGTGTCTTATGGGGGCAGACAGCTGATCATGTCCATTTGTCATGCTGTCAAGTTAATTACCAGACTGAAAAGGAGAATGAGATTATCCCTTTCCTTCCAACAGACACCCACACCTCCACAACTGCAGCGCACACGCACAAACAGAAACCTGCACGCTAAAGTGCCACAAGGAAATATTCAGCGTACCAACTAACAGTAGCGAGTGAACAGCAGCAGAACTGAAGAGAGAAGACGCACAGGGCCCGGCCGATGCCTATACTTTCGAATGTGTTTGAATGTATGTGTGTGGGTGTGTTTAATGGAATAAAATAGGTTTCATTTCACCACCATCAAAGGAAAACAGAAAATCTATTGGCTCCATTGAAGATCTTGTTAAAAAGTACAATTTGCTTTATTCTACCTCTTCTACACTCCCAAAAAAAATAGCTCTTAGCTACAAGTAAGAAGTATATTGTATTCACTTTCATTTTTTTGTGCTAAGAAGTTTGTGTCTATACTCATGTAATCAAAAAAGTGCCTCTTTTGATTATATGAGTGTGGACACAGAGACGCGAACAGATCATTTGCGTATAATGAGCTGAAGCAGTCTGGACAGCAAGAGGAATTATTCTCAGTAAATGGTGGCTTAAGAAGACGGATACACGAGAGCAGCTTCAGACCTTTCTCTTTCTCTTCAGGTGAGTCTTCAGTCTCTGTGCATGTTTGAAGTAAAGATATTTTATGCAGCTAAAGGTTCTTGTTATGAGAACCTATGCAAGCGATCTGAGCTACATGATACCAGACATTTGAAAAATGACACCTACAAAACATTTGATCCCCAAGTTAGCAACTTGTGTTTTTGTCAGTTTTTGACAAAACCATCACAGTAAAAAGAAATGGGCTTTGATGTGCGTGCTGTGGTAGTTAAACGAACAAAAGCAGGCTTGTTGTAAACTTGGAAGACAACCCACGACTCTTGGGAGTGAAAACAAAAAGCGCAGGGATATCAAACAAGTGATAAAAGAGAGGTGATTCACACTTGTGCGTGTGGAGCTTACTTATTCATTAACAGCTTGATTAAACGCCGACTCTTGCCTTTTCCATCTCGTTTCAACAGCCATGAGTTTTATCCAGGAGCCCAGAGTAATTTGTTTACCTGTTTCAGAGCAGACCCTCTAATGTAACTATTTTAATACCCTTGTTGATGGTGTAATTATGCTGCTGTATTATTATCTCTTCCCCGCGAGGTTTCTTTGAGTCAAGGGCTGTTTGTTCGAGACGTGAAGAGGTGCAAGTGACAGCGCCCAGCTGGACAAAGTCCTGCAAGGGTGGCCTTTGTGGCACCAGCGCAGTGACAAACCATCAGCATGCCAGTTCCAAGTCGCAGCATCATCTCGGACAGACAAAGGCCAACATGGCGCTCATACCAACCTGGTGCCCTTTTACCCTACTCTCCGCCGTCACGTGAATCAGACTGTGCGTTCAGAAAGGTGTCAAATGCGCAGCATGTGTTGCTAAAAAGAAATCTGCTTCTTGTCAGATGATGACAAGTAAGTGGCAGGCGAGGAAAAATTAAACACATCGCCCTGATTTCCTCCTCCTCCTCACTCTCTCGTGCTGTCAATTAGTCTCAATCAATCCTGTCTTTCCTGCTTAAAGTTGTTATGGCAACTCCAGTCTGTCTTCCCATCCGTCAGCGCACAGTAAATACACCCCAGAATGTATGTTATCTCAACGTTTCTGTCAGCTATTGGCAGCAAGGGCCGTGCGTACTTGCGCGAGCACACCGGACTAAGTGAATGCTGTTGTATTTAATCGCAATAGGAGGAGAGAAACAACCCAAATCAAACCTCATACTTGTTTGGGTTTGTCGGGACACGATGGTCCCGCCAGCCTGTCCGAAACCCAGTCAGCTTGCAATGGCTGATGAAATGGGGAAGGAAGGCGAAGAAAGTCATCTCAAACGATGAGACGTGATTTGCCTTTAACAACCCCTCTCTCAGCTGTATTTGACAAAAGTGTGAGGCGAAGCGGTGCTTATCAATAAAGTAAGTCTGCTGCAATGTATTATTAAGAGGTGATGGCGTGCAGGGTTTGCTTGGCTAAAAAGGACTTAAGTGATGTGCGGAGCGACACTGTCAATCTCAGCCTTCCTCTGAGAGTCAATTAGGAGATAAACAGGGCTACATGTCTTTGGCAGTGGTGAGAAGGCTGATGGGCTGTCCCATGGATGTCCTGGGGCAAGGTAAACTGACAGTACAGCTTTGCCATCAGGGATAGAAGCAGAGGGAACAGCGCACGACCGGCCTGCCACTTGAGAGAGTATTTGGGTTCTCATGTCGGCATGCATGTGAGCGTACGTGCATTTGTGTGTATAGTGTGTGTAGGTGTGGGTTTGCCCACTCACCTGCCTGAGTTAAAGAGAGTGAATGTTGTAATGAAGCATCTCCAGGATGAATCAGTTTGAAGGGCAACACTGATGATTGGGAAAATGATACTGAGGATAGTGGTGATGATGATAACTAGAGCAGTGAAGGCTTTGAATTAGTCAGTGCTCTGCTTCGGTGCAGCTGTGTCCTGTGCTCTAAATGTGCAAGAATGGATTCAGGATGACTGTTGTTCTGTGCAGAAAAATATTTATAATGCATGTATGGGCAACACTTTTTTACACATTTGCTTTTGTTTTGTGTGCGGGGCAAAGAATATGCAAATAGAAAAAAGTCATTACTCACATAACATCCTGAAGGCAATATATGTTTTCCATTGAACAAATTCTGTGCAAGACTGTAAACAGATGTTTGTTTTTTTTACTTGTAATACTTGTTGCCATAGAGTTATAAAGTTGGCATGGCAAAAGCATAATTTAATGTTCATGAATTATGAAGATCACCAGGTCACGCGTGCCAGCTCCTCTCATAAAATAACTACAGTGAATGTGCAAAGAAGCAGTGCATGACACATGATCAGTCTAACATGACTGTTTATATGTGTGGACAATATATGGATATGTAGAGATATATAACTGCATCGTAAAACCACAATGTGTTTTACTCAAGGGAATTATGAAATGTTCATTAGTTATATAAATACATTTAAGTTGTGCACCAGCAGTGGCTTATTTCAGATAATTAAGTGTGTCAATATAATGAGATAATTTTTTAATATCTTCTGTCTCGTCGTCATTTCATTTATACTGAATACTTAGCTGTAAAAAAAAAAATCAACAGATGAATTTTAATGAATGGCAGGCCATTATTACCTTCATTATTTTCCAATTAGCAAACTGTATATACCACATCAGCTTAGAAATAGCAGCTATTATACAATAGCATAAATGTACCTCCTCTCCTATCTGTAAATAAGAAGAAACTCAATACCAGCCAGTAAAAGACTCCACAAAGGATAGATCATTGTGAGTGCGCTGCATGAAAAACAATTCCACTGAGCTTGGAGAAAATGCATTAAAGTTAATGAAGTGGTATGGTAGCCCATACTAAGAGTCATCAGAGGCTGGAAAAGCAGCATACGTGAATTAGAAGCATTTATTTTGCAGCATGACAGAAAAAAACATAGCGACCAGGAAGCAGGAAACTATGTGGGTTTATATCTTTGTAAAGCAACAGGCAGGCCGGTCGTGTCTCTGGTTTGAACAAAGATATTTATAAAACTTTTAAATCATGTCATTTCTTATGATTTACAAAGTTGGAAGTGTGGAAGCACATGAAGGGTGACATTGGTGATGCTCAACAAAGCCCGGGTATTATTTAAATGTGGAAAAATGCTAATTAATATATATTTTCTAAGGTTTACAGTAAAAGTAAAAAAAAAAAAAGAAGTAAAGCATTAAATTTAATAGTTGTTGCTGTATTATCTTATCTTCAGGAACAGATATATTGTTGACGTTATCATTACCACTGGTGTGTTGTAAGTGTAATAAGAGCGCCACCCATCTTTTCCCGTAGCTGTTGCTTCTCCAGTAAATCCATCCAGTTCTCAGTCAAACAGCATCCATGTAGCGTTTGACCTATTTTCTACGCATGTGCATGCCATGTGAAAAAAAAAAAAAAAAAAGACAAAAAGAATAAACCACGTCACTGTATTTGAGTCAACTAAACGAAGTGAGTGGAGGTGTGCAAAAGAGCCATCTCGTGGTGCGTACGTAGCGTGAAATGCAAATGGCGGACGAGTGACACTGTCAGCTTCTTTTCTCCACCTTGTCTGTTGGTCGCAGAGCGTAAGAGCTGGTCGGCTAGACAGGCGGGGGGCCTACGGGGTCATTGTGCGTAAACGGAGGGATGCGGTGTGCTGAATGAAAAACCTTTCCTGGTAACAGCTGTCAGATCCACCAGAGCAGAGCAGAGGACAGAATCGCTGGTCTAGCCCGGCCCCACCCAGACACAAGACTCGTAGAGGTGGATAGCAGAGGGGGTGCGCGTAGGGTAAACTATATTTCAAACTGAAATGCTGAGCGCAAGGGTCTTTTGGATGGGTGGCCACACTGAGCCCTGACGGGGGTCTCTACACCTAGGCAGCTCATTGTTTACCACATTGCTCATCTCTTTTATTCCTCCCGATGTAGATTCTATGCACAGCAGCACAGCACACACACCCAGCAGTGTCGTGGGACGCACGCTTTGTCAGGGTGTCACTCGCCTACGCAGCGTCTCAGCATGGTTCACCACTGTGCATGACAGGGGATGCAGACCACATGAAGGGGGATTAGCACCACACCTATTGTCTGAGGGCAGTATGGTGCTGGATTTGGCTGCATGGCTATTGAAGCACTGTATTTCTATTCTTTGGCTCTTGACAGAGACGCTGAGCGGCCCCACTTTTGTTCCCCTGCAGTATCAGAATGTGTTCATGTCATGCCCCCAGCCAAGTCCCTTATTATCTCAGTTGACATGACAAGGAAAGGTGCGATGGTAGATTCTGTTATAGCTGTCTGCTGCACGACCTGCAGGTTAGATTTTTTTTTTAATGGCTTAGGTAGACGCTTGCTACTCATGTATAATTTACTGTTGATACACTTAACTCTGTAAGAGGAGCGTGCTGACCGAGGCTTCACCTAAGGTCGCGTCTGATGTTGGGGAATTTAAAAACAAGTCATTTTTAAGAAGTCGTTGGGTTTGTTGTATTTGAAGTTTTCAATCAATAACGGCAAATCTAATTCCGTTTGTCCAGGAAAGAAATCACGATAGATGTTGAAAAGTCCATCGTTTTTTTTTTTCTTTTAAAAATATATGTTAACATTTTTAGTTGAGAATCTCACACAGTTATTGATTTTTTTTGTTTGTTTTTCTAAATGAAAGCACTGTCAAGTCTTTCTTTGGCTGGGGGTTATGTGGTAATGGATGTTTAATATACGTCATTGTGTACTGCACGTGTTCAGAGGGCAGAACCTTCTGCTCAGCCCCGCAGCACTCTTTTCTATGTTGAAAGAGTAGTTTGGGCAATAAAACGCTGTGGAAAATGATGATGGATGGCTCCTTGTTCACTCGTAGAAAAGAGAGGCAATGGAGTGTTTTTTATTTTTTTTTTTTTCAAATTAAGGCACCAGCTCAAGGAGATACAGGTTTACAGTAAATGCATTTTCTTCCTGCTGTGCTTCCTGAAAAAGCTTTTTAACCCCTGAATTTCTTACATTTTTGGCATTCAGGGCCACTCTCATGCTAACTTTCTCACTGCAAAGTGCTTCCTTCTACCTCTGCATCTTCAAGCATACAGCGCGCGAGGTTTAAAGACTTTCTTAATTCTAGTCCTATTATTTCAGACAGTAAACAATGAGTACAGGTAATTGATGAATGTCCTCCCTGCTGAGACGTGGTAAAACACTTTCACATGCTTTGAAATCATGAGCTCCGAGCATTCCCAAAACATGTTTTCGTGTTGATGATACAGTAAACATAGTGACTTCATCCGGACTTATATCTGAATTGCAGACATGTGTTTCATTGTATGCTAATCTGGTCTGAATCACTCGCACAGTTCTGTGTATCAGGAGATTTTATTTTCCATGTACCTTTACGGGATTTGTTGATATGAGGAGATGAGAAAATCTTTCAAGGCTTAGTTCAGGAGTCCTTTTCCGAGGAACACATTTAAGACAAGAAAAAAAAAGGAAAGAAAGAAAACCACAAATTCTCAAACAGATCTTTATACTGCCAGCTATTACAAACAAAATTGATTTACAAGTGCTTCTTATTTATGGGGATTAGTTACATTGACAGCAGAGTGGGAAGGGGATTCAATCTTTGTTTTTGTTTTTCTCCCGCATCTCCTCTCTTGGTGTAGTGTTGATGTCACTGGAAGGTGAGCAACTGGGTCATGAGCAACTCTGAGGTTTTGCTGGCCTTGATCCCGGTCCGAAAGCCATAATGAGGGGGTTCCGCTTTCCACATCAGCTGGGAGTAATGACAGCAATAAAGCCTTGATTGCAGTCGCTTCAGAGCACTTCTCCACATGGCAGACTGGCTTGGTAATCTACTTTTTCATGTACCAACAGCCTTCCCCTTGTCCTCAATCTTACATTTTTCTGTGCATCAGTTCAGATGCTCTCTTAACAAATTTCTTGAGAAAGTTGTGGAAAATCCACAAAAATAAACAAATTTAAAAAGGCATGAGGCTAGCCTGTATAAATAAAGGTTGAATGAATGAATGAACAGGAGATAGATCACTTGTGATAAATGGTCACATTAAATATTCCTTGTTTGTTCATTTTATACAAAGATGATTTGTGCTGCAGATGATAACATTTCAGCCACTTGTCAAAAAGCTTAACACAATATTCTTTCAGCAGAAAGGCAAATATATTAGCATTTTTATTATTATAGCAGATTGATAGCAGCCATAGAAAATTTAGCCTTGATATGCAGAAACTGACTTTTAAAAATGGACAGTATTGCTCAATTTTAAACTGGGTAAGTTGGTGCTTTTAGCCATTGTTCTATATGTACAGCACAGCAGCACCCCAGGTGCCATATAGCAGCTCTCTGCTCCACACAGAAAGCTGTGGTAGCTCGGTGGTCTGTGGTTGCGTCAGGCGGGGCATCCCGTGTAAAAACAATTGCCAAGTCTTCATGCGACTTAGTTGCTGTGGCGACCCCTGAAGAAGGGAGCAGGTGAAAGAAGAAAAAAAAATGTATTATAGCAACTGCTATAATGCTACACTGTCACATGCAACTAATATGCTGCTAAAAATGTTTCATTACCACTAATTTACTCTAACAGGACAAACATAAACTACAATATGTGATACTAAAACTATTTGTGACATTAAATATTTGCTTGCAAAATACACTGTATACAGTGCAATGCTGTATTAGCTAACCAGTAATATAATAACAGCAGCTAAGAGCCTTGGTACATTAAAAACAGATAAAAAAGGATTTTAAAAAGAGGCACAAAAAAAAAGGACTAAAATAATCGTTACTGAAAACCGTGGCTTGGTTTGCAACTGTGACTCTGGTTGGAATATGTGAGATATCTTCACAAACATATATTACTACAAGGCCTGATTTGTTTTGGTGATATGAGTTCGTATTTCCTGCAGACACAAATGTGTTAAATAATAAATATTATTGCTGTTTATTTAAATGCGGATGGTAAATTTATCTGAACCAAAAAAAAGTCTGTATCTATTTCAGAGTGTTATAGCTTATTAACAGCCATGTTCATAATTAAACACATTGAATAATAATAATAGTAGTAGTAATAATAACAATAATGTGGTATAAAGTAGAACACCTGCTCAGGTTGCATGTTTATTTATTTATTTTGTTAGGGTTTTTTTTGTTCGTTTGTTTGAAATGTGTTTATAAATAGTATTTTTTTTAAATCATACTTATCATAATTTGACATTATTTAATACTATTTTTGAAAAAAATATTAGGCTATTAAACTGATTTAATGAATATTTAGGTTTTAGCCAAGCCCACTGAGTTTAAAACAGCATGAAAACTTACAGGATGTGCATGTTTCTGTGCAATATGTGCTAAATAAAAATTGCCCTTTAAAAACATGTTTACGTGTTTAAATGTGAGCGAAAGGAACATGATGTTTTCTTGTTAAAGCCCTGCTCTGTGACAGCAGGGTGGCTCGCTCCTTTAAAACCATGTCACTTCACCACTGGCTGTGCCTATACACACTAACTTAATGCTTTAAGATGCTGATTTTTTGCTGCTTTGTTTGTCTGTAAAATCCAATGTGTATTCAAGGTTATTCTGGTATTTTTGACATTTGCTTTTAATACAAATAGAAAAAATGTCATCATAAATGTACTTGTATGTTTTATTATACTAATTTAATTAGCCTTTTCTGAATATATCAAAATATAGGGTCAGGCAGGAGAAGATTTATCCATAATTTTATAATAACCATGGCAGGGTATAGGCTATAGAGAACCAGACATGACAAAAATCTGGAATACACGTCCTGTAGGTTGTTTCCAGTAGACTAGATCACCATTTTCAATTACAATCAGCCCCATAATTAAGGGGAACCAACCCAGAAATTATCAATCAGTTAATTACTGGGATGCTGCATAACAAATCCAGCTCCTGATTGAATCCCAGTGGCTGCCCTTACAGAATGCTGCTGTCATCCAAAAGAAACCAGAAGTGTTTGTGAGTTGACCAGGAAAATGAAAAGTTTGGATGTATGGAAGCATGGCTAAACGTGTTTAATAAAAATAAAAAAAAATAAGAAACAATAAAAAACACTAATGCAACTGTTTCTGTTTTCACACTTGTAAGAAAAATGCAGAACCTAATATTTATGGGGGAATTCAACTTTTTTCTTTTATTTTATTTATTTATTTATTTATTTATTTATTTATTTTGGTTTCTTTTTTTAACTCTTCATGTCGCAAGCATTACAATGCTTTTGTTGTTTGATTTTTGTCATGTAGCCAGAGGTATTGTAAAAAGCCACACAACATGTAACATAAAAATGGAACTACACTTGTAACTATAAAATTAGAAGCAACTACATTGCAAGGCTATATTTAGTGGTTTTCTTGAGCTTGTAAATTGTATAATTAAAAAAAATGCTTAAAGTAGTTTGACTGAAAGAAATTTCATGTTTATTTAGTTTAACTTTACTCAGAGAATAAAGTCATCATCAACAGCTTTATTTATAAAGTGCTTTAACACAGCCACACCTGAAACAAAGTGCTGAACAACAGTTAAAAACAAGATAAAAGACAGCATAAAAAACAGAGCTACAAACCCAAGCACACAGTCAAAATAACTCAATTTAAAACACAATAAAATGACAAGTTAAACAGATAAAATAAATATCACTAAAAATGAAGTAAAATCAAGTCTCAGTTGGGTTGAAGTCCAATGAGTAGAGATGAGTTTTCAGACGGGTTTTAAAAATGGACAGTGAGGGGGCCTGTCGAATGTGCAAAGGGAGAGTGTTCCATAATTTAGGGGCACTAACCGAGAAGGCCCTGTCTCCTCAAAGCTTCCTCTTACTCTTTGGAATGACCAGGAGCAACTGGTCAGCAGACCTGAGTGACCGAGGTGGAGTGTAAAGGTGTAGAAGCTCTATTAAATGGGTGGGGGGGCAAGGCTGTTGAAAATCTTAGAAACAAATAATTTTAAAATTAACTCTAAAATACACGGGTAGCCAGAGATGCCAGGACAGGTGTGATGTGCTCTCTTTTGCATGTTCCAGTTAAGAGATGTGCAGCAGCATTTTGCACCAGCTGCAGACGTGCAAGTGAGGACTGGCTGACTCCGAAATAGGGAGAATTACAGTAATCCAGCCATGATGAAATGAAGGCATGGATTACTGTTTCAAACTGTAGCCTTGAAAGAATGGGTTTCACCGTTGCCAATTTTCTCAAATGATAAAAACCAGACTTTACTATGGCCCTTATTTGACTGTCGAGTTTAAAATCACTGTCCATCAAAACCAAGATTTGTAACTGTAGCCTTAACGTACATTGTCAGGGGGTCTAAAGCACTGGAGGGCTTGAAAAAGCTCCACTAGGTCCAAAAACAACCACCTCTGTCTTTTTTTTTTCATTAAAATGTAGGAAGTTTAGGGCCATCCAAGCTTTAGGATCCTTGAGAAAAAACAAAAGAGGTTTAATGGACCAGGCATTAACTCGCCTCAAAGGCACATAGATTTGGCAGTCATCAGCATAGAAGTGAAAGGAGATGCCGCGTTTTCTAAAAATTGATCCTAGAGGAAGCAGGTATAAATAAAAAAGCAAAGGCCCTAGAATTGGTCCCTGTATGAGATTTTTTTTTTGCAGCTCTCGTTTATTTTATTTTTTTTTCTACAAGTCGGATCCACAACGTGACCTGTCAGTCAATCCAGTAGTCGTGTTAGCAAATGATCAGTCTGAAGCTAAATGCTCCTTACCTGCAGAGAGCTGTATGGCAGCCCATCAGAGCATACCACTTTACTGTAAGCAGGTTCAACATCCTGATACTGATAATAATCTGATGCTGATGTGCTAACAGATTATCTCCTTATTTGCAAAATCAATACCAATGTATAACTTAACAAGATACTCAACATTCTTCATTTTAACACAGTTAAAATGCAGTAAACCTTGCTTTATGTGTCAGAGTTTGGATAATATTACGACTCATTTGAAAAAGGGTTCTCTGCAGACCAAAAGTGGGAGTTTCCAGAGAATAGACACTTGTAGAGGGCAAACACTAATTGGCTAACTGTATTTGCTGGCTCTTTAGGTAAGTTACATCAGGTCTTTTTTTTTAAACTGAAGGTTTCTAAGAAACAGTGTTATATCTGCTGTTATATCTGCAAACGGTTATTTTTTGTTCTTGGGTTGTAGGCTTCACCTGACACAGGTTGGCTTAAGTGTGGTCTGGGTACAATGACATATGAAGCATCTGAAGCAAAACCTGCTCGCAAAAAGTCTGGTCTCAATTAAAGATCATGAGTCCTGTAACAAGATAATGGCCCAAAACAAAAGCTAAAAACAAATTTTGCTCTTTAAAAGTGTTCTTCTATGAGAACTGATATATGAAAGGATCTGAAACATGGAGTAGGATTGACCCTTAAAATCTGAGACAGCTGAAGAAGTTAACCAGTAAGCAGAAGTACCTATTCCAGTTGCAGAAATCTTACAGAAATGGACAAT
>JAVCKU010000093.1:11404846-11423139 GCA_032273985.1 Hypsolebias coamazonicus
GAGGATCTCTCCTGGACATTACACACAGACATGTGGTCAAGAAAGCCCGACAAAGACTCTACTTCCTAAGAAGACTAAAGAAGTTTGGTATGAGCACCAGCATCCTCACCAACTTTTATAGGTGCACCACTGACAGCCTGCTGACAGGCTGCGTCACGGGGTGGTATGGGAACTGAACCAGTCAGAGCCAGAAAGCTCTACAGAGGGTGGTGCAAACAGCAGAGGACATCACTGGTAGCAGTCTCAACACCATCCAGGACATCTAGCATAGCTGATATCTGCGTAAAATATGCGGCATCATTAAGGACCACACCCACCCAGCACAAGGACTCTTCCATCTACTACCCTCAGGCAGAAGATACAGGAGTCTGCCATCGTGCACAAAAAGACTTAAAGACAGTTATTATCCACTGTCAGATTACTGTACTGAACTCCCAATAAATAACATTGAATAACTGACAATAACATTGCACCAAGCAACATCTGTGACAACTAATATGTTTATTGCTGCTGCACTATGTGACTGTATTGTGTATGTCACTGTCTTACCATCATAATTAATCGCAATGTTCCTCACTGTCACACAACCTGTGTAGTACATGTTAGTTATGTGCAATATACTGTATATCATATGTATTTAAGCTAATATTATTACCTTGAAATACTCATTTATACAAATTTATCCTACTTGCACCATTATATTTTACTATGTTGTTGTTTACTATATTTCTTTTGGACCTTGTAAATATTGTATTTACTTTATGGTACTTTATTTTGTACCCTTATTGCATGTTTTAGTATTTCTTGTTTGTTTGTTCTTTGTTTTAGTGAGTCTAATCCATTATTCTCTATTTGAACATTTTGTTGTACTGTTAACCTTGAGTAATCCTGCATATGACTATTACTTGAACTTGAACTAAGCATAAACCTTTAATTTAACCATTAAGCATATGATGTGATTATGACAGAAAATGGAGGATTTACATGAAGTTACTTTCGTAGAGATGAAGATGTGGTAGCTACTTTCTGTTTATAACTTTTGTGATAAGCTGATCATGGGGTTGGTCGCCAGCTTTATTTTTTCTCTAACTCCATTTAATTTTTGAAAAGCAATAAATTGTATTTCACCCTCTAAATGCTCAGTTTAACACATGCCTGGATTGCATGTTCTCCACTGACAACATTTAACCATTTTTTTCCCTGATGATTTTTCACAAAATCCTTCTGACTGCACTGGCTGCAGCCCAGCTCTGCAGGTAATGGGTGTGTACCTTCAGGACAAATTGAGGTTACTGATTGGTCATTTGCTTACTCAAAAAACTTAATACTTTCATGTTAAAAATATTTACTCAAATGTGTTTGTACAATGTTGAACTGTCTTACTGATCTTTGTACTTATCTGTCTTACTATTTTTATTTTATTTTTATTTTATGTTTTCCTGTCCGCTGTGCTTGTTTGTTTCTGTTGTACAGCACTTTGGTTGGCCTTGTTGCTGTTTTAAGTGCTCTATAAATAAATTGGTATGGTATGGTACTTAAGGCTTAGACTACCCATCCATCCATTCATCCATCCATTATATTTACCAACCTCTTCCTTTTCAGGTCACGGGGGTCACTGATGCCCATGTCCAGCCATCACAGTGTGAGATGTTGGGACACCCTGGACATGTCACAAATCCATCACTCACTCACACCTAGGGACAATTTAGAGTTACCAATCATGTTAGCATGCATGTTTTTGGTCTGTGGAAGGAAAACGGAGAACCCGGTGAAAACCCACACATGCATGGAGAGAACATACAAACTCTGCCCAGAAAGGCTCCCAGTTGGGATTTGAACCAGGGTGACCTGCTCACTGAGAGGTGGCAGCTCAACCAGCTTCACCACCGTGCTGCCAGGCTTAGACTACTGGAGGACAAATTGACCACATTTCCTCCCTCTGCTGCTGTCTTTACTTGTTCTGCTCTACCTGTTTGTATTTATACATAATTATTTCTATTAACATGCGTTTTTTGTCATTCCTCCAATAGAAAGTGCACCTGGACTTTCCATTCTGTGTTTGTTTCTCCTTCCTGTCCTCTCAAACCCCAGCAAGTTGACGCAGATGGCCGCTCGTCCTGAGCCTGGTTCTGCTGGAGGTTTCTTCCTGTTCAGAGGGACTGTTTTCCTTTTCACTGCTGCCTTTGTGCTTGCTCAGGATGGGAGACTGCAACAAAGTGAAGATTCAACACAATCTGCTGGCTTCCACTTTCACTAATTGGCTTCTTTATGTATGTGAATGTTTATGCACTGTGCCCTGAGACAACTTGTGTTGTGACTTGGCACTAAATAAATTAACAGAATTGAATTTAACTGAATCACTCTACTTAGCCTTCTTGGTAAGGTCTTATCAGGGGTACTGGAAAAGAGAATCCAATTGCTGGATGAAGCTCAGATCCAGGATGAACAATGTGGGTTCCTTCCTGGCTGTGGAACACTGGACCAGCTCTTTAGGGTCCTCAAGAGGTAATGGGAGTTTGTCCATCCAGTCTACGTGTTTTGTGGGCTTGAAGAAGGCATTCAACTATGTTTCTTGAGGTACACTCTGAGGGGGATGCTCTGTGAGTATAGGATTGGGAGCCTGTTGCTACTGGCTGTTTGGTCCCTATACAAGCAGTGTGAGAGTTTGGTTTGCATTGTCAGTAGTAAGTCAGACCCCCTTCAGGGTAGAGTTGTATTTGGGCCCAAAAAATCTGTTCCGACCCAGACCCAGTCCGCAGTCATCATTTCCGAACCCCACCCGACCTGACAAATTAACAGTAATTACAGGTCCGAACCCAGAAAAAAAAAAAAAAAAAAAACATTTTGAATTAGTTATTAATGGTCGGGAACACGCGGCTGAAGGGGCAGAATATCAGCACTGAGGGGATGTTTGTCCTTTCATGGCTGTAAAAGTGCATTTAAACCCTGTTTCTGCCTGCATTCTTCTATATTACTCAGACATGCGGACAGCTCTGACACACATCTGCTTTGGGATACACCTGTCATAGGGGACGCGCAACTAAGATCGGAGCTGAGGTGGTGTTTATCCTTTCATGGCCGTAAAAGAGCATTTAAACGCTGTTTCTGCCTGCATTCTGATTTATTCAGTCACGAACCACTCTGACACCAGTTTGGGTAGTCGGCCGTGCGCATGTGGCTGAATGAAAGCACAAGATGGGAGCTGAGGGAGTGTCCTTTCATGGCTGTAAAAGAGCATTTACACCCCATTTCTGCCTGCATTCTTCTGAATTACTGAGACACGCAGACAGCTCTGGCTGGAATTTTTGATGTGGGTGGGGTGTTGTAAGTTATTTTGCATTATTATGTCATTTTATGTATGTGTTGTGATTTTTTTCCCTGTGTTTTGTACATTCTTTAGCTTGAAGATCATCAATCATTCATGGACTGCACTTAACATTTGGCTTTAGTTTCTCAGTCTGGCACTTTTATCTATGATCTGAAGTACTCATGTTGGGTTATATGGAGCATCAATTATATACACATGAAAAACTGACACTTTACCTACTATTTGAATGTCATGTTTTCACTTTTTTTATTTGCACAGCTTTTTACCATTTGCAACTGTATTATTCAATGCAAAAAATAGGCATGGGCAAAGTGTAGTAGAGTTAAACTTATTTTCTCATGTTACAGCTGATTTTATATCATCATAATTTTTTTTTGGAAACTCTAATCTAAAGGCATAACATTTAGTGACTCATGACGATGCATCCCCATAGTGATGCTATGATACATAATTTCAATGTGTAGTGATATACCTCCTCCCTCCATCTTGTCCCTGAAGACCTTCAGAAAGAACAGAAACTGTTATCCCATCAATTTGAATCCAGGACATAATTTATCTCATCAAGAGACCTTTTAATTTTGTCCTAAGTCAAATAATCAGAAGAACAGTCTTCTTTTATTTTTATTATCATTATTATTCTGAATATCTTGATAATCAAACACTAATCAAAGTCATTATGAAGACACTTCATGGCACTTTGAATAATTAAGAAAAATAGAGACACCAATTTAATTTGAGTATCTTTTTCTTATTTGAATGGTGTTTTATTTCATATCATTTTTAATGTTGAAGTAATCATTTAAATCAACTGTGAAAACAGTATTAATGATTTTTAAACCTCATCAGAAATCATACAAGTTAAATGTGTTTTAATGAGAAGTAATTCTGATTCTACAAGAGTGTGTGAAGAATGAAGTTTCTAACTCTGTCAAAGGCCAAGAACAGGTCGAAATGATCTTTCAGTAGTTGTTTAAAGTGTTAGAGACAGTTAATCAAAACTGGCGTCTGTCTGTTCTTTCCCTTTCCAAAACAACTTTCTGAAAACAACTTTTTCCCTTGACTTAACGTAACCTTCTGGCATCACACTAACCTTCTCCCACTTCCTGGTTGACAACCAATCAGGAAGCACCAAGCACCAGGAGGTGAGCTCCCTTTAAAAGTTCTTACTTCCTGGAACTTGGCAGTCTCTGCAGTCTCTTCGAGTCTCTCGTCAGTCTCCCGGACTTCTATCGGCGAAGTGAAGAGAAACTTTGAGCTGTTGACGATGGTCAAGACGCCAAAGACCTCATCTTCCGCCAGGGTTACAGCATGCTGCTGTAAACCCTTTCGAGCGTAAACACTCCAAGACCTTTTGAATAGAATTCCTTCTGAGGAATATTTTATTTTGGAAATCAACCGGAATTGACCGCTACTTCTGTTGATCAAGCGGATCACAGGAGACGCCGTAAGGTAACATACAGACCACTGGTTTGGACGTAACTGGACCGAAGGACCCTTTTACATATACAGCTGGTGCATACTCCTTACCCGACCGAGATTGATCATCTTCCAAAGGTAAAGAGTCGTCAACATTACCTGAGTGTACCTGGGTCTAGCGGAAATCGCTATGGAGAGTGTGTTCATTTTCTGGTTGACATAGCCCAAGATAAGTCCCCCTCTCTTCCATCCTCTTCTTTATTTCTTCCTTTTCCTTAAACCTTTACGCCAGTAACTAAGTTAAGTTAAAAGTGCCTTCAGATAAGTTAATTAAGATCCATGACTTTTTCTGTTGTCCTCCTTAAGATATCTGATGTTTATGCCATAAGAAATGAATCACAGCCAAACAATGTGTAAATGTTATGATGTTAATTTGATGCTCTGTAAAATAAATGACCTCATTTGCTTGATGGGTCAAATATAATTAAGGTCTCATGTCACTATATATTCTCATTTGGGTCACACAAGATGTTTAGTTAATCCAAAAAGAAGAAGAATCCGTGATAAACAATTAATATTCTTTGGACTTGAACTGGTCTTGAATAATTAATTGTAGGGATGTTTTAGCTAACCCTGCCTATGCATCCAACAAATATTACATTAAAATGGTGTCAGTATAAATAAATAAAACAATTTTACTTCCTGTGATTCATTTTTTGATCTTTACTAGTAAACATTTGGCATATTTTCTATGCTTTAACACATTACCCCTCAGGTGTTGGACATGTATGCATCTTCATGTTGATAATGTCACTTAGCTTTGGCGTCATGCAGCAGGCATCAAGGATGAAGTTGTAGAGGCTGAGAGATGCCGACACATGGGTGGTTTGAGAAGCCAATTATTTTCCAGTTGCAAAGGCTGTGAGAAAGCCTGGCTAATTATCTAAAACTGAGCTTATTGAAAGTCTGTGAAAAGCTGCAGACACTTTAGAACAATTTGCTCCCATTGAGCACCAAGGGTAATTAACGTCACTCTTACATGTGAGAGTAAGTCATACTTTTGCGTAAGATACTTTAGTGTACCAGCTTTTGCCGCTGCTGAAAGAAGTGAGAGGAACCTTGAGTGGTGCCTGTCATCGTGCAGGTACATATATTTAAGATGTCGCTCGCTAAAAACTGGCTGTCTGAGCTGAAATGGGACCGAGATAACAGCTCTATTTACTCAAGTGATTTCATCGAAAATTACTACGCTGTCAATGAAACACAAACACTGATTTGTCTAAATGCACAATACATACAAACATCTACAGAACCGCACAAATCATCAATCAAGTCAGGGACGACTAGGATCAAAAAATCATTTTCGGCAGCTTTAAAAGGCAATCCAGCATTTAGTTTATATACGCACAAAACCGTGATTAGAGTTGCGGTGGTTTACAGAGGAAAGATGCAGTCAACAGCATATGTTAAAAGAAAAAAATTACCATTACTCAAATCACAACACTCTACTTATGGGAGCAAGATTTTTGAATCAAACCCTGGCAGTCTTCAGCTGTGGGAGAAAAATTCATCGTGAGTCACTCAGCTATTGATCAGAGCCAGCTTGTTTGCTTTTTTTTACCTTTACCAGAGAAATCATTAAACAGCAGTGACCTGCATTTGGCTTATTGTTGCAGGATAATAGTTGAAACAAAATGGAACTGGGGACTTGTAACAATGACGGAACAAAATAAAAGGGATTGCAGGCACTGGAAGGAAGCAAAGCTTCTAAGTTTTAGAGGCTTACGAGGTCAGAATTTTTAATGCCTTTACAAATGTTATGTATGTCTTATGTATGTCTTAAGATGAGGTCACAGTTCTGTTAAATACATCTTTAAAAGATTCAGAATGGTTGCCGGCTCCGAAGGCCCAGCTGTGGTTTCTGTCAATGGTTTCTTCAACTTCCTCTGTGTGGGAGAAGCAGGCAAATAAGCCAGAGATGTGCCCCTGTGAATTATCAGGGATGAAGTGAAAATTGGGAATGATTTGGCTTTTTGCTGGCTGGCAGCAACACGAACTGTTCTCATCTATAATCAGAAAGACCAAAGGTTGAACATTAGATCATATCGTCAGTGAGTGATGCATCTATTACCCCGAAGTCTCGGGCTCCTGCTGAGATTCTGCATGAGCTGTCATCCATTTATTTTGTCTGCCCCTGTCGCAGTAGACACTTTTGGAGAACAGGAAAGAGTGCATTTACAGTGAAAGTACAGAAGAAAAAATCACAGCAAACCAATTCGCATTGAAATTTACTGTTGAGCTCTTTGGCATTCATTCAACACTTGGATGGTTTCAACTATTTCCATATTTTTCAGAAGTGCTAATACAAGGTCAGCCTCCTCATTACACAAATGGAATATAAAACACGTTTCTAACAAAGCATGGATGGAGATTTAAAACACAGGAGTGACGCTGACATGAAACTTGTCTAGGAAAAAAATATTCCCATTGAAACAAAGCTCTTAAAGAGGGGCGGGCATGTGTAATTACCAAAGTGGGCAGCAGATTGTGTGAGTAGATGCACCTTGATGCTGTCAAACGCAACAGAATGAACAAGAAAAAAAAAATGTCATAATGGATAGAGGGCTGTAGAGAGAGGTGTGAGAAAAGAAGCGAGGGTACGGATAGTAAAATGTCAAGAAGTAAAAGGACAAACAACACGAGGTGTAAGACTGTGGTGGCCTTTGTGAAGGACGTCAACAGGTGAGGATGAGGTAGAGATTGCGTACTAGTGGACAGAAGCTCCAGTAAAACCAGCTGTTCCCCATAACACTGATGCTCAGCAGTAGACTAATAGACAGAGTGAGTCAGTGGCTCCGTCTCCTGTCTCCCAGGCTGCCTGGAGGGGCTATATTGATAATATCCCAGCCTGCAAAGCTCAATCCGTCCCCTGGGGCGCTCAGCAGCAAGTGGATGAAGAGTCCCTGGATGGTCTTTTCGCTCCACAACTAGACACTGCAGCAGAGGAAGAGATCTGAACACCCTTCAAGGCAGGTACGTGCATGCACAGACGCACAAGCAGGCATGCTGCCCGAGCACTCCCCCCACACCCCCCCAACATCTCATTTATTCTCATTCCGAGTCTCTCCTCTCACCAGCGCTGCAGTGCGAGGGCCAGAGACCAATGATCAAATGGGAGGCGAGGAGATGTATGAGGGAGGGGATGGAGAGACTGGAAAAGGAGAGCAGAGGAGAATGACAGCCTGTGCAGAGTATCATACTTCCCTCTTCTCCCCCATCAGAAGTGCTAATCCAGCCAGCGGAGGTGCAGACCACCACTCACACCTGCCTGCTCCTCTCCATCTTGTTAGGGGCCAGATGGGAGGAAAAGTGACTTCTTGCTGTACTTTCACTACAGGGCTTGTTCCCTCACATTAATACCTTTACTGCTTGGCTCCATTTGTTACAAACGCTCAAGACACACACTCTGGGGGAGCCCGGGGCTGTGAATGATGGCCATATGCAGAACTGTGCTCATCTATAACCCCCTGTGGCTGGAACAAAGCACAGTATGCTCCTGGAGTGCTACAACCAAGGTTATCATTTAGAGGTGGCACTGCAATGTGATTCAGCAGCGCTGCATTTAAGTGTCCCAGTTGGGTATTGACCAGACCATAAAAGTTACCAAAGTGGGTTTGTTAAGAGATTGTCACTGGTTTACATTTAAACATGTGAATCAGTTTATGTGTAAAAATGAGGCAGGGAGGTTGAAGCAGTAACTTTTGTATTGAGCGTTTGACTGATTCAGCACAGCAAACCCACAGCTACAGCATAACACACATAAATGGTTGACCACCAAAACATTTTCATTCAGCAATGATGGCAAATTCTAAAAGACAAAAACCACTGTTGTTGCTGGTAGATTTTGTCCAAACTTATTGTGTAACCTCAGCTGAAAACAAGTTTGAGTGTATGAGGTGACAGTTGATGGATACAGGATTTTAGAACAATGGAAATCCTACCTAGTACCTCCCCACCGTGTGGTAAACTTAACCGGGACATATTTTGGTATATCTGACATCTGTTCCATCGAGAGCCTCCAGCACAAGAAACACACGGCACACTGTCACTTTCCACTGATCTGCATGGAAACCAGATGCACTGGAGAGGTTGGATTTTCCTGCACACCATTTGTGATGTTTTGATAACCAAAAGTTACTAAGACCAGATGTTTTAGAACATTTTGACCAAGTGTGACTGTTTCAGTTTGTCGCATGAGTCTAAAAACATGAACGCTATTTTATGATCCGCAGCAATTTTATATTTGAACACCACATTGGGTTGAAAGATTTAAATAAAGTAATTTATTCTTAATGTAATACACTTTTTTTGTGCTAAGTCACATGACCTCTCTGCATCTAACAGCAGCCAGAAGTCAGTGTAGTGGATGAATTGATGGAGATGACTTTTTAGTGATCAGTACAAGCCTTTCTTTGATGAATCAAGTGGCAAAAATTCAAAACATTCAAGTTCATAGTGACTAAACTGCATCGGTGCTGCTGAAGTTATATTTATCTTTGTTAAAACCGATTATTCTTATCTGATACAAAGCTTTCCAGTAGGCATTGTTCAAGTTTATTGCCAGTATTTTAGGAAGGGCACCAAGATATCTATTTCAAACCACCCCATATCACCCCCCCCCCCCACACACACACACACACACACACACAAACAATAACACTATCAGGGTTTTAAATGAAGTCTAATTCATTATAAGTATTGTAAAATATATTGCCAAAATTATATTTTTTTTTTTATAAAAACGTACAGTGCATTCATATTTACCTCACAAGCATTTTGCATGATGTAGTCTTTGTATGGATTTAGAATTCCCACATTAGGATAGAGAATCATCATGCTAAATATTTGTCATAATTTCAAGCCCTAATTGTTTTAATTCATTTTACAGAGCTTACAGTTGTTTTTATTAGATTGGAAGAGATTTAAAAGCTAAAGCTAGCAAATGTTTTGCACATTTAATTAAAAATGACTGAATTGTATAATTGATTATTAAAGTGACTGAAGCTTTCTTCATGTTAGAATTTCATAACTTAATTCCTGAAAGTTAACAAAAAATTACACATTATAAAATAGACCTGATTAGGATTTATTAGGATTTAATAGTTTATATTCCATGATCTGTTTTCCTTTCATATCACAGCTTTCACATATTCTCTTTATATGTTCGGTCAATAATTTAGGGTGGACTTTTTGCAATGTTTCTTTCTGTTGTAGTGATTTCCAGACCTATTTCAACCAGCTGTACACAGTATCATTATAATATTTATTTATGTATGCTGAGAAAAGCATATGAATATACAGTATATAACCAGAAAATAGTAGGTATTTGTGTTCAATAAATGATATCAATAATTAAATACTTTTTGTGAGATTTAATGTATTTATTATTGAATGTCCACAATGTTCCATCAAATATAGAACTAAAGCAGTGATGGCTGGTATCAGTGGGCTAGGAGGGCTAAGCCCTCCCTCCTGGCATTTACAATAAAGATGTTAAAATAAACAACTTAAAAATAACACTTTAAAATAAATACATTTTAGAAATAATGTCACATTTTGTTTAATTTACAACAAAACTGGTGTCAAACCAACTTTAGTTATTAAAGAATTGTACATCATTTTGAAGCTTCTCTATTCCTAGGTTTGCTCCACCACCTGCAAGTTCTGTAAATGAGGCATCAAGTGTGATGTGATGTTTACACCCAGCATATGAAGAGTTCAACAGGCAGGTCCACTCCCGTCGCTTTGTGTCCTGAGCTGTAAATTTTATACCATGTGATGGGTCTTGATTAAAAAAATATTTATCAAGGTAATGTCTACGCAAACTCACAAAACCAACAGATTCCGAGCAGAACTTAAAAGAAGTGCTTTGCTTTAGGTAATTTTGTCTGAATTTAGTCTTATGGTTGATCTGTGGATTGAAAAATGTATTTTTTTTATTTATAATTCACTTAACTCATGTAAAGTATGACTTTTTGTACAATGTGAGCAGCATTAACTCCTTGTCTGAGATAGCAAACCCTTCAAACATTCCTCGAAAACTGTCTGGTCAAGTCTGTAAGTGTCCAGTTCTGTGCAAAACCCCACAAGTTTTCTTTTAACAATAAAATGACCTAAATATTAAGTATTAGTGTTGGTAAAGTCATTTTCTTTCTCAAAGGCTTCATGGCAAAGTGGTTTTAAATAAATATTTAATGATTAGTATGATACATTTAGTAGTTATAGGATGTGAGGCATCAAACCCTGATTCTACTCAGCAGGTCACACTGATTGATTGTCCTAATTACATTATGGCAATTAATCAGAACAGAAGCTAAAAGTACAAACTAGCATCTTAAAAAAAAAAGAAGTAGGTTTTATTTGTTTTGTATTGTACTTAAAATATTTCAAAGCAAATGAATATGTTAAAGAAACCTGTATTTTCTGATAGATTTGCGATAAATAAACCCAAAGCCAGAGGGAAGAGCTGAGTGAAAACTGTAGCCGCTCAGCGTGCATGTGTTTTTCTGTTGGTTTATGTGTCAGTTACTTGTTGGAACTCCTGCTGAGAGCAAAGATGTGTTAAACAAGGCATCGCACATGATGCACGGCAGCGGACATCAGCGAATATGTCCCTTTGAGAATACATTAACAAAACACACATACATCCACGTGTCAACACAACGATGCAGGTGTGAGGCTCGAAAAACTCATAAAACAGCAGTGAACATATGTGAATGTGTTCTGCGCTCGTACTCCGACGAGCCAGCACAGTGTGACCACTCACAGGTGAAGCAAAAAAGCATTTATCATCTCTAAAATGTTGAATGTCATGCTGTGGGATGTATTAGTAAGTGGGCAATCTGCTCTCAGATTCTGATGGTTGCAGGATTGGGAGAGGAGGGGTTTAAACGCCAGATTAATAGGTCGAGGCTTCTTATG
This sequence comes from Hypsolebias coamazonicus, assembly GCA_032273985.1. NCBI lineage: Eukaryota > Metazoa > Chordata > Actinopteri > Cyprinodontiformes > Rivulidae > Hypsolebias > Hypsolebias coamazonicus. The sequence continues at coordinate 11,416,572 of JAVCKU010000093.1, forward strand.
AAGGCTTGGAGGATTCTTTCGGTCAGCAGCAGTGAATCTCTCCTGAAATAGATCCAAGGAGGGACGAATCATAAAGCCAGACAGAGAATGTGGAGTACCAAGCCTCATATATTGCACCTCCACATATTGTACTTAACCAGACTTAAAAGATTTCCTACCAATTCCTCAGTGCCAGATATAGTGAAAGGTGAGGTCTTATTGTATCACAGCTGTTTGGTGGCAAACAACGCACCAACAGCTAAGAGTCAGCTGCGATCATAATGTTTTGGCTCATCGGCGTTCCATTCAGTGCATGCTGCTCACATAGACATAATCTACACACAGAGCCATTGTCAAAGAGAAGCTGAACAGAAGCTACATTTGTCTGATAAGAAAGGTCACTTGTGCCATTCGAAAGTCCACAGACAACCATCGTCTCCACTTTTAAAGCTTCACAGGAAGGGATAAGGAGCGCAGCCCAAACACCTCGCTCCGACAGGCGTAATTACAGAATAAACCGCACTGCTCTTTTTCCTATGTGTCATTTGAAATAGTGGATTAAGAGCAGATTTGCAGCCTGGCCATCTGTGTTTTGCACGAAAAGTGTGCTTCCTTATCTCATCTGAACCGTCCACCTCTCATGCAGCTCCCAGTTGCTTTTTGACTCTGTAAAAAAAAGAGAGGTTGGTCGGCTTAGGGCCCCGAAACTGGGTCAACCGAGTATTGCTTTAAAAAGGTGGGAGGAATGGGGCTGAACACGGTCAGCAAAGCTGCACAGGCCACACACAGGTGGTGGGGAAAGATCAGTTGGATGGATGGGAGGAGTGACAAGTAGAAATGCCAGAATGGAACAACGCAGCCCTGTTGCTGAGGGAGATATTTTTGGGACGGTACACCAGGGTCACAGTGCCAGACGCTCACTGCCCCATGCTCTCTTCTGGCTGCAGGGGCCAAGGCAGAGGTCAGAGGGCCTGAAGGTCAGACCCAGCACTTCTTCTGCTGACAGACGGGAGGAGGAAACTGTTCTGGATGCTACCGTTACAGGTCTAAATAAAATTGAGGCTGCACATACACATATCTGCGCAGGGCTGCTCTCAGGTCAAGATGGAACAAGAAAGAGCGGCTGGGTACACACTCTCATTACAGAGGCGAGTGACAGGTCAGGAGCATGACCCTCCCCCAGGGCTTCGGCTGTGAAATGTGATATCACTCTGAGGTTAAAGCTTATAGCCCGAGAGCTGTTCAAGAAACACATATCAGGTGGACAGGAAGTTTTTGAAACCATTACAGTTCAGCAGCACTCGAATGTTCTAATTAGTTCTGCTTGGTTTACTCATTTTTTTTGTTTCTCACATTTAAACCTTTTATATCAGATATTGTAAGATACAAAAAAGTAGTCATTGTATTATTATAGAAGCCATGGAGCTGAATAAAATTCAGCTGGTCACTCGTTGGATTTACAGTAGATTTTGAAAATTCATTAACGATCTAGTAAGAAACTCAAATATGTAACTAATTTGCTTTTAGCATTCGTCAGGTCTAGATAGGTTGGCAAAAAAGAAATACATTTGAATCCAAAACAGCATTTGTATTTCCAGACTCAACTCTAGACTATTTTGGTTATCTTCTACAAGACTTGATTTTATGTAGTCATCATTTTTTTAATGTTTTTAGTTAATGAGAATTGACTGACTATGACTGACTAGTTACTGACTAAAATGATCATGGCCTCTGACAATGGACTTGTGTCTATACTGGTCCGATTAGGCCTCAGTGCTGCATTTGATCACAATATTCTACTACAGAGGTTTGAATATGATATTGGGATTACAGGAATGGCTTTAAATTTGATTAATTCATATTTATCTGATAGATTCCTATTTGAAAATGTAAATAATGAATCTTCTTCATACAACAAAGCTAGTCATGGAGTGTCTCAGGGTCCCTGTCAAATTAGGAATTGAATTCAAAATCTTACTTCTAACCTACAATGCTCTCAACAGCCTAGCTCCAACTTCTATTAGAGATCTTATTGTTCCATATTTTCCTAACAGAGCATTTTGCTCTCAGACTGCAGGCTTACTTGCAGTTCCCATAGTTTCCAAAAGCAGAATGGGAGGAAGATCTTTCAGTTATCAGGCTCCTCTCTTGTGGAACCAACTTCCAGTTTCTGTCCGTGAGGCTGACACATTGTCCAGTTTTAAGACTGGGATTAATTTCCTTTTTGATAAATCCTATAATTAGGGTTGGTTTGTTATGCTGCCTTAAGCTTAAACTACTAGAGGACAAATTGACATTGTTTCCTTAAATTAACTGTTAAAAGTGAATAGTTTTCATTTGATACTATTTCAATCTCAACATGTGATTCTTGACCTGCCATTGTGTATCTGTTCCTCCTTCCTGTCCCTCTCAAACCCAGCCAGTTGAAGCAGATGGTCGCTTGTCCTGAGCCTGGATCTGCTGGAGGTTTCTTCCTCATGATGAGGGAGTTTTTCCTTTCCACTGTCGCCTTTATGCTTGCTCAAGATGAGGTTCTGTGATGGAGTCAAACTCAAAGCCGTCTGCTCCTCAGATAAATAATGTTAACTTACTTTTTGTATATATGAATGTTTCTGTTCAGTGCAATGAGATGACTTCTGTTATGACTTGGCGATATATAAACTTAACTGAATTGAACCCAAATTCATGCTGCATCAGTTTAATTTAGATTTTTTGAAGACGTTTTCTTCTATTGCCCTTTTTTTGGTGTGCAATATTTAGTGAATATTTGTACTTGGACATCAAAATATGACCCAAGATTGACTTGGAAATTTGATTCTGGAAAAATTTGGGATTTTGAAATGAAAAATGCGTAGAAACTTGCAATTATCAATTTAATTGTGGAGTTTTCCTCAGGAACAAAAGATTGTTCACAGTCCACGGTGCTCATGTTAGATAAAATTAAAAAGTTGCTCTTAATCAAAACTAAATAAGGTAGGATTATATATTTTATAGTTTGGTGCCATTCAACTTTATTTAAAATCTTAAACATAAATCAGTAACATATTTTTTCCTCCTATCATCATTTTCACATAAATATTTTGTTAAAACTAGTAATTATAAAAGGATGTGGAGGTTAGGGAATCTAGCAGTTCCATTAAAAAAACCAGGTGGAATTGTTTAACATTTTATTGCTGTGTAAATTAAAGATCTTGTTCCATCAAAGACAATGTACTACTTTTTAATAACACAAATAAAATTAGGCAAAACAAACATTTTGGCATGGAGAAATGAACAAAACTGGGGCACCTCAATTTGAGCATTTTTAGCACAGCATTGCTGTTACAATTGTTTGATAAAAATGTTATAAAATGCATATTTTACTGTTTTTAAGTAGTCCACAGAGCAAATAAACTATTAAAGATACATCACTTTTGTTTCTCCCTAATAACATATAAATCTAAAACTGAGGTCTTGCTGTGGGTTATGACATGTAAGCCTAAAATAAAATCCAACTTGATGCTTGTAGTAGATGTGCTAAACATGAACACATCCATGAAATCCCTGGCACTTGCACCTACGGTGCGGTGGGGACAAAGGCTGCAGCTGCATCTCGAACAAGTCACTGTTGTTACAGTACATCATGTTTGGGCTCATTCAGCATGCTCAACAAACTCTGAATCACATCCTTGTTGTCCTGAAAACGTCAGTACTCAAGATGACAAATGTGAAAGTAAAGTGTCCTCCTTGCAATGACACAATCGTTGAAAAGACCAAAACAAAACTTCAAGTATAATCCAAACGCAGCTCCTCTGTTTAAACTCTACAGCTGGCTCTAAACAGACTAATGTCTAAGCATGCAAACTCTACTGGTGTGCAGCCTCTTTTGCTTACCATGACACACACTGCACAATGCATATTAGGAACTAGTGGGAGCTCTTTGAGAGGTTTGGCTCTCTCGCTGGGGGCATTTAAGCCAACTTGTGTTCTAGGCAGCAAACTGGCTTTGCTTACTACGCTCACATTCGAAAAATTCTGCCGCCTAATTGGGTCGCACTTAATATCACAAGAGTAAAACAAAAAGTGTCAGCATTCCAACGTTAAACGTTTTAAGTTCCCTGGGCAACGACAACAAAATGATCAACATAAAGCAATCTGTTATAAGTTATTAAATAAATTAAAATCTAAAAACAGGAATAAATTTACTCATTAACAGCCAGCAAAAATAAGTTTTTACATCATGTTTAAAACTCCCAGTCTGCATTCTTCATCACTGCATTCATGGAAGAACTTAAAAAATAAATAAATACATAAATAAATAACTTTTGCATCATTTAGTAATTGTTAATTCTTTCTATTACAGTACCATGACATAAGTGTACGGTCAGGTATGAAACAATAAGTGCAATGAGAACTTAGAAGTGACCCCACCCTCTAATGTTACTGGTGCTGATGGGAGGGATGAAAGGTTTGGTTGGTGTGCTGGTCTGAGCAGGGTCAACTAACCTAAATTGAATAACACCCTTCAGTAACCCCAAATCCTCCAGCATCTCTTTGTTGATCTTCCACAAGGCAAATGGGCAAGGCCCCATTCAGAGTCCAGTGCTTCACCAAATTCCAGTCCATACTGGGATTTCTAAGATCTGAGTTACACTGGGTGGGAGTCATGGCAGAGGTGATGGGGGTGTTGAGGTCAAAAGGCAAGTTTCAGGAGCCATGCTTGCCACGGTGACCTCAGAAGTGGTCCATCCTGGCGGCAAAAAGGCTGCGGGAGCGCGGCACGGCCGTGGAGAGGTGGCCAAAGCTGGACGAAGGCCACTTCATGATGAACTGGGAGGTCACTGGCAGCAGGTACCTGGGCAGACGGACACGAGTGAGGGATGGAGGGATTAGGGGAAAGGATGAACATAATGAGAGGATTAGTCCTGCAAAGGTCACAATTTAGAGGTCGGGCTGCTTTAGTCTGCATACACAGCTTATAACCCACTTTTCATATATTGACTCTATGATTTATGGCCTTCTTCATTTGCACAGCTCAATTTTAATAATGGCCTGGTGGTGTCAAGACAGTATGATGCCTTGAAAGTGGAAATAAGGGGAAAAAAATTAAAGGGTTGAAACCATTTGATCAGAAGTATGTTCTGTAGGGGAGCAGTGGCACTACAGGCAAACCAGTTTGTCCATTAAAATGACAGTTTTGGTTTGACACAGAGCAACATGTTTTGTATTTTGTCAAAAATGTGAAACTCTAAGCAATTTTAAAATAAAAGCTGAATTTGAGCATTAAATATTTTAGAAACAAATATTTTTGAAAAAAGTATGAAATAACTTAGTACGGTAATTCAACAATGTTCAGTCAGGTCATTCGGATGGTTTCTTTTTTGCCTAGATGTTTCGTCCTTCATCCAAAGGACTTCATCTGTCCAAGTAGACACAAACAAACTGGAGTCCCACAAACAGCACACTCTCATATTGGGAAAAAAACAAACAAACAAACAAAAAAAAAGTTTGCTGGTGATAAGATGAAGTCCTTTGGATGAAGGATGCAACGTCTCAGCAAAAAAAAAAAAAAAAAAAAGAAAGAAACCGTCCAGATGACCTCACTGAACACTGTTGGATTTTTACCTGGATTATTGAGCATGAACTTTGGTACTTAGTAATTGTTTTTCGTTGGATGTCATTTCTGACGCAACCTGGGCTTGAATCCACAGCCCCAGGACTCCAAGACCACGGCACTGACCACCAAGCTACTACAAGCCTTTGCTTGTTAATGTGTAAAGTTTATCCAAAATATAAAGTACACTTACATACTTTCCTGTTTACAAAGTTACATAGAATAACTGCGTGTGCAGTAACTAATAAATTGTGACCATCATACTGCCAGTTTGGCTTTTCTACTTGACCCTTAAATTTCTAGTATGATGAACAGAAAATCCTCACCTATCATTCCGAGGAATAGACGTCAGTACTTTTCTAAGACTTTTCTATGACACCTTCCACCGAGACAGAGCAGTGAGGCAGCTCCTGCTAACAGCGTTCCAGTACCTGAGAATGAGACCAGTGTCAGGTTGAGATAGAGTCAAGGAGGAGCTCAACCCTGCTCCAATCTTAGTTACTAGAAATGAGTCAGATATGGTTGTCAGAGCAATGTCAGATGAGATGATCAGAACCTGTTCAGGGTTAACTGAAGCTTAAGCAAAACGTTGGCGTGATGTTTAGGAGACATGAGATGGGGAGTTTAAAATTCTTCCACACTGATCAATCTGAGCAATGACCTACAATCATGGGCTTTTCTAGAAGACTTAAATCACTAAATTATACATTCACTGACCCTATTTTTTACATCTTCAGCAAGGATCTTTATTTAATAAAATATACATCTAATGCTCGTTTAGTCAAACAAGCACAATGGTCATAAGAAGTAGTCCCTGTGGAAGTGTTTTAGATGTGACAGGCTAATCAAAAAGGACCCACTGGGGCTGAGGATTAGAGAAAAGGAATAATATCTTCTTTAAAAGCTTGTGTGGCGATAGCATATTTTTCTCTGACAACTCTCGCTCCTTGTGAAATAGCTCTCGGACAAATTAGCTGAGCAGCTTCTCCTGAAGTC
>JAVCKU010000093.1:11665244-11679021 GCA_032273985.1 Hypsolebias coamazonicus
TTATTGATGGTGTGTCCGTACCAACAACTGCACGATCCGTTTCTTTATTTATAAAATGTGACGTATTTGACCTCTTTGGCCTTTTCCACTCTCCAGCCCAGGGACAGATGTGACGTCACAGCTGGACAGCTGGATTGACAAGTTTTGCCTGGATGCTGACGTCTTTGTGCTGGTAGCGAACTCAGAGTCAACCCTCATGAACACGGTAAAACCTCGCCACACAGGAAGCTCATGTTTGACCGGTATGCTGCCCATGTTGTCCTTCTGCCTCAGAGGTTCAAGCAAATCAGATAGTTTTTAACATGATAACCTTTTAATTTTTTTGTACAACTCTGAATGGTTATTACATATTATTACTTGGGGCAGCTGTGGATGAGTGGTTAGAGCGGTCATCCTCCAATGGGTGAGTTGGGGGTTTGATTCCACCAGCAGTCACATGCTGAGTGTTTCTGGGCAAGACACTGAACCCCTCATTGCCTCAGATGTGTGTCCCATCGATGTATGAATGTGATCTAAATCTCTGATTAGTCTCTACAGATTCAGATTAGCTTTGTAGAGATGTATTCGAGCGCTGTATGAATGTGTGTGTGGATGTAAATGAGGGCACAGATTGGGTTGTAACGTGCTTTGAGTATCGTGATTACCGTAGATAGAAAGGTGCTATATAAGTACAGTCCATTTATTCTTCAGATTTGGTTTGCAATTTCTGAATTGAGCAGACATGAGCTTGATTAAAATTGTCTTGTCATTGTGCGGTTGGTGTTTTGAGAATAAAAGGGTGGAATAGTATAAGTGTTGGTGCTATTTTATTTATGAAAGTTTGTCAGCCATTATTGAAAAAAAATCTTCCTTATTTCCAAGTGATGAGTACATTTTTTCAGAGTGATTTCAGATATACAGTATATTTAGAGCCTCTGTTTCATATCTTTTAGCTCACAAATGTTTGTTCTTAGGGCTTTACGTGTTTGTGCTAAGGATTTTCTGACTACTTAACAGTATTAAATCTAAAGTTATGTCAGTCTTTTATGTTGACAAAAGTGGCCACTGTGAATACATCCTGTGCCGAGCCAGTTAAGCTACATTTGTCTGTGTATTTTCTTCATTCAGAGACTGGTCACACTTCATGCAATGTTAAGCTAAACACAGTCAGAGCTCCAGCGTTCAGCGTCATCTACTAAAGTCAAAGCAAACACAGTCCTGCCTTGGCTGTCTAGTGGAAATAAAGCAAGCTTTACATCTATAGCAAAAGATGGTCTGACTTATAAGATTTAAAATAGCCATTTAGTGATTAAAATTTTAAATTTGAGCATTTTCCTGTAGATTGGTGGTGAGAAAAATACATCAGTGTATCGGTTTCTGCTTTTTTCACGCCTGGTAACTGTTCAGAGCATCACAAAAAAGTTCAATGAGGTCCATCTGGACAGAGCCATGTTTAACTTCACAGGTCCTTACCCTTTTTAGCTCCTGTTGTTTTTATTTTATTTTTTAGGAAAAACACTTTTTCCATAAAGTGAATGAACGTCTCTCAAAACCGAACATCTTTATTCTGAACAATCGCTGGGATGCCTCTGCAAACGAACCAGAATACATGGAGGACGTGAGTTAAATACCCCTTCTGATTAAAAAGAATTAGAACGTTAACATAAATCAGTACATGAAACCAAAACTGTGTGAATAGTTAAACAAAATCAAAAATCCAGTTTTCTTTATAATACATTTTGAGAATAAATCACAGTGTTTATAATTAGGTATTTTTTATTAGCTTTTTTTTTTTTTTACTTTTTACATATTATAGGCCTATTATCTATTAATGTTTTTTTTCCATTTATCTTCTTTATCTTTATTTTGAATTTCCCTATAAAAACATCAACATTTGACACTGTGTGTCCCTGCAGGTGAGGAAGCAGCACACAGACCGTTGTGTGAACTTTCTGGTTGATGAGCTGAAAGTTGTTGACCGCGCTCAGGCGCCAGACCACATTTTCTTTGTTTCTGCTAAAGAGGTGCTCAGCTCCCGGATGCAGCGAGCACAGGGCATGCCAGAAACAGGTGCGTTTATGAAATATAAAATATGGTGTTTTTGTATATTCAGTTGGCACTGGTAACATTATACAACATATATAATGTTGTGTTGTAATGAACATGGATGAAGATGTTTTAAAAATATGAGTTCTCCATTTTATGAGCATAATAATGCGTGTTTACATATGAAGTTAAGTTTGAGTCAGTGTTAAAGTTATTAAACAGTATTTATCTTAAGAGATCATGGTGTGACATACCTGTAAGCATAGTTTTATAAATAACTAATTATTATGTTGTCATTTAATCCATCAGGTGGTGCTTTGGCTGAGGGTTTCCAGGAGAGACTGAAGGAGTTTCAGAGTTTTGAAAGAAGATTTGAGGTATAACACTTCTGCCATACTTGTTTTAAACATACAATGACACTTTCTGATCATTTCAGAATTATATTTGAGTAGTAACAATATGTAACTGCTAGTACACATTTCAAAAGGTACTGAGGTGTGAAGAATACATTTTAAAACAAGAGCTTTAGTTCAGTTTTGAGAAAGAAAATGTACGTTTCACCTTTTTCTAAACGTTCTTCTCCTTTTACAACTGCACTCTAAGGCATTCTGCTTTTCTTTCAGTCAAAGCACAACAGTGAATAATCTTTTTAATTAAAAAAAGGAATAGTCCACAATTTTCTTTGTGGTTAGCTCATAAAAGTTCAAGCTGGCTTCCCCGTGGCCCCTTTAGATCAAAATCTGTGCCTTTTCATCAACCTGCGTCTTCATTGCTGAAGTCTAGATTCACGCTGGTGAGGACATCCATTTGGTTTCATTTTTGCTTTAATTTGTCTTGTTTTTTCATGTTTCAGTTTTATATTTCAGTATTTATTTTATTTTTAATGAAACATTTTGATTTTGACCAAAGCAGACTGAAATGTGTCTATTCTGGGAAGAAATTATCAATTTGTTGTCTTCAACTCTTTATCAACTCCATGTCACTTTCAGTGTTTAAATACATCTGAACTCTCGATTACATTTTTTGTGGGTTTTTAGTGTAAAATCAATTCCTAGAATTCACTAGTTTAAGTTTTGACTGTGAGGCATTAACTCTTCACTTCCACTTTCACATTAAATAAGATCATCTTTTCTTTAGAGGCAAAAATACACCAGACTTTTTATTACTCCTGGTGTAATTTACAACAGTCCAATCAGGGTAGGAAGTAATCGCAGCTAATATTTTTAGATCTTCTGTCCTTATCCTTCTTTGAAAGGTTTGTCCTTGAAAACAGAGGTAGAAGGGAGGAAATCAAAAGTTGTGTTTATGTAAATATTCAAGCCGAGTCCATCTTGTGGCCAAGTTTTGTCTTTAAACATTGAGCGAGAACACACTGGGCTCAGTGTCAAAATTACATAAACCAAAAAAAAAAAGGCACTTAATCAGTTAACAGTTGCAGTCAGTCACTTTCCAATTTACAATAATTGCAACAGCAGAAAAATGCTACAAATAGTTTTAAAACAAGTTTTGTTTTGGAAAATATAATGAAAAGGCAGTGGATGAATGTATGAATGTACTGCGGAGACGACGGACAATCATTCCAGTGATATCGCTTAAGGAAAAAACATTACAGTCAGTTATGGTTCTTCCCAGTGAGACAATATTTTGTTGCATTATTTTGATTTTCTTTCTTGTTTGTGTTCATTTCCCATCATTTCTGAACCTTAATGTGGCTGTGCCAACACACAACTGTGACCTTACCAGTGTTGGCTGTGGGACACAAGATACACACACTGCTGCCGTCGTTTCCCCACCTTTACTTCCTTTTCTTTTCAGACAAAAAGTAGCAGGTGTCTATCTTGTCCTCTGTTCCCCCCGCAACATGGCGTGCAAATTCACGCATGCTACAGCCGCTGTATCTGTCACAGTAACTTGTGTGTTATGGCCTCGCAGGAGTGTATCTCGCAGTCAGCAGTGAAAACAAAGTTTGAGCAGCACACAATCAGGGCCAAGCAGATCACAGAACAAGTCAAGACCATCATGGACAACATCAATATCGAGGCAGCGGAGAAGCGGTGAGCATCTTTATACATACATCGTTTTGACCCCCCTGATTTTTGGTTGATTGGTATTAAAGTCACTGTCTATCAATACCATAGAGGATTTTAGAGGTAAACTAAAACCACCTGAGAAAATACGTGTTTTGTTTTCCTCCCAGTTCAAAATAATGTGATTAAAGTTTACAATAATTACAGAGATGTTAGTGGATTTGTAAATGCAGTTAACTTTTTCAGCTGCTGTTATATTGATGTCCTGTTTGTGGGGATGGGTTTTCAGAGTGGCAGCGCTGGAGGACAGAGAGTACCAGATGGACCGGTTGGAGTTCGTCAAGAATCAGCTCAATCTGCTGATTGACGACATTAAGAAGAAGATCAAAGCCATCAGTGAGGATGTGGAGTCCAAGGTAGCTTAGACAAGTGGTGATATAAGTTTCTCCAAGTCCAACTTTACTTTGAGACCTCTCTGCTTCAGTTGTGGTTTTGTTTAAAAATTGTAAAATTGAGGTCTTATTAGACCCTTCTATTTATTATATTACCTGCTAAAATGTAAGCTTTGCTCATTTAAAGCTTTTTGTGGATCTTTGACAATTCAATTTGAAGTAAAAGCATCATAAAAGTATACCAGAGTATAGATACATCAGAGTAAACTAAATCAGCTCAAGGCTTGCAATGAAATTATCTTTAAAGTTGGTTGTGAATTGTCTCAAAGTGATGAACTGAAGATGTCTCATGAGAAAAGAGCAACATGTGATTTATGTATACATCATTTTGTGTTCTGATTTGCTGCTGAAGGTAACTTTTGATCCATTTCATGCTTCGTTCAGGTGTCCATTGCCATGGGAGAGGAGATCAGCCGTCTGCATGTAATTGTTGATGAGTTCCACGCCGATTTCCATCCTTCACCTCACGTCCTCAAGCTCTACAAGTCTGTGAGTAAATCTCTATCCTCAAAACCTGATTGACAACTATTATTTTAAAACAAAGCAGATGGCTGCTCGTCCTGAGCCTGGTTCTGCTGTACGTTTCTTCCAGTTAAAAGGGAGTTTTTCCTTTCCACTGTTACCTTTGTGCTTGCTCAGAATGGGAGACTGTGACAAAGTGAAGATTCAACTCAATCTGCTGGCTTCCTTAGATAGATAACTTTAATAATTGGCTTTTATAATGTATGAATGTTTCTGTTCAGTTTGCTGAGACGACTTCTGTTGTGACTTGGAGCTATATAAATAAACTGAATTGAATTAAATCTACTATAAGAGGAGCCTTAGGACAAATCATGACTGCCTGTTTGGAAAGATGAAATATTTTCCTAGTTTTGTGCGATAATGTGAACAGTAGCATCATAATCAGAGCTGTCTGTTATTCTTCTTCTTTGATTTGTTACTGTTTTAGATTGATGCCATATATGTTTTTCCCTGAGCCTGCATAAATATTCTGCTCACTTCTTGTTGTCTTAACCAACAATTTGCCAGATAAGCTGGTGGACTGGGGTAAAGTCTGAAAACAGAATCAGAAATCATAGCTTTAGTGGCTCAAACACGAGAGAAGGCCAAGTTAAATGTATCTTAATTCTACACAACCGCAGAAAAAGAGCTTGAGAAAGGGTTGTCTGTTTCCTTGACCTTTGAACCCTGTTGTTGTTGACAGGAACTACTGGTCCATGTGGAGGAGGGGATGGGAAAGAACCTGGCCTTCCGCTGCTCTAATGCCATCAACGCCTCTGTCCAGTCCTCTCAAAGATACATGATAGGTAACTACCAGTAACAGCATAAGCACCGTCCTAGATGTGTCAGTATAAATAATGGGTAATGTATATTTCTAAGACCTTTGACTCCATTGTTCAGAGACTGATTAAATCTATTCAAAAGGTTTCACCCTCATTGCTGAATGCAACATCTTGTGCCTCAATATGCTATTAATGTGTCACTGTGTCAGGCACCTTTGTAACTTCTTGCTGACATTAATGTAGTATTAACTAATGGTAAAGTGTTAATGGCTCTCTAATTAAAAAAAAAAAAACTTCAGGGGATGTTATGAAACTGAGTTGTGACATTGAATTGTTAGGGAGTTGGTGAAGAAATTTTTGCTTTTGTGGCATTGAAGTTTGTGAATCAGTGCAGTCTCAAAACAAATGTTCTACGATTTAGTGGATTTCTCTTGTTTTTCATGTTGTATTTTTTTTTTCTTGCTTTTCAGAGAGCATGCTGCCTCTGCTTCCCTCCACCGCCCAGAGCCAAGTCAACATGCTGGTTCACAACAGGACCTTTGACCTGAGCTACGACCTAAACTGCGCCATCCTTTGCAGCGACTTCCAGGAAAACATAGAGTTTCAGTTTTCGTTGGGCTGGAAAGCTTTAGTTCACCGCTACCTGGGATCTGCTAATGCACAGAGGGCCCTGAGTCTGGTGAACCAGAACTTGCAGGTATCTTCTAAAGAGGACTAAAGGTCATTCATGATGCAGTTTGTAAGATCACAACTGACTGGTTTGTTTTAAATAAATGGCAAAGTTTCTGAAAAACACTACTTATCATTACAGACATCACAAGCAGCATTGCCTCTGGCTCAAACTCCCTCATCTGGACCCCCATCCATCGCAGCTCCGCCTAGCAACGAGAGAGCCCTCATGACCCAGGAAGATCTGATGGTAGCCATGGCAACCAACGTGGCATCCCTCACTTCCCGTGCTTCAATGACCGTTATTATTGTTGGAGGAGTGGTATGTTTGTATTAGCAGCAACATGTTTCTCCATTGTTTAAATTAACATGCACTGAGTAAATGTTTTCAAATGGATTCTGTGAAGATCACAGCAAGCTTTAACTTATAAAACTGATTAATATATGACCTTGCTAAACAGCTACAATAGTAACACCTGTTTGAATGCAAGTAGCGTAAATCTAGAAAACTTTCTAAAATTAGATTATTCATACCAAGAGAAATTAGGAACTGCCTCAGTGTTTATCTGTCCTTTCTCTTTTTCTATTAGTTTAAAATGTCAGATTTTATTTAGTAAACTTCTGAAAGTAAAGGTAGAAAAATGAACCCAACTTCTGGGTTGGTTGAGTTGATGTCCCATTAACAGGCTAGGAGTTATTTTTTGCTGCAAAACTCTTATATTAGTATATTTTTATCTGGTGCAGAAAGCCCCTTGTGAATAGCAAACAACCATCAGGTGCTAACGATCCATCGTTAGACTGATGGTCCTCCTTGATCATGTGAACAGCTGGTTTTGGCTGTCATCAGCAAACTGGTTGATCCACTACGAGAAGGTGCTATTTATAAGACTGAGCTGAATACAGCATCTCAGACTGAAGAAGTCTTTAAGATGAAAGAAAAACATTTCTACTTTTTGTTTGTTTGTTTTTTTGTTTTATTTTTTGAATGTCCATGACCAGACTTAACTTTTTTTTTTTTTTTTTTAGATTTTTTCTACCTGCATTATTGAGCATGCATCAGGATGAAAACAAAATAGGTGTATGTACTATGTTACGTCTTATTCACGTTCTAGTACAAGATAGACACTTTGCATACTGATGGTCAGAGCTCCTGGTTCATGAACTCTTTATTATCTGAAAAATATTAGTGTGGTTTACATTTTTCCTCAATGTGTTGATAACAATTGTGGCATCAGAACAAACTAAGTGCAGAAGAGAAGGTCAAAATATTACTTCTCAGAAAAATCGAGTGTTTCTGTATGAAAGTCAATATTTGTATTAGTCGCCACCAAAAGGCAAAGATGGGTGATAATATTTTTGCTTGTATGTGTGTTTGTGAGCAAAATACCTGATGAGCTAGAAATTTTTATGAAATTTGCATTTGTTGTACGTCCACAACTGAGTAACTTGTGTTGTCATTTAAACATCAAATGGTTATAATTTAGTTAATTGCACGAACATGGAGATAAAACCTGTTGTGTAGTATGTGAGACAGATCCCCAGGACATCTAATACACACTGTCTTTGTGTGCATTTTTCCACCAGTGCACCTTTAAAAAGCATTAACAGTGACAGGAGATGTTAGCCTCAGGTACACAGAAAGACAATAAAAGTGTGAAGAAAAGAGGCACCCATGTTGTTACACTGTTGTCTCTTAGTGTGGGTTTGACTTGTCATTCTCAGAACATCATCTATGTTTCACAGCATTTTTGTAACATTAACCTCGCAGCTTTGGCACACAAAAATGCAAATTTGTTTAGATTGCTGTTTGATTTTTTTTAAAATTTTTATTTCATTTTTCATTGTTAAATGTAATATATAAACTCCCTTTTCTACAAGTGCTTTAATATGCAGTAGGTCAGTTATGATGCCAGGTAGACCAGTTTGCAAAGCAATTTGTAATAATTTATATTTCATAAAGCAGTGTACATTATAGCACAGCCAGCTTGTGCGTGTCGGATGAGTTTAATGGTTCCTGAAACACATTCAGAAATCTACTAAAAGTACAAAGAACACAGTGCAAGTAAAAATAGTGAGTAGCATAGAAATTGTTTCCAACTTTTGATTGGACATAACTTTTGTCACTGTGGAAAAATTTTCAATTTCTACTGTGCCCTTATTTGTAGAAGTGTAAAACAGTTCTCCTAAGTCTGTCTTGTGACTACAGTTTGACCTGATGTGTTTAAATTTTATGAAAAATGATAATTGTTTATTTAAAAATTTGTTTAGATGAAATTTAATTAATGTATTTATATAACCCCAATTCACAGCAAAATTACCATCATCAAAAGTCATAAAATGATCCATTTTAGATCCATATTCAAATACAGTTAATCAATCCATTCCTAATTTGTTATAACACAATCATTGTCAGTATATATTATGAAATGCCAATTAGTAAAAGTTGTCTATTTAGGGAAGCCAGCAAATTGTGTTGAATGTTCCTTTTTTGTCACAATCCTCATCCTTAGCAGGAAGGAGGTGTAAATGCATAATGTTTATTATAAGCTGGAACTTGATTGTTGAGAGTTTTGTATCCTGTGAGAAACAGCAGTTTGAAAGAAAATACAAGGAGTATTTTTAAACTTAAAAAAAAATGTTTTGAATTTGGCAATATGAGTGCAAGTGTAAAATTAATTTTAAAATACATATTTTGTGCTTGTGCATTTGCTACAGTTGGCACAAGCATAAAGCAGTTATTATTATTTAGTTAGTTAGTTTTTTTTTTTTTTTTTTAAATCTGGATTGTACTCCTGCTCTGTTTTCAAAGCAACAAAATTATGTACTCAAGTTCCCAGTTACATGCAAAAATGGAAAGTGTAAAAAGAAACAGTATAGGAGGATCTAAGAAATATGCTAAATGAATGCTAAACAGTACACTAAAAGATCTATGATATACACTAAACAAGCTATAAACAATATGCTAAAAGATCTATGCTATATGCTAAACACTAATAATGTAAAATAATATGGTATATTAAACAGCAACCTGAACATTGTGCAGCATATCTCCAGGTTGTGGGTTCCGTTTGCTTTTTTAAAAACAATATTTATTTGCAGGCCTAACGTAGTGCTTTCGCTGTCTATATGAAGCCAGAGACGATAATCACAAATGCACAGAATATATAATCAGGACTACATAACCTTTAATAAAATTTTCCAAATGTATTTCTCAAATGTTGATTGTGCTTGTAATAAGGGTGGAGCCCTAATGTTTCAGTGATATCTGTCAGAAAAATCTGTATTTTAGTGATTCTAACTTAGTCTTTGGCTTTGCATCATTAGCGTGTGCTCCATAGCTTTGTTCATTTCAGCCTACTTACAAAAATTATACTGTAACATATTTTCCTGTTGGCATACATTAAATCTGATTAAACGATTGCCTTCACTCCTCCCCTACACACACACCTAAAAAGAGCTTTACATTTCCTTAGTTTCACATCAATTATTGATCCCTTACAGTTTTAACGGTGGCTTTATCTCCTAAAAGCTTCTAAACGATAGTTTGATGTTCTTGCTCTTTGAACGTCTCAGTGCTTTTCTTACTCAGCAAAAAGTCCTTTTTTTTTTTTTTTTTTGAAGATGTAAGTCTTGCTCGAATGTTAAAGTTCAGATGTGTCCGTGTAAGATGCCGACCACTATTCCAGGAGTTAATTACATCCTGACTTAGCTAAGCGTGCACACATTTACTCGTGTACACACACCCGGTCAGTGGCTGCAAACAAGCCATGTTCTAAAAGATTGATGGAGGAGGAGAGTTATTAGGCCCACAGGTTGAATAAACGGTTTCCCTCTCTGTGGACAGCCTTTATAAGGCTGAACAGATGAAAGATTGAAAACAGGACAGAAGGAGAGACTGGCAGACAATTGACGGACAGCAGGGGACAGACTGTTTGCAAACTGTGAGACAAATGCAATGACATGGTTTTATGTCTCTCTGCCGGAAGCGTTTAAAGTTGGAGTTGAAGTGCCGTTTACTTGCAGTGAAATAGTTACCCAGCTGCTCTAAGAGACGCCCTCTGAGCATTTGCAGACGTCTTGCTCTTAGCTGAATTATAGTTGTTCAACGCAAAGTACAACCGTGACATAAACGAAGATTCAAAAACTATCTGCGTGTATCTGAAACTTCTTATAGTGTGAATGTTTATGAAGCATTCACACTATTAGGATCCATTTGTCTTCCGTACGTTTTTTTCGCATTTTTGTCAGTCCACAATTTTCATGCTATTTTAACAAATCATATACAGGTATTCCTCGACTTAAGGTACCCTCGACTTACAGCAACTCGGACTTAAGAATGGGTGTGCGGCGCAGCGTTAACATACATTTTACATGTATTTACTCGACTTAAGGCAAAAATCCGGACTTACGAACGGGTTTGCGGCGCAGTATAATGAGTTCCGACTTACGTTAAAATCAGGTTACGAACGGTTTGCAGGTATGGAACCCGTTCGTAAGTCGAGGACTACCTGTAATTTTATCTGAAATCTATGTTGTACTTCAACTAATCACAGATTTGACACTTTAGAACATGTCTGTTAAGAAATAACCAAATCTAGTCAATCTTTGCAGGACATTTCTCAATTAATGCAGCTCTTTGTTATGTGTGCTACTGTGGGGTAAATGCAATCTAAATGATCAGTTCGACAATAAACTTCACAGTGACAGTGAACTAATGCTTAATGCAGAGGCTGACAATGGGCACAAGCCACAAAGTAGCCTTGGAGACTCCTGCGCTGCTTTGTGATGTACTGAAAGAAGCATAAATTGCTGGTAGAAGTTATAACAAAATAGAAGAAAACGCTCGTTACCACCGAGTTAAGTTTTCTTTGCCAAAAGTAAAAACAGAAAACTACAGGAGTCAGAGAGTCCAACTGTTGGCGTGCTTCCCAACACTTAACTTGTATCTGTGTGACCACAGTGGGTCCAAAGTGTGCAAGTTATTCCTCAGAGAGCATCGTGGATTCCATTTAGCAGCTCCAGTTTAAGTGGCCTCAAAGAGAGCTTGATGGACCAAAACGTAGCATAAGGAAATTAAAGAGACAGAATACAGAAACAAACATTACAGAGGAAGCGAGCGGAAAAGCAAACATCCAGCAGTGCAGCAGCAAAAGCCCGGGGCTGAACTTTCTTTCCGTGCATACTTTTATATTTAAGTATGTGGAGATCATTTTAAACACTTTAATGCAATAAATGGTACTCTAGAAGATAAATAGGATGAAGCCTAAAAATTAGAACAGGATGTTGGGGAAACTTTTTTTTTTTTTTTGAAAAATAGACAAATGATTTAAGGTTTAGGTTTTATTTGGGTGCAGACAATGAAAAACAACAAAATCAATGTGTAATCCTAATGTTCCCAGCAACACAGCAGGTGTTTATTTTATATAGTGGCATGAATTCAAGCAACGAATGGTAGCAAATTATATGTGATTATGTGACTGATATGTATGACTGATAAGTGATATGTGACTTATCTGTGCTGCTGATTATCCATGCTGCTGATCTCGTGCTGCTGTATTCATTCATACCCATCTGCTCACACAGACTCATGTCCGGGCTGCTGTTACACCATATTATTTTACATTATTAGTGTTCAGCGTGTATCTTAGATCTTTTAGTGTACCATTTAGAGTTTGTTCAGCATATATCTTACAGTATATCTTAGATCCTTAATTGTAGTTTATTTTTACACTTTGTACTTTTGCTATTTTTGAATGTAATTGGGACCCTGTGTACACAATTTAATTCCACCTCATGCACAACATGTGATGCGAATGACAATATTGGACCTTGAACTTGATATATTGCTAGTTCTTTTTTTTTTAGTAGTTTAAACATGACTGAAGAGATAAAACTCATCCCTGCTACATGGACCATATTCACGAGGCTTCATACAGTCTGTTTGCACTTTGAAGTGCTGTTTGTACTGACACAGGAATTAAGTGTGACAGTAAAATAAAACATTCATCTGCGTAAATGTGGCATAGCATAAACGTAAACAGCAGGAGGGCTCTGGAGAAAACAGTGGGGAGCGCGCGCACACACACACACACACACACACACACACGCACAAACATAAGAACACATCTCACGCACACACGCGCTCATCAGAAGTGTTAACCAGAACATGCCTTGATAAATAGATTTTAAAGCATATTCAGACACAAAATGAAAGAGAAGTGTGCACTGAAATAAATGTAGGCAAGATTATTATTACTTTTTGTACAGCTCTGACCTATGACCCAATAGATTTTTGAGTATCAGATTGTCCAAACTTTGGTCTTCCTTTAAAACAAAAAGAAGGTAAAGAGCTACAGAAGGACCAGTCAGCTGTGGAAAGATTAGACAGTCTGGGGGATCCCAGGAGAGATGTTCTGCAACCTGTGCAGGTGAACCAGCAAGTAAACCTTGCTTAGTGTTAGCTACCAGAGGGGCCACTCTGCACTGTGGAGCAGCACTTTAAAAAGGACAGCAAAGAGAGATGACAGACCCTCGCTTCAAAAGGATACAACAAAAGATTAGAGAGTTTTAAAGTAAAAGAGGACAGGGTAAAACTGAGGTAGGGACAGAGCGACGCTACTCACCGATGTACTCAAAGACGAAGACGATGAAGAAAGGCGTGACCAGGTCGTTGATGCCCTGCACGTAGCCGCTGGCCGGATGGCGGATGGCCCAGATAAACAGGATCCGCTCAAATATCTTCAACAAACATGACATGAGTTTAAAACAAAAGCGTATTAACACAAAGCTTTATTACTCAAACTGCCTATTAAATAAATATGAAAACAGTAAATTGTTCAAATTAAACTAAGACAACAATGTGCAGTGTTTCCCCTACAACTGTTGGCTCAGCGGGAAAACACCAACACCAACCCATATGGGGCACAAACAATGAGACCGTTTTCTGCTCAGGTCAGAAAAGCCTTTAATTAATGTGGAGTAAGTAATTAAAGAACAAGGAGAAAGGGATAAATATTGAATGTAAATAATTTTCAGAGCTCCTGCTGTGTCCTGAAAGTGGCACCAACGTGCCTCCAAGGTAAGTTCAGTGTTCCTGGTGCATAACAACAGGACTGGATGGAAATTATAGGGGAAACAGTGCAGTGTTTTTAATTGCATTCTTTCATTATTCTTTCATATACATCTTGCTTTAAATTGTTAAAAAAAAAAAAAAAAAAACTGTGTTTCTCTCTTATGATTGCCTTTTGTTGATTGTCCAAGGAAAATCTATTGCTGTATTGTTGCTGTTATCATCATTCCTTAGTTTGTAATCTATTGCTGT
>JAVCKU010000093.1:11753795-11771116 GCA_032273985.1 Hypsolebias coamazonicus
ATACGTTTGCTTTATAATTTTCCAGAACAATAATCTGGAACGAGCGCTCGACTGGATCTTCACCCACCCACAGGAAGAGGAAAGCGACACCCTTTCAGACATGGCCGACACAGAGCCCAATGACAACGCCTTCTCCAACACCAACTCTCACAGCGACTCGACGCTGTCCCCAGACAGAGACGTGTCAGGCCCCCGAGTCAAAGACGGACCGGGACGTAAGTTTGACTTTGATTTGACCTGTTCTTGATCTTTGCCTGAAGATACATTCAGATCTTGGTGTTTCAGAAAGAAGTGGATTGTTTAATGAAAACTTCAATAAAAATAATTTTAATTACTGATTATCATCTTTATAAAGCTTTTTATTGGGGCTATTGTCTTTAACAAGTGTGTTTATGTCTTGTTTTTTGAGAAGTACACTGTTAAAACGGACAAATACTGATTAAAGTGCCTATTTGGTTTTCTTTCACTATATCTGATTCTGACAGCACTTGTAAAAAACAGTTGTTCATTTATAGAGCGTAACAGCGATCTGTTAGTTTGTAGCTTATTCTATTTTTGTCGGTCTTCCTATTTTAGGATATGAACTCTTTGCCTTCATCAGCCACATGGGAGCATCCACAATGTCTGGACATTATGTTTGTCACATCAAAAAGGAAGGAAGGTGAGGTGCAGACACTTCCATAAATTGTAATATTTTGATTTTATCTGTTTAACAACACTGACAACATCCAGACCTCCTTGATAGTCACACAAAAAATGTTTTAATAACTGTTTCATGTTCCTGAACTCATCTGTGTGGAAAAGTATATTTTACTTAAAAAAATGCATTTAAATATGATTTCTCAACCAAAAAAAAAAAATATATATATATATACTGTATATAAGTACCTTTTTAAAACCTTTTCTTTCTGCAGATGGGTGATCTACAACGACCACAAAGTGTGTTTGTCAGAAAGGCCTCCAAAAGACTTGGGCTACATCTACTTTTACCGTCGACTTTCTAGCAGTTAAAGTCACCCCCCACCCCATCGCCCCCACCCCTGCATCTTTTACAACCTGTCTTTCAGCCAGAGGACTGACTTGACAGATGACTGTGACAACAGTGAAAACTATGGAAGAAACCTCACAGACCAGCTGCTTTGCCTTATCAAGATCTCAAACCAGAGCAACCAGGAACTCTGGTCAGAAAGTGAAGGCGACGTGCTTTAATGTGCATTCGTTGTGTTTATGCTTTAAATGTATATTTCAGTGTTTATCTAAAAAAAAAAAAAAAAACACGTGTAGGTACTGAGGCATGTGTGCAATCTCTGTTTCTGGGGTTTTCTGTAAACCAACATATCAGACGAGGATGTTTCTCCTCTCTGCCTTCAGCTCCTGTGCCGTACTTTCAAAAAGTGCTACATTTTATAAATGTATATTGAGATGGCGGTGCTGCACTGCCGGCCCCAAACTGCTCACAAACTGCAGCAACAGACGAAGAATCAGTGTGCCATTGGTGGCTTTACATTTTACTTTACAGTGAATGTTCTTTGACGTAACGGAAGAACTAAAAAGTTATGATTCAGTACTAAAATGATAAAATGTTACTACAACTGGAAGGTTTGAAAAAAAAAAAAAAGATGTAAGTATAGTATTACTGGTTGAATGAGAGCTCAATACTGCCCCAGTATTCTCCATTATATAAAAAAGTGCAAGTTTTTCACTTTCAATCAGAAAGTTCCTTATTTGATGCACTGACTGAGTTACAAACATAGATTTAGTATTTTCTTCCCAAACGCACTTTGTGACTAATGAAAGTATATTCTGCACCCGTTGCAGTGAAATTGAACTTTAACTCGTGTATTTACCACTATACGCAAGTAAATGTGATATTCTCATTTAAATTTCAGTGCTTCGTAACAGACTACTGTTGAATCTGATGCTTCATTTTAGCATTTTTGTGTTGGCCTGTTGAACAGTGACTGTTTAGTCAGCACTGCACCTTGATATGCACGTTCTCTATCCTGCAGAGAACTGTTCTAAAAAGTCATTATTTTCATCAAAATTGCAAAATATTTGCATTCTTGGCACACTTTAACTTGGCTGCACCTGCTGCCGCCGCCGTTTGGTTCCTTTATCACCCTGGCAGATTCAGACTGTGACCCCGAAAGGCAAAATAAATGTGTTTCTCTAATCGTTGCCATTTTTTAGGACCGTTGGTCCATTTGTTACTTTGAACAGTTTCCACATGTGGAGCAATACACGCTGCAACCAAATCCACTCTTAAACCAACAGGATGATTAAAATCTGAACTACTGAATGCATCTCCACTCCAACACACCCCATGCATTACTGAATGTAAAACTGGTGCTTGTTCCAAACAGAACCTCCTCTTCAGCTTTGTTAGTCAAAAACTAGTCACTGTTTCAGTCTTTAAAACCCTACGCTGGACTTATCTACCAGCTCTGTACTGTCTATGCAGGATATCCACAGCATTCCGGATGTATTTAACACTGTTTGTTAGAGGAGACTGTAAATCTTCTCAGTGTTGTGGTTCAGATGTTTGTATTTACACCTCGCTACATGGGATTGGACTTTAAACTTGTTTTGCTTGCTGCATCAAAAGAGTACCAAGGTATCAAGAATCCAGCCCTGCCGGCGTAAAATAGACATTTCATAAGAATTAAAAGAAGACAAGGGAAAATTGTTGTAGCTGGAAGATGAACAAAAACAAATAATGGTCTGACGTTTTCTTTTCTTACAGACATTCAGATAAATATCCATTTTACACGATAAATCCTCATTTCTGCTTTAACAATACTATGCCTGAGCAAATCTACACCTCTGTTGAATCTCTACCACCTCATAAACAGCTGCGGTGTCTTGTCTATGCAGCGGGGAATACGAAAAGTCTATGCAAGATTTGTGTTTCTGCTGCTCATCAGCAGCAGCTTCTTTTCAGTGTCGTGCAGCGATGTTCGTCATAAATGTGTCCACACATGGTGTGAAAATCGTTTCATGTGGTTTCCTCATCCTCCTGGTTATACTGTATTGTCTTTTGTATCGTTTTCAGCTTCCCCTTCTTGGTTTCTTCCTTTTTCCCCCATTCAGACATTTTGGTTCAATTTGTCAGCATGTGCACTAAACTTTGACATTTGGTTACTTGGATTAAACAAAGATACTTTTGCTCATTTATTTATTTTTTCATTTACCTAAATGTCAAAAATCTTCATTTGTGTTTCCTCTGATGCCTTTTTTTGCTAACAAATTAGTGCCACTTCTTTGGTTTTCATTAGAGTTCCTGAAGGAACGTTCTTGTTGTTGGCTCCAGTCCGAATATGGCTTCATGTGTACGTGGTTCTACAGTCAGGGCAGTCCAGTGGCACTGTTTACTTTGTAATGTTTGGTTAATTTAATAAACTACACCTTTGTTGAAGTTTTTGCCTTGCTTGATATTCATTTTATGGTTTCACTGCCGACCTTGTTTTAATTAAACCGTGTTGCATGAAGTATCCTGATGCATCCTCAATAATCCAGGTAGAAAAATCTTAAAAAAAAAAAAGATAAGTCAGGCCCTCTGGACGTGTTGCATGAAGATGTACTCTGCTGACTATGACCTCTGACCTTTTAGTTTTCTACAAGAACTTTTGTTTAAAGTTACTTTTGACTTGAATAATGTCCGTTTTCACACATTCACTGTCCTTGGACTCAGCTACAGTCTGACTGTTTACTTTTTTATACTTTTAAGAAAGAAAAACTAAACCATTAATGAAGTTTGTTTTTGATTATGATGGCTGTGAACATGAATGATGCTTATTATTGTTTCAGTCATAATGAAATGTGAAATATTCTGTTTCTCTGTTCTGTTTTTTCAGAAAATAACTTTCTTGAAAGACACCTGTGTGTGTTTTTAAGCCAGAATCTGCAACGTCAGAGAGGAGTCATAATATTTGAGAGTTCTCCTAAACCAGGGCTATTCAACTGATGGCCCGCGGGCCATTTTCGGCCTATGGGTAACTTCAATCTGGCCCACCAATGACTTCATTTAAAAAAAAAAGTTTTGTTTCTGGGTTTGGGTTCTTGTTCTTGTGTTTATGATTCAATGCAATCAAATAAATTTAAAAGGTAAAAGTCAGATCATTGTAAAATTGGTTTATTTACTGAATGACTTTAATTGTTGGATGTTCGTCCCTTGAGCTGCTGTTTTTCAGAAACCGTGGCCCCCTGAGGAGTTTGTTGAATAGCCCTGCCCTGAACACAGAGCTGATGGTTCACAGAAAGTTTCTTTGTGTGACACTTTTCATTCTGTCCGTTTTCTCCATGTGTTCGTCTGACGTCTTTCGTTTATTCCAGGGTAAAGAAAACAACAGGTTTGCTCAGTTACAAATTTTGTTAGAAGCAAAGTAGAAGTTTCAAGTAAGTACCGTAGATGAAGCGTTGTTTTTCTCACTGCAAGACTCAGGTTTTGGTCTAAGCCAACTGATGGACGTCTTATCGCCTGCACACCTTCTCATCAGCTGAGACACCGACCCCTGAAACAGTCACAGTGACTTTCACCCTGGGCAGTGTCTGGTTAGTCGGTGAATCCTGGTCTGATCTACCAGCAGAACCCCGAAAAGACGAGTGAACCCAGCCCTCAAACAGACCCGGTAAGGAGCTGAAGCCTGATGACATGATGCATCTTTGCTCTGGTTATGCCATTTTAGCTGATGCAACTTGATATATCATTTCCTGGCTTGATGTGATAATAAATGACTTGATCTGGTCAAACTAAAATAACCTCTCAACCAAATTCTGAAGGAAATTATCAAATTGTGAAATTTTGTCAATGTAGCTGTTTTTGTTTAATTTTTATATAATTTCTTCCATTTTTCATTTTATTTGCTTTTTTATGATTGTCTACTGTTGCCATTTGTGCTCTTTGTTTAAAGCAGGTCTCTTGTAAATGAGTCCTCGAGACTCAACAAGACTAACTTGTATAAATAAAGGTTAAATGAAATTAATGCCTGTATAAAAGACAAAATAATCCCTGCTCAAAGATTTAATTTTATCTTGCATAAAAGAATTAATCATTGACTGATTATTGTTCAGATTCTTCATTATTGTTTTAGTAATAAGCTTACTACTTTTCCAACTAGTTAATCTCCAAATTATCCTTATCTGTGTTGTTCAATTTTGTTTATTGTTGATGACTCATCTGGATTAATTTTTTTTTTTAAAAAAAAAAAAAAAAAAAAAAAATTAATTAAAAGACAAAATTGGTCTCCTTTGGATGAATATTTATCTTATGGTATAGAACTCCCAGTAATTAACAAAATTCTACTTGTGACAGAGTTCTGATTATTAAAGGGTAAATACATTAATTAAGTTGTTGCTGGTCAGTAAACTGACAGGCTGGAGCCTCGTTTTAACGAGTGTAAAATAAATAAAAAAAGTGAAGTAAAGTGAGGAGCAAGTGTCATCATTCACTATATACTATAACTGGAAAAATAAAGACACAAGAACAGAAAATATATAACAGTTTATTTTAAAAGGTTGCTCTCATAATGTACATTTTAAAGGTGCTAATGCTTTTGTTGTGATTATACAGCAGAGTATGAGCATTACTGTAGTGTTTCAATAAATAACGTCTGTGAATAAAGTATATAGTTGCTAGTTTCTTTCATCAAAATATATTTTTATTTATACATGGATGATGATTTGAAAAACTAGAACACATTGTTGTTACACGTGTTGATTTTAATGAGTAAGGAAAATGTAAATTACTGATCAACATTGGTCATGAACCCCAACCTCTGAAGCGGCTAAAAACAAATATATTTTAGAAATAGTTTTACTACCGGTACCTTTTGCAGCAAAGAAACAAACACACATAATCAACACCCTGTAAAAAAACAAACAAACAAATACATTACATTTCAAAAGATTAAAAAATACAATCTAGATTTACTATGAAATAAATCATATTCATAAAGATGAACAAAATACAACTAAATTCAGTATAATTGATCAGTTGATTTGTAAATAACTTTTTAGCTTTTTAAAGTTGTATTGGACAATATTTTGACATTTTTTATTTCCATAATTGAAAATGTTATTTTTAACAATACCATAAATTAATTCTGTATTTTGTTTGTATTTATGATTTATTTGAAAGCATGGTTTTCCTCTTGCTTTTCACAGAACCATAAACAGAGCTGAGGAAAAAAAAATCTTTATATAATTTCTTATTACATTTCCTCACATCATGAGTGAGTTTCCAAGTACTGAAGCCACTAGTAGATCTAGTAGGTTTTAAAAAAACAAACAAAAAAACCCTCTCTTTAGTTGTATTTTGAACATTAAAGAATGACGTGATGGTTAAAAAGGTTCAGTCTGGGGTCACAGCAGCATTCACCAGTGTGGTCAACAATTTGTAGACGATGCAATTCCAAAATATCTACAGAATAAAACTTTATACCAGCATTTAGGTCTAATTATTATTGACAGAAACTAAAATATGTTATTCCTTTTTCACCAAATATTAATTTAAGACCTGCATACTTGTCTGTTGTATGGGGAAAAAAACACTAGTGCTGAATAAATACTGACTACATATCTCTTAGCATCAAGGCTGCAGTACATGGTGGAAATGTTGCAAGGAAACATCACTATTTTCTTAATTGTATATGTTTGTGGTAGCAAAAGAAATCACCGCCATGCATACAAATGTAAATATTGCTTCAGAAGAGAAGTGTAACATGCTGTCTGTCAGCCGCCAGCTGTTCCTCATGGAGCATGCGCTAAGCTACGTCATTTCACCTGAGAAGGTAGTTCTACAAAAAACATTAACAGGCGTCTTATCTCAGCTTCATATGCAATGATACAAACTGAAGAAGTTGAGATGTTGAGCCAGATACTTATTTTTTTCTTTTTTTTCTATAAAGTAACACATTTACAGAATCATGACGTGCAAAATGAAAAGCAGATAAGAATTTTTAATCACGTTTTCTGTTTCTTTTGACACAAAGAATGGCTGGCAAACTGGGAACAGAGTGACTGCAGTTTAAATAGAAAACACTGGCTTGAAGAACTAGTCCAATTTTCTCAACAATTAAATGTCTAAGAAAAGCTGCAGGTGGATGGAGGCTTGTCATCGATATGCACGATGGGATGCCTAACTAGTACATATAGTCCAAGACTCGGGTCAGAAACAGAAGCTTATGAAACGTTTGACTTAGATGGGTCTAACTCAGTTTTTGAAAGGACCACCAAGAGCTAATATCTAAATACCATGTAGTAAACATTTTAGTATTTTTTGTATTAGAGTACTAATAGGTAGCCAGCACATTACCCACAGTAGAAAGCAGTCAGGGCAATCTATGTTTGGAGAATCAAGATGTTCCTGCAAGGGAATCAAGCTAACAGCTACTCAGAACAGCTGGAAGCACTGAAGAGTGAATTCCCACCTTCTAAAACAACCAGAGCTTAAATTGTTTTAGCAGTTTGAGTGAAAGTTTTTAAGTATTTTTACAGTTCAGCTATTATGTTTTGCCACATTTTTCAAACTGTAAGGCGCACCGGATTATAAGGCGCATTAAGCGAAACAAGTTCATTTTGACAGATTTCTGAGAGCTGTGCACCAGATAAAACTGGTTCGAGGTCAGTAAGCACGACCAGAAATGATACATAAGTGCACCAGATTATAAGGCTCACTGTTGAGTTTTGAGAAAATTAAAGAATTTTAAGTGTTGAGAAAATTAAAGAATTTTAAGTGCGCCTTATAGGCCGAAAAAAATGGACGTTTATTTATTTTTAACCTCTTGGCCAATCAAAGGTGGCCAGTGAACATAAACTACTAGTCCAACGATTAGTTGAGGTTACTACGTCTTTTTTCGGTGTAATTCTGACTTGTATGGGCATTCTGGTCTTTTCAGAAAAGGCACTTTAGTAGACATTTGTGACCAATCAGTTGTAGCTTATGGCATCAGACAGCTGATTCACAGACAATCTACAGACCAGATACAATTGGGCGTAGAATAAAACACTTTTTGTTTAAGAAAGTAGTAGCCGTTTTATACAAAAATCATGACGTGTAAAAGTGCTAATATTTACCAAAAGTACTGTGAAAGTTTAGATGATTTAGATAGTACCTGCTGTAGTAAATGGTGCTTTACGTCGCTGCTCAAACTTTTCCATTATTCTCCAAACTAAGATTGCGCTGAGTGTTGTATTTTGCAGGGTAAACAACAACTATTCCACACAATGCCACTTAAAAAAAAAATCTCAAAAGTTAAATTCTGTGTTTTCCAAACTTTTCATTTTTAAACCCACAAAATACCAGTGGCAGAAACTTGCAAACCCAAATTTGCTGGATAAAGTGCACAAACCTTGACAGCTTTTCAAATGTTTTCATTTATTCATGACCACAGTTTATTTTATATTTGATAACAATTGTTAAAAAAAAGTATATTGGCAACCATCTCTTAATTTTCTTTTACTTCTGGATAGCATCTCAAAACCCCTCACTTGCTGTTTGCAAAGACCTGCTTTGGAAACCATTGCCTTAATAGCCACGTTTTAGGTTAAAACAAGAAAATGCTATAATCTTCAAAACTATTTTCTGCACATTCTCCATTGCTGTAATCAGAAAGACCTTAAGAGCCCCACTCTGCTCTTCCTGGTCAAAATATTCAAGGTGCCTGCAGTTGCCTTCTTAAGGTGAACAAAGTCTGACAACTGACAGAGATGGTAAAGTGTTTCATGATCAACTCCTTATGTAAAAGGAAATCATAATCAACTAAAATGAGGAAAAACTTCTAATGTGAACTTTTTTCTTCACTAGCAATCAGTGACAACCTTGATCTTTAAATTTCAGAGTGCAAAATAAGTAATTCAAACCCAAACATCATGAGCGCTGATCTGTGTTAAGAGAATGTGAACTTAGGAGCCTGGGGACAGATGTTTAGTCAAACTATCTGTAAGTCCGTTACTCAAAACAGCTGAAAATATTTTACTGTTTATCAAAGCTTGAGACAGATTTGATGAAAATCTGCAGTACCTTAATAAATCCAGTCATACATTGATCTTTGCCGTATTTGTCACCTCATATCATGTCTCACTCAAATGCACATTACTAATGGGATACATAAATGTGTAGTGTCTCAGTGTTTACTTGAACTGCTACTTGTTGGTCACGGAGCATGCTCAGTCTACAGTAGCTGGTCATCTTTTCAAAGGTGCTCATTGCAGTGGCATAAAAAGTGTTCGAAACAGATTCATAAAGCAACAGAAAAACTTGTGCACATTTTTCTGTCACATTGATGGCTAATGTGTCTTTAAGTTTAACATTTGTAGGAAAAAATATGTGGATGGCTGCAAACTACCACGTGTTTTCTTGCATGGACACAGTTGAAGTGACAGGAAACGGGTGAACAACGGTGACGTCCATAAAAGAGCCACTTGGGATTAGGAAGTCTGACAGTTTTATATACTGGTGCATTACTATGCACATCTTAGTGGAGTAAACTATGCAAATAGGTGTGTCAAGTCAAGCCTGAAGTTGGATGTGCAACACCACAAAGACTTAAGCTATAGATGGTTTACATTACAGAGAAAGAAAATGCCCAGATTCTAGCCCTGGGCCAACCCTTGCCTGTCCTAATGCAATCTACTAGCTAGTTTATAAACAGCTTACAAGCATACCACAAACTGGAGATAAATTCAAATTTAACTAACGTTCTGAGTGTTAAAAAGGTAAACTTACTGGCCTAGCAAAATGTGCAAAAAGTATAAAGGTCTTAATAGTGCTCCACTGCACAGCTTGATCCCCAATATTTATCACTGACATATTTCCTTCTTACTCTTTCTCCTTTCTATTTAGCAGCCAAGTCTTTTTTATATTTCTACATAAACGTCTTGTCCTTGATCCTACACTCGTCTATTTCCACCATATTTGTTTACCTATAGAGTTTACAGCCAGCCTAATGTGCCAGTCACATAAAGTAGAGGTTGGTTTGGGGAATTCAGCCAAGTCTTTTGTGTACATTACGTACCCACATTTCAAAATTGCATATCTGGACAACGACTGGAATAAACTTAAACTGCAGCATTTGCTATGATTCAGAATAACATTTTTAAGTTACATTTTATAGTTGCAGTGAACACCTTTTAACAAAACATCTTGCTGGTCCTAGCGCCACCTTTTCAACCACAACCAGCTGTGGGGTTTTTTACTTCTCAAAGGACAAAGTCAGTGCACATGAGATTATCTAAGCCAAATATACAGCTGTAACTTTTGAAGATCCAGCTGCAGCCAAACACTTTTATTTTTTTATTTTTTTGGTGGCAGAGATTCATAAAATGTAAAGGCAGCACTTTAGCTGGATGGCATTTGCTTCTCCCTCCAGTCCCCAGATGAAACATCTCTTCTGACACAGAGGGTGACATCCCAGCTGCACCATTTGAAAGATGAATGGGCCTGGTGCTGGTCTCTGGTCCCCCCCGATAGCATTCATTCAACACACAGAATCAACACTTCCTTTTGGTCCACCGAGGAAAAACCGACAATTCAGAATAGCAACATGAAACATGACCTTTTGCATAGGAGCCAACAATAAAAAGACACTTTCTGCAGCACACCTGGACTGTGAACGCACCTGATAAAAACCAAAGAGTGCTGAGCTGTAGGGTACAGCAGATAATCTATCTGTGACTCTGCTGCATGGCAAGGGGACTTGATGTTCAGTTTACACAATGACTTTCAGACTAGAAACTGTGATTGAAAGCTGAAAAGCATGTTTATGAAAAAGCATGCAAAAAATTTTTTTTAACTCAAGCATGAGAGTTTATAAAATTCTGGAGAACAGCTTGTTTTTTTATATGGGTGCATATTAACGTGACAAAATAAATAAGTGCAACATTTTGAGCAGCGTTATGCAAATATTTAAATCATGCATGATGGCTGAGCCAAACAGATTTCATTGAATGTGCAACATATATGCAAATAACTGCAGGAAAAAAATCACCAAGCTGCTGTTTTCTCCATCTTTTTTTTTTAAATCTAATGTTATTATGCTGTAATAAAGAAAATGCACTCAGCAGAAATAAAAAAATAAATTAGGCGTTAGAAGGATACCTTTAACATTTCATATGATAAATTAAATATAACTAATCAGTTTTTCTCTCTTGAATTGTTTTTTTTTCTCTGCCAGTTAGCTTAAAAGGAACAACAAGAACATTGGCGGTAAGAGCAAAATAAATAACACAACAAAATTAATGGCTCAGTAACGTTACAAGTTAATAGGACGTTATGTAGATAAATTAAAACCAGTCTGAAAATGGCTTTACATTATTTTGTTTTGTTGTCTTGTAAATAGTAAATAAATAAAATTGGATGCATGCATCGGAGTAAGGCTTGCGTAAGGGTTGCACATTCCACTTGGATTTCTTGGAAGTTGTCTAATTGTCTGAAGTGCAAAGGGAAAAATCTACAAGTATGTTAGTTTGAAAGAAGTATCCTTTAAAAAAAATGCTTATTTATGCAGTTTAATATACTGTAACGCTCCACTGACAGAAGAGGAAGCCAGGAAGAGAGCGGCGCTCCAGGTTCTGAGATGCAGCCTGCAACGTTTGCTCGTTGACTCCATCCGTATGACGGGAGGAAACAATCCTGAATCTGCAGTTCTCCTCTCCAAAAACAGCATTTTTCCTGCAAATGGCTTGTGAGGACTTCTCTGTGAGAGTCTTAAAACTGGCTGCCACTCCTGACCCCTCCCCACTTCCACTGGATGAGTAGTTTTTAATTGATGCGTTCTCTAAGGCATTGCTCCAACAATCTTTGCCCGTCCTTTGTGCTCTTTAGGGAAATCACAAATTGCAGTGCAAATTCCATTGTGAAGTAGTTTGTCCAAACCCTTGGAAGAACCGGCCCTCAGAACTGCTCCAAAAGAATTTGGGCAAAAATAGGTGACAGGGTTTGACCATTGGAGTTAGTTTGATTTATGAGTTTAACGTGTGTTAACTCACACGTTTGCACTTTGGGTTTTTGGCTTACAGGTAGAAATCGGGGAATGAGTGATCGGGGGACTTCAACATCTCTTCCTCTTTTTTGAAAATTTTTTTAAATGTCTAAGTTAAAGGCTCGCATGAGAAGATCTAAGTCACCGATGTTTGCAGCCTGGAAGAGTTCAGGCTGGTCCATCATGGATAACGCTATCCGCAAAGCTGCCCAGATGTTCCCGGACATCACCTGGTGGGACTGCTGGCGACTCCGGCTTTTTCTCTGAAGACTCAAAGCAGTCAGGAAGTTGCTGGCTGCCTCTCTGGGTTAAAAAAAAAATGACAAGTGATAATATAGTTTGTGCACAGTAATTGAAGAATCAGATGATGTTTTGTGAATTATTTCTAAATAAAGCATCTAAGCTCACACACACAAAAAAAATTGCTTGCATGTTACTAGCTAGAGCGGATCTAAACTGGATTTATTGCAGTAGATCACCAGCAAGTCTTGTGGGTTGTTCTTACATCACCAGAGCTTTTAGAGCCACAGATTTTACAAAGGCATGTAGACGAACTTTGACCCCTCACCTTACTATGGGTGAGACCAGTTTTGTATGGGAGTTACTCATGCACACACATAAAAAAATAAACAGAAATCTCTTTAATCTCTTGGAATGAAGTAGAGTTCAACACACATCCTCTCTTGGGAGGACTGAAGATGCCAAAAATAAGAATAAATGCAAAAAATATCAAAGGCTCAAGCTACATAGTCCTAATAAAAAAAAGGCTTTTATTCTTGGCTTGATCTCATTATTTTACATTTCAATCTATTTTTTTCAACGTGTTATGTAGATTTTGTCTTTAATTCTCCTTTTACAATGTGTTTATGATAGACTCATAAAATTTTCAAAATGCATTTGTTTCTGTATTATTTCCTTCTTGTTCAAACACCTGTCTTAAAACAACTTAAACATATGTGTTGCATGTGGTCCATTGTGTGAAACCAGGACAGAACTGTTCTCATATTGTCCCAACTGACTCACCTGTGTGCCCCTAAGTTAATGCAGCTGATGCCCAGGTTGTAGCGTGACCTGATAAACCCTGGATGCAGCTCGAGGGCTCTAGTATACGCCTCCACCGCTTCCTCACTGCGGTCCCCATTCGCCAGCGTAGCTCCCAGTCGATTCCACAACAAGTAGTCCTAGATAAAGGTTGAGTTGGGTTGATTAAAGTTAACACGAATGCAAAAATATTTTTACAGAGCTTATTAGATGTGCTACTGATTAGTGTCAGCCAATATAATGTCTATAATCCTCTGTATAAACTGTACGCAAACTTAACATGTATTATTGCTTTAATTGATTAAAAAATGTTTAAAAATGACTCATTTTGAAGTAATATGGTGACTTTTTCTATATAATAAAAGTTACATCACACCAGATGTTCTTGTAGCTGTTTCCCACCTGCAGGCAGCCGTGTACAAACAGAGGTCAGGACAGGGGTCCTTCATCTTTGGTTAAGCCCGGGAGCAGGATATAATTATCCCCCTTTGGTTTTCAGAGCAGTTTTTGTTTCCAGTAGGGGAGCAGAAATTACCAAGTCAAATGTAGGAAACAGGAGTGAGTCATACTCGTGCCAGCTTGGGACAGTGCAGGGAGGACATAGATGGATTTGCTAGCGGGAACGGGAACGAAAAGTTTTTTCTATCTAACTTATCTCACTGCGTTGCTCTTTACCTGCTCCCTTTAGCTTTTGAAGCTCACAGCTCTGCTCCCACTGATTGATTCAGACTCCAAAAACCTAAAGGTTCATTCTGTATAAGTGAGCACCAAATGTTTGATTATAGCACACCTTTGCACCTTCTTTCCTCAAGTTTTTAATTTAGTTTTATTTGATTTTTGCCTAAATCATTCATCAAAAACTTACTTATTTCAGTTCATCTTTTTTTTTTTTTTAAGTCTAAACTAAAGATGGAGACATACAAAACAGGGCCGGGTTAATATATATATATATTTTTTTTAATAATTTGCTATTTTTAGGTGTAACTGCGACCTTGAGCACACAATTTCATTCCACCTCATATACCACGTGATGCGAATGAAGAAAGTTGCACTTGAACTTGAACTTTATGATGCAATCAATGCTTGTTAAGCAAATGACAGTGTTCTCATTTATCGTGGGGGATCCGTACCCTGAAGCCCTGCGATAAGCGAAAAACCGCGAAGTAGGAATAGTAGTACAAGTAGTAAGTAGTAGTTTATTTTTGTATTTATATATAAATATATTAAGGCATTTTAAACCCTTTCCACACTCTTGCAATATTCTAAACAATGTTTCTAAACTCTAAACGCTCTAAAAGAGCGCAGAATGTCATAATTTCAGCTCCCTGCCTCCTCTGCTCGCCACCTGCAAGCGTTCTTGGCCACGCCCACTTCTCTGCTCTGCATGGTGAACAGTTGATCAGCAGCAGCAGGAAGCTTATCCTGCAGTGTGGGCTGCACAAAGGTGCAGGAGGATGCTTTTTGTGCAGCTCTGGGCTGCACAAATGTGCAACAGGTGCTAAATTATTTAGAATAATCCATTTTAAATAAAAATTTCAGGCCGATCGTGCAGCTCATCAATCAATCAATCAGCCATTTATTTGTGTATCATGTCCAACCTTATTTTGAAAAACGGTGATAAATGAACCGGCGAAGTAGCGAGGGACAAATGTATCTTTTTCAGCGCAACTTTATTTATAAAGCACTTTTCAACCACAAATGTAACCTAAACTGCTTGACAAAGAAAAACAGCAAAATTGGCGTGTCAATAAAACTAAACCAAAAATACAAAACATAAACAAATACAAAAGATAATAATACTAACAGAAGCTATTTTGATCGGGTAATATATATGTATAATCGAGATTCATTCTACTGAGTATTTGAATTTTTGATATTTATTTTCTCAGGGCTTCTATAACTGGGACCCTGCCTACACATTTTCGTTCCACCTCATGTACCACATGTGATGCGAATGATAATAAAAGCCTACTTGAACTTGAACTATAAATAGTGTTTCATTAAACGCACACAGTTTTCATATCTGAAAGTACTGCCAGTTGAAGTCAACTAGCTGTCAGATGGAAAGCAGAGCATCTTGTGCGTTCACCAACCACAACTTAACATCAGAATCTCAGCCCAACACAACTCGGTCATCGCTGGCTCTGAGCCAAATTATTTTTATTTGCAGAATAACATAAAATTAAAAAGAGAAAATGCCTTTAGTTAATGTGCACAAATTTAGAACTTTGCAACTTTTATTAAAATCTCAAATACCAAACAGAACTGAATTACACATTGACTTGTATGTTGATAATAATAAGGCATGTTGATTCAAATCTGTATCTAACACTGCAGACATGTTATAACACGATCTTTAACAATCTGATTCTTCTTCCTCATCTGTGTTTATATATTTTTTTTGCACATTTATCATTCTGCTCCGTTTGGTCCTCTAAAGCTGCAGGCACATTCTCTTCTTTGTTGCCAGCTTAGCAACTCTGTAGTTTTTAATGAAGCAAATAACAACAAATCTGGTGACTTTTATGGACCAACTGGAACTAATTTCTATTGAACAGAGAGGCGCGAACAGCCCCGAGGGTGTCATCACTGCCTTATTTCAAAGCAGCTGCACAATATTAAGCTCTACATGTGAGCTTTACATCATCTACAATGTATTTATATAAAAATCCCTATTAAGCACGTTATAATTAAGTAATGACATGATTATAGTTCAGAAAGTGCTGTTTCATGGTTTTTTTTTGGGTGGGGGGGGCTGCACTTTATCAAACTTTTCAGACTTTGTTTTGAACGATAATAAATAATAATAAAAAGGAATGATGTCACTGCTTATTCAGCTGTACTTTACTTTAAAAGAACACAAGACAAGAAAAAGACCTGACTCACTAAGGGCTGGCTCTCTCTCTCTGAGTCTGAACCGAGATTAAAAAGAGCATTTGGAGTAAATTACCATGATAAAATATACACTGCCATGTGGAGCTAAAAGATTGAAAAATGAATCATTGCCTCACCATGTCTCTTTATTTATACATGTCTCTCACACTCTGAGCCTTGTTCTTAAAAGTCACTTTTATTTTTGCCCAAGTGATTCCTACACACAGCATGGTGGTGCAGTTGGTAGAGCTGTCACCTCTCAGCGAGAAAGTCACTGGGTAGAATCCCGTCCAGGAAGCCAGTCTGGGTGAAGATGGCACATTCTCTCTCTGTGCATGCATGGGTTATCTCGGGTGCACAGACCAAAAACATGCATGTTAGGCTGATTGGTAACTGTAAATTGTCCCTAGGTGTGAGTGAAAGAGTGAATGGATGTTTGTCTCATTATGTGTCCCTGTGATGGACTGGAGACCAGTCCAGGGTGTCCCCTGCCCCTCGCACAGATTGCTGGACATGGGCATCAGTGACCCCCATGACCTGAAAAAGAAGAAGCTGGTAAAGATGATGGATGGATTGATTCCTATATGCTGCTGGACAAGCATTGAAAAACATCCATCCATCCATCCATCCATCCATCCATCCATCCATCCATCCATCCATCCATCCATCCATCATCTTTGCCCGCTTCTTCCTCTCAGGGTCACAGGGTTGCTGGTTCAGGTCCCTCTTGTAAACGAGTCCCCGTGGCTCAATAGGATTAACCTATATAAATAAAGGTTGAATGAATGGTGCCCATGTCCATCAGTCAGAGGCAGGGTACACCCTGGACAGGTTGCAAGTCCATCGCAGGGACAAACAATCATTCACGGTCTCATTCACACCTAGAGACAATTTAGAGTTAATCAGCCTAACATGCATGTTTTTAGTCTGTGGGAGGAAATTGTAGTACCCGGAGAAAAGCATGCATGCACAGAAAGAACATGCAAACTCGACCCAGAAAGGTCCCCAGTCGGGGTTCAATCCAGTGACCTTCTCACTTTTATTAATGT
The DNA here is from genome assembly GCA_032273985.1 of Hypsolebias coamazonicus. NCBI lineage: Eukaryota > Metazoa > Chordata > Actinopteri > Cyprinodontiformes > Rivulidae > Hypsolebias > Hypsolebias coamazonicus. The sequence continues at coordinate 11,770,738 of JAVCKU010000093.1, forward strand.
TTTTGTCCCCTTAACCATGACTTAAAGTTACACTGCAATTGTTGAACTTCTGTAGAACCCCTTTAAGTTGCACATGGGTTGGCACATGAAGCACTTGACTGACTGTAAAAAAATAAAATAAAAGTTTTGTCCTATAAATGTGGGAGTGTTGTAGTTATAGTTTTATATGAGACAATCATGAAGACATGCACTTTTGCTATTGTTTGGGGATAGAACGGTTCATAAACTATTTAAAATAGTGATTTGGTGGTGGCGAGAGTGGTGAAGGCTGCACAGAAGTCTGCTGGAGTCAGTTTCCCCCCCCATCACAGACATCTACACCTCCAGATGCAGGAAGAGAGCCACCTGCATCATGAAGGACCCCACTCACCCAGCACAC
>JAVCKU010000093.1:11771216-11782008 GCA_032273985.1 Hypsolebias coamazonicus
ATGTTTTTCTTAGTTCACATTTTAGATGTTATTTCTGTTCTTCTTTTACATTTTATTGTTGGATGTAACTGGGATCCTGTGTACATAATCTTGTTGCATCACATGTACCACATGTGGTGCGAATGACAATAAAGAATCTCTGACTCTGACTTTGACAGGGCTTCATCCACTGGGAGTCAGTCATGGACATTATTACAGCTTGCCTCTGTCTAATCAGTGTGTGTATGAGTGTAAAAAAAAAAGGGTTTCCTACCTCAGGCCGCACTGACAGGGCCGTATTAAAGGCCTCCACAGCTTTGTTGAACTCTCCACTGAGGTTGTAGAGCACCCCAAGGCCTGTCTGCAAATCCGGGTCAATGCTGTCCAAGTTGTGCTGAACTGCATCCAGGAAGAGTTCTTTGACCTCTGGCAGCAGAGAGCTATGAACACACGCACAGAGAGAAGGATTAAAAAAATGGGACTTAAGACCGCTGAGTGAGCACTTTGAGGACTGCAGAGCCATGATGAGTGGCATGTAAACTTTAATTCATGGAGGATAAGGAGTGGGGAAAGAGCGTGGAGAAAAATAACTGCAGAGGATTGACAAAAAAAAGGAGTATTAGCAATTAATTTTTTTTTTGCTTCTTTAGAAAATACAGAATTTTGACAAAGTCAAAACAGAAACCAATAATTAACGCAGCCTCTGTAGTCATCTGGTCTTATTGTTCGGGTAAAGAAAAGAGTTGCCCTTTTTAATAAGTTGAGCACAAAAGATTGGAGGGTGAAGCAGAGATACTTTACAGGGAAAAGGGGGAAGCTGAATAGCTGTGCAGAGAAGAAACTGTTAAAGTCAGAGAGATGGACTGTACAATAGAAACAAACAAACAAACAAACAAAACACAGATGGTCTCGAGGGGATAGCACAGTAATTGGGTTCTACCTGTATCTCTCTGCACAGGCTAGATGATTAATGATTGGATAACATTCAGCTTTACATAGGGAAAAGAATGGAGCTTTTTCTAACATCATCATGCACTGGACATCCTGGCCTTTTCAACGAGAGCTGTTTTACACGATGTCTTTGATCCATGTTGAGTGAAATTAGACCTAATATGAGCTGTGGTGGTGAGATCCATCCATCCATTATCTTTTATCCTTTTCAGGTCACGGGGGTCACTGGTGCCATAGGTGGTGAGATCCTTAAACACATTCACTTTCTCTCAATAAGCCATAAAAGTTTAATTAAAACAAATGAGACTTTAACGCCGGGGACAATCTGTAAACATTTTTAATTTGAAAGTACCACAAGCGATTTGTTTTTAGTTTTACATGCTTACGGGTGTGAGGCTGGATAATGATTTTAAACTTGATGCACAGATTAAATCAGTGACCAAGTCCAGGTTTTATCACCTGAGACAACTGGCCAAGGTCAAACCATTCCTGTCACAACATCATTGAGATTTTAATCCATGCTTTCATTACGACTCGTCTGGACTACTGTCAATTTATGTCGTCTGAGCCAGTCATTACTGACTCGACTTCAGCTGGTTCAGAATATTGCTGCTCACCTTTTAACTGGTACCAGAAAATGAGAGCACATCACCCCTGTTTTAGAATCACTACACTGGCTCCCAGTTAGTTTCCAGATAAAGTTTAAGGTCTTTAGTTCGCATTTAAATGTCTTCATGGTCTCGCCCCACAGAATTTGTCCGACCTGCTCCAGCTGTACATTCCCTCACGCTCTCTCAGGTCAGCAGATCAGCTGCTGTTGGTCGTTCCAAAGTCTAACTGGAGGCTGAGAGGTGACCGAGCGTTCTCAGTCGCTGCCCCCGAACTGTGCAACGAGCTGCCTTTGCACATCAGACAAGTTGAATCACTTCCTGTTTTTAAATCTTCTCTGAAGACACATTTTTTCTCTTTGGCTTTTAACCCAGCTTGAAATGTTGGTTTTACAAGACAAGGTCTTGGATGTAAGTCAACTTGTTTTATTGTTTTTACAGTTTGTCATTTTATGATTTGGTAGTTCCTTACTTTTACAGTATCAGTTGATTTTATAGTTTTTATGCTTGTATGTGTTAGTGTGCAGCACTTTAGCCAACGGTGTTGTGTTAAAGTGCTTTATAAATAAAGTTGTATTGTATTGTATATGAACTGATGCTTTGGTGGTCAGGATTACAAGTTATTGGTAATGAAACTGATGTTCTCCAGAATAACCAAACAGGGAAGTGGATAATGTGTTGACATGAATCCTAACAATAGTGCAAGTAAATAAGTGTATTTCTGCATAAGCCTCTCCACCTTTTGCATTGTTTACATTATTTGATCTGTCAGACATTGTTATTTATCTGTTTTTGTATACTGTACTGTATATACACAGTGTATATATACAGTATATATAAAGTTCAGCGAACATAATGTTTTAAAAAAATGTATCAATATTTTATTTTATTTTATTTTTTTGCATTTATTTTGTTTATTTAGTTATTCTCCTGCTCTTGATTCCTCAGTGTGATTATATGTGCCTCTATTATTTATTTTTTTTTTGTAATTATGTTAAAATGACATGTACAAACTTACCATTTTGTTAAAAAAAAAGTTTTTATTCTTAGGAAAATTGTGAATTCAGAAGGTAATCAGCATAGCAGTATATATCTATTTTTCATTACTCATGTGGAATGACAATAACTCATCTTGAATCCTTGAATCAATCAATTGTTAACAATAAAACCTTTTTTTTTTAAATTTCATTAAAATATTTATAAATATGTTTGAATTCTTCAGTTTATTTCTTTCACCTGCAATTATCTTTACGGTGAAATAACAAAAAATAAAACAAAAGAACAAAAATAAAAAAGTTTGCTTTTTGAGTGCTTGACAGAACACATTTCATAGTCAAATATTTGCAAATACATTACAACAAGGAAAGCACATTAGATAAACTTTCAATTGTTGTATTGTCTTTGAACATTGCAACTGTGATGTCAGTAGCAATAAATTAATTAACATGCTTTACAAGATGTATCAGAATTGAATTGTTTCTCAAAAGATTTATTTAGCTTAGCAGTGTATCATGTCTAGAGAAACAGTAAAATGTATCAACTTTCTACCTGTCGTGTCGGCTCATGATGGGAGCATAGGACATCCTGCGCTGAGAGTTTGGGGACCCTATCAGGTGGGTCTTGCCCTTCAACAGCTGCTTGTACTTGGGGTTGTATTTGATCCAGCGGAGCAGGGCCTCACAGGCATCGTGACGCATCCCAGTGTTAGTCAGGCTCACTGCGAGGGCCATGAGGGCAGGGAGGTTATTAGGGTGCAGCTCCAAACACCTGGACAGAGACGAGATCCAGGCATGGAAGATGGGAGATGGTGTAAGGTGTTCACTTTACAGAGAAATTTAGATTTGACAAGCTAAAGCAGAGGATCATCAGGCAGAGGCTGATCATTTCAGTGTGGATGAGCTGCACCTTTCTGGCCCTGTCGCTGCTACAGAAGAGCAGGTTTGCATGCTGCCCACAGTGATTTGAATTAGCTTTGCATTTAGGGAAAAACATATATGTGATCTCACAAGAGACGAGGAGTGTTTGAGATGGTTGCTGCTGTTACATCATAGAACACACCACCTAAATACCTTCTACACACGTCGTCTACTGCAAAAAGGAGGGAGTAGGACAGAACCGCACTGGATGAAAGACTTGGATTATTTGGGAGGGTAGGTGAGAGGCCAAAACAAGATTAGGCTTTCATCAACATTCAGGCTTGATTTGCTGCATTTCAATCGCCAGTGTTCTTAAAACCATCATAATCCCACACCAGCAAAATTATTAGAGCCTCCTGCTGTGGTGAAGCAGAAACTCATGTCCACACCAATCAAATTTCTCATGCGCTCAAAGGGACGCGTTTGTTTTATGGTGAGCAGCTCCTAAAACAGATAGTTCAGATCAAGCTTTCTTATCTGTACTGTTAGCAAAATGTCTAATGAATCACTTAATGCATTTTAATAAAACTAAGTTATCAATGGATATACATCAACTGATCAACTTTTGGCGTCAGTCCAATTCAAGATGAGCACCACAACAAAGCAATTTCAGCAAACGCAATTATGACTTTAATACGGTCAGTTTTACAAGTTTTGAGCTTGGGTGTGGTAGTAGCTGAGAGTTGTTCATATTTCAACTGACCAGGGACCATGATACAACACAGGAGCTCAATGAAATATATAATTGTGCTTGCTGGTAGAGTTTTTTTATGTCTCTGTGTCCTGATGGACAAGATGTGAAAGATCTTTTTTGTAATACCACTATCTACCCTCATGTTTCTTTCCCCTTTTCATATCTAAGATTATTATTCTGATATGGAATAAGATGGCCACGCTGATTACTAGCTGCAGCTTCACACAGTCCATCTTTCGGACAACTGTGCATACATATTCCCGTTGTACCTCCATGCAATGTCAATAAAGATACTCTGACTCTGACTCTGAAAGCATTCACTTAAAATAAAATGAAACGTTTGAGTGTTTGTAGGTGGCTTGTCGGCTCTGGAATAACCCTCACTCAGTCTGACAAGATGTTGACGTCTCCATGAGAATTTCTCCCCGATTCTTTTTCATCCAGTTCTGATTGTTGTCTACAGCAGGAAGAGATGCTAACCACTTATATTCTCTCTAGAAACCCGCTTCAAAACAACAAAACACCAAAACTAAACACAAAAGAACATTAAAACTGAACCATTCCCTCAAAGAAAGGCCCAATAAATTTGATTTATTTTTTGATCTTTCACTTTGTTACTGTAAGGGTTCATATTTCACAGAAGTGTGGACACATGCGGATGATAAACACAAGCAAAACTTATATTGTGAGGTACATTTTTTCACAACAGTTCTGTGACATGATTTGAATCGAAACCATTGCAGCAACATCAAGACAAAAACCAGCTTAACATCTAATATCCCTTTATACCAAAATGTTGCCCTCACCGATGGAGTGATGACATAATATATACAAAGTAAATTTTCCACTAAGCAAACCAGCTGAAATTTCAATGGTATCGATATACAAAAGCCTGTAGGATTAAGTGAGATTTGTGTCGGAGCTGAAATATGAATTATCCACATCCTTCTAATCCATTTCATAAAAATCATATTAAGTCCACAAAATAAACCATTTACGAAACACTTGCAAACTGAAGGATTACTTCTCCCCAAATGCCTGTCTCAAGTATTTTCAAGTGACTTGTCAGTGTTCACAATCCTTCAAGGAAGGTGTACTCTCTGGCTTCAGCAGTGTTACGGATAAAACTGGGCCACATCCCATGGAGGACTCCAGTAAGAACCTCGACTTTTGCAATCAGCATCCATGTGGGGTTCTTCTACTTTAAGAATAGAAAAGATTACAGAACTTCTTCCTCCAATCCCTGATATAGGAACTTTGGCAATTCAAGAGTGAACTAGGGGTCCATGCTTTATTGAGCTGTAATTATCAGACACATTTATTTATAAAAGTGTTATGATTTTTTTTAAATCTCACTGAATATATCTTGGCCGAAAAGTTTGTAGAAAGTAGACAAGTGTATTACTGAGTCTTAACAGCTCCTACATAATGGTAGCACTGTACAGATCTCCTGTGCTTTCTGCCGTTCTGTCAGAAATGAACACAATTGTGCTTTTCATTACCTTTGGAGGCAGACAATTGCTGCCTGCTCATTTTCATTTTCAGCCTGTGTGGTCCCCAGCACTTGCCAAGCCTGCAAAGAAAAGACAACACAGATAACAGGGAATAACAGGCTAGAAACGCCACGGCCTATCCTCTCAAGGGACACAAACACAGGAGGAACAATGAGATCCAACACTGAGAGACTCATTCTGGTGTTTCACACTCGCCAGTCCAAATGAGCTACAGTGCATGTAAACATCAACATCTCCGATGAAATTAAAATGTTCAGCTCACTTGAAACAACAGCACTGACTTGGGCTGAGAAAATATTCAATTAGGACTTTTGTCCTTCGGTTGTTTCAGATGCTCTGGTAATTCATTCAAACAATAAAAATGGTAATTACTAATCAATAAAGCTTCAGGAAATGGTGTAATAAGACCTCCTCATGTGTTTAGAAGTCAAAATAATTGGTGAAGTCATTACTTCTAGCTGTATTAACAGTTAGTTGGGTGACTGATATAATAAAAGTGTTGCTTTGTTACAGCTAAAACTTGCACAAAATATGATGAAACTGCTGTATTTTTGTTCTCTCCTTCAGGCAGTGATAGTAACAACACAAACATTCAAGCTTTTTGTGTAATAGTTGTGTTGCCATTTGGCTTTGGTAAATCAGTAATCACTGTCTGATATACAGTAAAGTACATATACACCAGTGTAAGAGAATGTCACAGCATTTGACAGGTTTACTCTAGTTTTACTAGTATGTGGTGTTGGATGAAAATATCCTTGTTTTATGGTTTGTATCCGGCTCGAAGGACCAAAATGTTGGACAAAAATATCCTTGTATCATCGGAGCTGAAATATGAATTATCATATTGAGCATGCATCAGGGTAACTTGTATCATGGTTTGTATCTGGCTCTAAGGACCAAATATTGGATAAACATAGCCTTGCATTATCTATTTACTTAAAAGGCGCTCGCACATGATGACAGAAGATTTTTAACCCAGTTTACTTGCAATGGCAGATGGTCACGAAACAGGCTTATAAAGATGTTCATAGTTACTGAACATGCTTAAAGCCCTGTCATGAAAATGTTCAAGAAGTGTTTTTTATACACGTTTATCAGCACGATGAAAACAAACTTTCTGAACTCACACACATGGTTCAACATTAATTTAACATTAGCAGTGACAAACATCCATGAACCTTTAATAAAATTCCCCTGACATTTGGTAGATTGTCTTCTGTTTTTATTTACATTTTACATAATGCACCACTTTTTTAAAAATTGTTATAAATTACTAAATTTGGTAACTGAAATCCAAGTGTTGAAAATGTATCCTGTATGCAAACCACATTTTCAGTTCAATTTGATTCTGTTTTTTTCCAGTCATTAAATATCTTGTAGAGTTGAGAGTTTTCCTAAATTTATGGTTTAGGTTTTATTTGGACATAGCTGGTGTGTTGTGAGACCCACTTGACAAGGTCTTGGATGTAAGTCAAAATTTAAGTTTAAATACCTTGTGTCGGAGAAATAAACAAATAGCTACAGTATATGTGCATTACTCTTTATTTTTATTGGTCCCAGTTTTTTTTAAATAAAATCACAAATCCTAAATTGTGACTTTGGGTGATATTTTATGTTAATTGGCAAATTGTTCATTTCCAAATTCAAATCGTTAATCCCATTAAGCCTTTTGCAGCATGCATAAATTTACTATTTAACAGCATTGGGGAGGAGTCACACAAATGAACTCTTAACACACTCAAGCAGACAATAACTAAAATCCAAGCAATGACTTTATGAGATTACCCGTCTGTTTTGCATGTGTAAGGGCACATTTTATATCTTGTTCTAAAGCTTATCTCTGTCGATGCTGTTTTTTTTTTTTTTTTTGACTCTTTTAAATGAAGGGTGAAATTATTTCTGAATGATTCACAGTGGGCCAATAAGCCACTAAGCGGCCCCAGAAGGAATTTCAGAATTGTATTAGTTCCATACACCGCGTGATAATCCTCTCTTCGGAATAAATGGCACATTTCTCTATATTCTGGGGGATTCTGGAAGCACTTTGTGTGATGGCTTTGCTCTTTTAGCTTGCAAAGAGGTCACTCCTTTTGAAATGGGGGAACATATGAAAGAGGAGAGAAAATCTTGCAGGTGTTATTCAGCACCCTGAGCAAACGGAAGTTCTCATGTGAAGCAGGCTGAGTGTTTTCTCTACAGTAAATGCATTTTTTTTAACAGGTTAAAAAAAAAATCCCTTGGCAGATACAGGCAATCAGCGTCAAGCCTGTGGGTGCTGCCCGCAAAATCAGTTTCTCTCAGCCTGTGGTCAGTGAGGCGTTCTTCCTCTGCAGCTTCTCACAACATGAGGTGGAGTAAGAGGGGTTGGCTTTTGATTAAGGTGTACTGAAATCCCAGCTGATCCAGTACTGTGTACTGGTGCTGGATTGTATTTTCTACCAGCCATTTATGCTTCAAATGCATCATCTTTCTTAAAATGAAAAGGCTTTTATAAATATGAATGTCACTGTGGTTAACTTTGGGAGTCAAATGCAACAAAGAAAATAATATAAACAACAAATTGGTACGACTTTAGTTTCTAAATAAGTTCACCTCTGAATCATGAGGGTCCTGCAGGACGGCCGCTTCCAGCATAAGGACAGAGTTTGGCAAGTCTCCCTCTCGAGATTTCCTTAGTCCCTCCTCAAACGCATTTGGCAAGTCCTTATAAGGATTATCTGTGTGGAAGTAGTAACCCTGTCAGCAAATTGAAAAAAAAATAAATAAAATAAAATAAAAAAAAACAGGGACAGTGGCAATGTCAGTTACTCTCCTCCAAATTTAAATACAACTATCATGTACTGTTGGTATATTTGAGCAAAGCTCCATTGATTTTTCCCCACCCCTGCTTCACATCCAACCTGTACCAAGCTCCTGGGGGGTTTGTCTGTTCTTCAAATGTTAAACTTTGCATTTTCAAACTTAAGACTGCCCTGGTGTGTAGCATGCTTTTGAGCTAGTTGACTTTGAGACTGGATTTTCTTTAAGATCTGAAATCTATCAGAAAACCTAGAAGTTTACTGCTCACACATATAGTTTGCTCTCGTACAGGGTCACTTGTAATTCCAATAATTGATAATAAACGACTGGAGTAAAAACAGTGTTTACAACTGTTTGGATCACTTTAAACTAAACTGTTATTTTAAGTGAACTCAACCTGGCACTATCAAAACAAAAATATCATATGTTTGAAAAAAAAAAAGGCATCATGAATTCACACCTAGCCAGTTCTAATAAAAGTGTTGCATTATGCTCACAACAATATACCAAAAGTAAAATGACAAAATACATCTATTTGACCTTTCAGAACACAAGAATTTGCCTATTCTGCCTTAGTTTTTTTCCCTTCAAGTGTTGATTTGGACACAAATTTGTGATTTGAGTAATTCAAGATTACACATTAACTCATGAAAATGACAACTTCTGTTAAAGGAACTTTGCAGGCGACATGCAGTAAATGGACACAAATGATTCAGTTACTTAAATGAGCAGTTCTCCTTCAGACTGAGGGGTAGTGAGCACCTCATGCAAACTCACTTCCAACAATTCAAAGTGCTCCTTTAAAATGGGAGACAGTACATGTCATGTTTGTCTCTGAATTAATAAAACCATTGTTTGCATTTAATTTTACATGAGCACGAGGTTTTAAAGTGAAGGGTTTGTGTGACCAAGCCTGCATGCATTGTTTACATTGCACTAACGCCGGGCGTTAGTTCTGCTCTACATTACAGTCTTAGACAGTTTTAGTGCCCATGCTGGATGTAACCTATACATAATGGTGACCTTTTCATGTGGAGATACAGATGATGGAATCTGTGCCTGCTCGTTTTCAGTCAGCCAGTTTCGCCGAGCAAGTTCTTCCCACTCCGCCTGCATCTTATCCCAGAACTCGGTATCCGACTGCAAACATCAGAGAGAGGAAACAGTTGTGTGGATTGGGGATGGATAAATGAGAGTGGAGGGAGACAACGGGGAATGATTGATTAGTGTTCTGGGGAACAAGAGCGCTTGTTAAATTTCTTTCCCTCACTCTTGGATATGGCACTTCTGCCAAGTTTAGTGACTCGCTGTAATCCCTGGGCTCCAAACTCCTGCTGACTCATCACATTTGCCTTTCAAAGCAGAGTTTAAATGCCGTCGACAGTGTAAATGAAAACAAATGGACTCATTCACCCCATTCAGACTGAAGCTTCTGCACTCACTTTCTAATTGTCTGACAGTGAAATGATATAAAATAATAAAGAATAGCATCTAATTGATAAAACACACACAAAAAAAATCAGATTTTAGTGTGCATCGATGCAGTTAGAGAACACTGAAATGGTTGTCTTAGAGGAGTTATTTATGTGCGAAGAAAAGAAAAGTGAGACTAGAGCTTTAAAGTCTGTTTCAGGTTGACATTTGAACTGTTATTTGCTGGCATTTAATTAGCTGACCAAACACCTGACAGTTACTACTGACTGGATAACGTGTCAGTTCAATATGTCAATTCACTTCCTGTAATAACTTCTCAATTTTATATTTGACAGGAGAGCAAAGCCTGCATATTTTAGAAACAAGATCTAATTAGTTTTCCAATTTCATTACCAAGCACTGCTTGTGTTATCCTCTTCTTGCGTTGTAATAAAACTTTAATATGGGACATTAATGTAATGGGATTAAACTGCATTGAACTTTTAAAGGCATTAATATTGAAGCTTTCAGGTTTTATTGAAATATTCAAATTCAATTTAAACATCAACATTATTTTATAAAATTGTATGTTTGCAAGTAAAAAAAAAAAATATATATATATATATATACAGGTAGTCCTCCGGTTACGACAGTCTCGAATTACGACGTTTCCCACTTACGTCATAGCCCCCATTGACGTCACACCTCCCATTGACTTTCAATAGCCTTTTTTCAGTTACACAGTGCCGTTTCTTTTGTGTGTGGGGTGTTAATACCTTTCCCTTCAAGACCCTGTGGACTCCTCCCACTCTCTGGCGTCCATCTTGTTATGGGGAAGGGAGCGGTAAGTTGGGGGAAGTTGTTGTCGGGTGAAAGGAGTGAGCTACAGCCTTAGCAGCTCTGTTTGTTACGGCGGAG
>JAVCKU010000093.1:11790710-11802377 GCA_032273985.1 Hypsolebias coamazonicus
TATCCAACGAGCTTAGATATTTTCCTATTGTCTTGGTTAGCTGCCAAGTTGTACCAAACGTTCACATGTCCAGCTGACATGAAGCCAAATAATTTTGGTGTAGCACTTCTTGGTCATTTTGCACAATCTGTAGTACTACTGATGGTTAAACAGCTCCAGGGTTTGATACATTACAATCTATGCAAAGATTGTGTGGTTGATTGTTCCAAATATTGTACAGTTTGTTGTGTTAAGAAGGTTTAATCATTGTTTCATAACAGACAAATGTTATTTCAAGAGTTTTTTTCCCAATGGGAAGATTTGCAGAATGACCTACCTGGTCAAAAGTCATCTCTTGCTGTCAACAGAGCATGTAAGAGTTTCTTAATATTCACTGCATTGCTCTAAAAATATAAGGATTATTTCAAACTATAGTTAGTCACCACCTTTGTGTCTCTGCGAGATACAAAATATAAACACGAGCTATAATTATGGCTTTGATGAAGAAGATCTGATCCCATTAATCTGTCTGAAGCCGTCTACCTGTCCCTTCATACACATTCCTTACACATTCCTCTAAAGCACGTTCTTGATGAGGACTTTGCATAGATTAGACAAATATCAGCCGCTGGAAACTGAAACGCCATCTTTCTGTTAAATCTCATTAAAACGCAGCAGAGCGGATGACTTTCGTTTGACAGGTGACAGATGTGAAGCTCTACGAAGCTGCACTCCGTTTACCTCAACGGCAGCCTTGGCTCGCTCAAACTCCTCCTCCAGGGACTGATGTCTGGACAGGTGGGCGCTCCCCCAACGCTGCTCCTTGGTTAGACGAGCCTGTTACACACACACACACACACATTGCGCAAACATTTATGCCAAACAAAACTCATTACATAATCGCCTTCACCCGAGACATACATACGCATTCAGAGAACCATATCACGCACACACAGCCAGAGGACGAGGCGGGTGGGAAAGCGTGTGCAGGGTCAGCCATCGCAGCTTTCTCAGGGCTGAGTAAACATTCCTGCCTCAACAAAGCCTCTGACATGCTTAGGAAGGCCAGCAATATCACTACTGTCAGCAACCACCCCCTAAGACACACACATACCCACACACATACACATACACCATCTAGTCCTCATCTGAAAAACATGCGTCTCCAGATTTCACCCTCTACCCAAAGCCTGCCTCTTTCCTGTGCAGCAGAACATGCAGTTTCATAAATAAGCTTCTGGATTCTCGGTGACAGACGTGACACTTTGTCCTGCTTAGATAGTAAAAACGGACATGCATGTTGTTTGGCTGTGTCATATTGAAGGTAATTTCCATAATTTTGTCTCACAAACTATGCAAGTAAATAGGTTTAGGCACTCTTTTTTTCATGCTCAGGTGTGATATGAGACTATATAATGTAAATAGCAAAGGCAATTTGTATTCCAGGGCAAGTAAATCTATTACAGAGACCTGCTCTGTCTATTACTTCCTGTTTGGGAATCAGGCAAGCCATTACTTGTGATGATTCTCATTTCAGCTGGCTACAATCATACAAGATTCGTTTTGGTTAATGCCACAAAATGGATTGAGAAAAATGCCCATTTCATTTACCGAAGATGACCACAGTTTAATTTAGAAGACTTGCATGCAGTGTTAAAAGCAGCTTGCCAAATTTACATTACCCTCTGGGTGTTTGCAAAATTGCAATATACAGTGTTGCAATTGGATTATTAAAGGAAAAATCCACCCAAAACTGTTGCAAAACCAGTCTGATTTTGTTTTTCATCTAATTTGCTGCATTTAGTATATGCTCCTCAAGGCTTGGGGGACTCATCGTCCTGCTGAGCACAATTAAGTTTTAAACTCAATCAGGATAAGCAAAAATACATTTCTTTGGATTAGAATGCAGGTAAGCTGATCTGAACCAAAATAGTTTATTTGCTTTTCAGTATATCTGTGCATCTATATGTTCAACTTTGATGTACAGAACTTTTTTTTTAACGTTATTTATCTTGGATTTGTGGAATACATAATGAGAACTGTAAAATGATAAAACAGACTGTTTCGTCCCGTATCCTTGAAGCACAACAATTTTGGAGCCATCATGTTATTAGGTACCATTTATGCTTCTATTTGTTTTATTAGTTCATTTATAGGTTCTGCTTGAATGCAGCTATTTAACCAGATCATATCACAATGTATTTTTTTTAGATTTTATCATATTAATAGACTTTAAAGCACATTTTATTGGTTCACAAGTTGAACAGGATAACTGTGCATCTTTTATTTAGTCAATGCATTACATCAGTATAAACAAAATGATAAAGTTAAAATTTATTTGGTTTCATTTCTAATACTATTTGTACCATACCATCCTGACAAAAATAAAACCTTTCTGTATGCTTAACTTATATTGGTTCAACATGCCAAAATAAAAGCCTATTTATAATTAAAAGGTGGAATTTTCCTTTATCACTTACCGGTATGTATTTTTATCTGTATATGTGTGTTAGTCCAGAGTACCACAATCACATGCACAACACGTTTTTTTTTTTCTCATGCAGTTTTTATTTGTATGTGTGATTACAAATAAGTCAGGATGATAAAACTCATCTCTGTCAGTGGGCTACTATGTAATCCCCCGGAGGAAAACAAATTTAGTGTTTGTTTGCCAATAACTTCCTTCCATTTGGGACTGCTATCTTTACTCCAAAATCTATTATTTATGGGAGTGCTGAAAAGGTGATATATGCTTAGCTAGCCTGGCAAGATCAACACTAATGGGCTCAGAGTAAGGCGGCTGAATAATTCATGGACTATTAATCTAATAATGGTGTCTTGAAAGAAGACCCCTTATGTAGACCTACAATAAGACATCATCGGAAGAGGAAAGCGTTTGACATTTGGACCTCCTTGCACCACAAATAAACAATCTCACAAATAACAGTACACCTGTTTCCATTTTTTTCCCATTTGCAATAAACTGTTCTTGTTCTTTTAAAGTAACAATTTCTAAGATGATGTGATGCTGTTGTACCAGTGCAAATGTATGTCTTTTACTGCCATACAAAAAAGTATGTAGGGGAGGCTTACATGTCTTCCACTAATATACTGCTTGTTGAGCTGAAATGGAAGAATTGAAGGTGTTAGGATAAAATGATGGGTCAACAATGGCAAGAGCGACATTAAAACTAACTTGAACAACAAGACAACATTAAAGTGCAGGATTTAAACAGATATTTTCTTGATGTACAGACACCATGTCATGGAGTGGTTAATGTCAATCAATATTAATGATTGAATATATTAAACTGTCACTAATTAAATGGATTACAGTAGTGATGATGATCGCTTGAGCACTTACTTGTGATGCAAGGGCCGATTCTGGCTCAACTTTGGTATTTAACTCCATGGCGTTCTTATTAGAAACGTCTGATTGGGCTTTACCGTCTAAAGACCTGAAAGAAAAGCGTGTTGTTTTACGGTCCAACTTATTAGCAGCAAATACATTTCATTTGTGGAGGATTTTGCTACGTCATTGATTGATCTCTGATCAGAACAACAACAAAAGTTGTGACCCACCACAAACACTCATTGGATGAATTTTTAGAAGAACGCCTTCTCTCCAACTTCCATTTTCTGTTGCCGTTTCTCTCCGTGTTGGGATTTAGGTCTTCCCATTTATCCAGTGAACCAATGGTAACTAGGGAAAATGATGGAAATGTAGACATTAAGACAAATTTATGATGAGACAAACTGTGTCAAATTAAAAAGGGATTCAAAACACACCCTATCATAGGGCATGGACAAAAAAACGATCCAGGTGAAAGTTGACTTGCCCTGAAGATATTTATATTTTAATCTAAATAAATACTAATCTGTAAGAGTGAAACAATGGGGGAAATGGCCTTAGAAAGTAATTTATTTCTACAAAATACAAATTTTTAATTCTGGAAACCTTTCAAGTTGGAGGGATACTGATATACACACACAATTACAGTAACGCCATTGATGTCCAAGAAAACAATAGCCAGCTGCTGTCAGTTTTTCCAAGTTGTTCCTTCTAAATATTTTGAGGACTATAGTCAGTCTCCCCACCACCCAATTTGACTCATGCTTCAACATTACTTATCCCTCTTACCTTTTCTGCTGGCAAATACAAACATAATTGGCTGTTTCCTAGAAATGTCTTTGGAGATGATCCCTGTCATTACATTAAATTGCTTTGACCCCTCTGTGGCCCATGCTGAGCATGTGCAAGGTAAGTTCCACAGTGAACAATGGAAATTATAGTCGTGGAGGGTATGGAAGTGAACTGATGGCCGAGGTTTGGATGAGGTTTACAGCTTTTGAAAATCGAGGCACTGTGGTTGAAGTTAAATGTAATATTGTGTGCAAACACCACTGAAAAGATCATGTAAATAATAAGATTTCAATGTGATCACCTCAATCCATTTTGTTAGACTCAACCAGGTCACAAATGTGTTTTAGGATAAAATAAATAAATGTTACTTTTCTAGCGTTCAGGGATTTATTTTGATTTTTATTTACCCCTGCTCAGAAATCCTAATAATGCTGTGCATTTTCACCTGAGTCAACCGACCCCCTTTCTTGGTTTTTCTTGTTCGGTTCTGTCTGTTCCACTTCCACCTGGATCAACTCCGTCTCATCCGTCTTTTTCTTGTTTGTGATGTTCTGCTGGCCATCGCTCCGGGAGGTCAGAATGCTCTTCCTGTCGTTGCTGTTCCTCCTCTCACCAGGTTCACTCAGATCCAGAAGGTCGAGTGTTGAAGATAGAACTGTGAAGAGTCAACACTCAGTTAGGGCATCTACTTTTAAAAGCATTCAAGATAAATATTTCTATATAACGTCACACAAGCAAAGCTGGAGAGAAAGATGGATGCTGTCTCTCTGTCAAACAGCAAAGAACTGGTATCAATAACAGCAACTACATTTGAAAATGAAATGAAAGTCAACAATGACAGCACATTAAGTACTGTATTTAATTTAATGCTTAAGGAATTTATTTTGTAGATAGAACAATATTTTTAGTGAAATGTAATTCAATTTTGACAATTTCAATTGCAGAATAAAAGCAAAAGTCAGATTTTTATCACCAGGAACCTAATGGTTTTACAGCCTCACATTTCAAAATAAATCAGTAAAGCTCACTTATTTCTCTCTTTTACTCAAATATCCTTCTGAATATTCCTAAAATATATAAACAATGGTTAAATAGTGCTGTAGATTATTTGCTAACTAAATCTAGAAAGTTAATTGTCTACTAAATCTGTTTATTCTAATGCATGTTTTTTTAATTAAAAACATTCAAATAAAGGCTACTGGTTGTGTTTTGTGATTTTTAAAAATGTTTTTAGTTTCACTTATACCTTTAACTATGTCAAGAGTCCTCTTTAGTTAGAGGCATGCCACATCAGTGCGCACAAATATTGCTGGAACAATTAAACAATTGTAATCAAACAGGTTTCCTTAATTGAGCATGTTGTGGTTTTTGCGTGTTTTTGGTAAGGGTACAATTAGCTATCAAGGGTATAATAGCTGAAATTTGACCCCAATAATAGACATGTTCTTTTTGGCAAATGTAAATTGATTAAAAAAACATTAAAACAATTATAGTTGATTAGTTAGTTTGATCTGAGTTTAGTCAAGAGGCAAAGAAAGAAAACTTTCTATATAGGGAAACAAAGTTCATACTCAATCATCCAGGTTTCTGTAGGGAAGTTTGAATTTTTCAGCCACTTTTCTTTAATAAATTGAATCATACACATCTTCATGAATTTTATTTTACCATCAGATTAGAAATAAAACAGTTTGGAAAAATTGTCAGACTATAAACCAAACTGATAAGAATGCTCCAGCTGTAGTACAATTAGAAACCTCAATGAAAACAACATTTTTATGTCAGTAGTTTGAAGGAAATTACAGTTTTCTCATTCTCATCTTCAGATATCCTGACTGTGTCTTTTGTGCAGTGGGAGTTCATAATGACAGGAACATGACTGCATAATTGCTGTTTGATGACAACAAACTGGGAGAGTTTGTTGACTGAAATCTGTGTGTAATTAAAGCGTGTGCTTGTTTTTTCATGCCTTGTGCTCCTAAATCATTTTGCTTAGATGACAAGCATAAGAATCAAATTAAAGTAAACACAACTCTGAGAATTTTTGTCTGAATAGTTTTGAACATTAAATAGGAACACAAGTTGTTCTCAAACCAACTGTGGTGCCAAAATCTACATTGTTCAAATTGTTCTTTCCTAAACGATGCAACTGAAAATATATTCAGCTAGTCATTTGCTATTTGATGCCCAATAAGGGAAAAAAGTGAAATTTGACTACAAAGATTTTAAGCAAAATTTAGTTTAGGCAAATACCATCATAAACTATTTTTCTGCTTTCATAGCTCTAACACCTGTTCTCTATAAATCTAGCTATCTAGATGAACTAGTTAACTTTAGCAAAAAAGAGAGGCAATTATAATACATTACTGTAACAATGAGGGGGAGTGGTGGTGCAGAGGCTAGAGAAGGTGTGCCTGTGATTTGAAGGTCGTCGGTGACTCCCTGGACCAACAACATCAAAATGTGGATGGGAAAAGTGAAACACCCACACCTGCCTCCACCCTCATTTGCACCACTCTGGGCCCTTGAACAAGGCCTTAACCCCCACCATCTGCTCCCCCAGACTCCCTAGATAGTAGCTCTTAGCTTCACACAGAGGGATATGGTAGCTTGGTGGTCTGTGGTCAAGTTTGTAAGGGCATCTGGCGTAAAAACAATTGCCAAGTCTTCATGCAAGTTAGTTCGCTAGTGGAGACTCCTGAAGAAGGGAACAGCCAAAAGAAGAAGAAGAAATCAAAATTTTAAGTGAAATTGTTTTCTTCTTCTTCTTCTTTGCTTTCTCTCTTCTGGGCTTGCCACAACGAGTCTTCCTCCTCCATTTCACTCTGTCCTCTGCATCCTCTGTCCTCACTCCAACTACCTCCATGTCCTCTCTAACTGCATCCATATATATCCTTTTAAATTTTCCTCTTTGTCTTTTTCCTAGCACCCACTGTTCCTCCTTTTGACATGTCCAAAGCCATTCATCTTTTAGTTGGTTCATCACCAGAGCAAACAAGAAGGGGCTCAGTGCCATTCCTTGATGCAATCCCACCTCCACCTTGAAGCTATCTGTGACTCCTACATCCCATTTCACCACTGTCCTGCTGTCCTCATACATGTACTGTACCAGTCTAACATACTTATCTGCAACTACAGATTTACTCATACCACACCTCCCTCGGCACCCTGTCATATGTTTTTCTTAATCCACAAACACACAATGGAGTTCTTTCTGACACCCTCTGTTTTCTACCTCAACATCCTAAAAGCAACAATGGCATAATGTGGTGCTCTTTCTTGGCATGAAACCATACTACTGCTCACAGATAGTCAGTCACCTCTTATCTAAGTCTTGCTTCCACAACTCTCACCCAGATTTTCATTGTGTTGTTAATCAACTTAATTCCCCTGAAGTTTTCAACAACTCTGTACATCATCCTTGTTCTTAAAAGTGGGCACCACACCTTCTCCATTCCTCAGGTATTTTCTCACCATCAAATATGCCATTGAATATTTTAATCAAAAGCCTCACTGCCATCTCTCCTAGACATTAACCTCCAATGGTATGTCATCAGGTCCTACTGCCTTCCCCTTCTTTATTCTTTTCAGAGCTTTCCAAACTTCACCCTCACTAATCTTACCCACTTCCTGGTCCACAGTTTCTATGAACTCTGCTCTTCTTTCCCTTTCGATCTCTTCATTCATTAGTGCCTCAAAATACTCTTTCCAGCTTCCCGCCACGGTCTCCTCACTTGTTAGAACATTACCATTCTTATATTTCACAAGCCTATCCAATTGCACATCCCTTCCAGCCTGATCTCTCCATCACGCCAATCGGTGCAAGTCCTTCTCTCCCTCTTTATGATCCAGCCTCCTATACAACTCATCATACGCCTTCTGCTTTGCCTTGGCTACCTCCCTCTTTTCTCTACGTCCCATCTCCTACACCAAACCTACCCATCACTTCCTCATCCCCTCTGTTTCCTTCACCAACATGTCCATCCGGATTTGCTCCGATCACCACTCTCTCCTCCCTGGGAATACTCTCTATCACTTCATCCAGAGCCTTTCAAAATCTCTCAACCACTTTCTTATGTTCTAAGAGCAAACATTTTCGCTATAATTATTTTATTAGAAAAAAATTAAAAATCTAGTTTAACCTAGATTTTTTCGTTCTTTTTAAGATGGTCTAAACCTTCCCAATCACTGCACTTAAAGAAAGATTGTGATAAACTTGAAAAGTTTCAGAAAAAAATAGTAAATCATGATAAAGTCTGTTCTGTCCATGTTGGTGACAGAAGGAGCAGCAGAAGGCTTAAAGGAGACAGAAGGTTCAGAGCAGCCTACAATGTTCTTCCATATTTCTCTCGGCTGAATCAACACAGTCAGAGGCCAGTTTGGAGATAACACATGTCATCTGTGCAAACTATCATTTAGAGGATGGTACAACTCACTGATCAGTGTCCATGAAAGTATCAAGATGACATTTAGCATCTGCTACAATAATAAAGTCACGGTTAATGTCAATGTGCAAAACATGGCAATTAGAAAAGCTCAAAAGAAATAATCTAATGTTATATTTGCTTTTCCATTGATTTTTTTTAGCATTTCAAAGAAATACAATTATCACTGTCAACTGTTTCTTAACATGGATCAAACTGTTGCATAACACTTTAAGAAAATTCTTATTTTATTGGTTTATTTTCTGATAATTCAGCTCAGTGTTGTACCTACTGTGAATAGAAACATTACCATCATTCTTTAGGCTAACATCATATGACTGAAAATTTTACCGTTTTTAAAAATCCTCTGAATCAGATCAATCAATGACAAACGGATAGTAAAACCTTTTCATAATTAGTAAAGTACTGCTATCTTAAGAAACCGATTTGATTTGAGCTCCTAAATGTTAAAAATCATCCACTTTAATAATGATTTGATTTAAACAACTACCGGTAATTGTTTTGCTGGCACCATTGGTTATATGCTGCAAATGAAGTTAGTGTGGTAGTACCAGTGGTAAAACATGGGCTTCCTTTAGCAGACAGTTGGTACTTTTAGATAAAATAGGAACATTTATTAAAAGCACTATCAGTCTAGATCCTCTTGAGTTTGGTGTAATCAGCAGTTTTACAGACTGAAACTGTACCGGCTGTGTTGGAAGTCACTGGGCGGGAAATCCCATCACATTTGGTCTCGCAGAGGAAATCATCGATGGAAGGGCTTAATAGCGGCCGGCTCTCTTGTTGCTCGCTCACCAGCTGTAAGGACAAATAGATGGGACAGTTCAAGCTCCAACTTGGAGTGCTTTGTTGCAATTCATGTTAAATCCTCTGCATGTACCACCCAGCTTTGCAAACATAAAGTGAAGTTCTGCTCTTTGGCCATGATTCACATGACAGCAGTGTCCTTGTTCAGACTAATCCCTGCATCAGAAAACAAAGTTTTAACTCAGACATTTTAAATGGGGGCACTCACGTATGCTCTTTTGTTATATACAGTATATTTTATTGAGAAAATAATTAGAATATTGAGTTTTGTGATTTGGCACCTCATGGCATATCATTCAGATGTGTTATATTTTCAGATATACAGTTTGGTACAATTTCTTGGACCTCTTTTCATCTCATCTTACTTCCAAATACTCTGGCTTTTTAAAACTTTTCATGATCATTCTAGTTTTCCAGGTCTTTTTGAACCATTGATTTATCATAAGACTACTTAAGTTAGAATTATAAATCATCAAAAGTCTCATTACCACAAACATTTTGATTCATGTCTGTGGTTCATTTTTATTTGTAAAAAACTAATTTGTTCCTATTTCTCAGGTCTAAAAAGAGTCTGAGCAGGCATTAGACAATACATGTGCAGGTATTTCCTAAAGAACTATTTTAATACAATGCATTGCTCAAGACCTTTGGCAGATCTTGGCTTTTTCTCCCGTTTCTTAAAAACATGACTTTTAGAAATTGTTAATCCACTGTAGATAAACTTACCTGTCACCGTTTTAAAGATTATTCTTCATAAAATTCCAAAATGCACCAAGGTTTGGACGGTTGAATTTTAGCAATGACCTTGTTAGTGCAAAAAAGGTTGTTTTAGCACTTACATGAAGCAATAAAGGGTGAACACATAGTGTTTATTGAAACAACCTGCCAGAACAAAGAGGCAGAAAACTGATTTTTTATTTTGTTTTTGACAAGTTGTCTTTTTTTTCTTTGCATTTATATGCCTGAAACGATTCAAAAGTCAAAATTAGGTGTAAGTGATTTACTGAGAATCAGATTTCTAAGTTAACATGCACTTACCAATACAACATTGTATAAGAAACCAGAATCAATACAGTGAAGTTTGTTGTGGTATCTATTTTACAACAGAGAAATGAACAGGCTACTGAAATCCATACACAAGGTTTTTACCCCATGATCACTAATGACCACTGAACCAAACGTACTGGACCCAACGAACATGTCTCAACAGTAATTATTTAACTATCACTGCACAGTTCACTTTCCAAACCCTGGAAATGCTAATCTCTCATGATGCATCAATTTGGAATGAGCCACATCCAGTTCATTATCAGCACTCTGATGCCTCAATACGCTCCAGGTGCAGCTGGAAACAATTTGCCAGCCAATCCTTCATAATTCAGAGATGAAAATTAGTTTTAGCCCAAAAAGATGGATAAGTCACCACTACAGTTGCTTGCCAGCTTGTGTAGAGTGATGGCAAGGAAACATAATGTTCACTAGTGTTGTTCTTCTGGCTGCACTAGCAAACAGAATTTTAATAATGATGCAGAGGGTTTAATTACAAAGGATGAAACACACAAACTGACATACGGTGGCTGAAAAGTGCTGCGGGATCCAACACTGTACACGTTCTGAGAATATGTGTTTCATGTTTGTGCATGCAATAACAAAACATGAAATATATATTTAACCATCTGTTAAAGCTTGGAAACTTTAAACTGGCAATAATTTTTATCCCAAAATATTCCACTTGTCACGTTTCTGCAAGAACTCAGACAGAAGATGTCTGTTAATGTCTAACGAGGGGCTTACTAAATGAATTTTGATTTACTCTTCACAAATTGTTATTTTATTACTTTTTTTGATGTTAGACAAAAAGATGAGTAAAATGCTGAAATTTAGTTTTAAGACAAACTTCTGCAGCTCCCAGGAATCTTTTGAAAAACAACCCAGAGAGGGGTCATCTCTTTGTTATGTGAGAGTTTGTGCTGCGCTGTGAGAAAGCAGACCCAGCACAAGTAATTAGGTCGTTTGAGAAATTGTGCTGGTCTCAGAATAAAGAGGTGGTTCTCAGCAAGTCTTATTTTGTGAAGTAAACTGTTTTGATCCCAGCTGCTGCCGTTTTGCTAAGTTATTAACCACAGTCAGAGAATGAATCACCTTTTTAAAAGAACAGTCTTTATTTTCCAATAATTTGTAGACCCTGTGGATTACCTAAGGGTGATTTAGTCTAAATCAGGGGTCCCCAAACTTTTTCCTGTGAGGGCCACATAACTTTTCCCTTCTCTGGTGGGGGGCCGGAGTCAGTTTGTA
>JAVCKU010000093.1:11912875-11924457 GCA_032273985.1 Hypsolebias coamazonicus
ATCAGATGTATTTACAAAGCTTTGGAGAGCAGTCCACCATTCACTGAACATGCTATTAAACGATTACACTGTTAATCAGTGCTCTCATCTGTGTGAAAGCCTGAACTGCTCTAACTTCCAGAACCGGACAAGTTGGTTTTATAGAATAACCTCCAGCCCAGGTCTCAGCTTTTCCCCTCCATGTCTGAGCTGTCATCGAAATGTCCACTGCAGACTGGAAGGAGTGGATCTGAGTCAAGGACTCTGCTTGAGACACGTCACCATATCATATCAACTCTACCATATCAATATCATATCAATCAGCCCTTGATTATATCAAAACAACCAGTTCTCTCTGTTCCTCACTAATGTCACAGTGAGAGTGATTACATGAAACTGTTAATATCACACATCACAAACATGAGCAGAAGGACAAAAGTTATTGATCATGATGAGTGCAAATGATATGCATTACATTGACATTGGTCACACAGACCAGCATGCTAGCAGAACTCATGTGTCAATGTAAAACTAAATCTGGGGGTGTTTCTTTAAAAACTAAAGCTTCAGCTCATTAGATAACTCCAAACAACTGATCGTGGGGGGCGCTGTTGTTTTGTGTTGAAGAGTTGTGACTACTTTGTCAATGTGTGCACTTATCACTGTCTCTGGATGTTTGAAGAGGCTGAAATGTTTCACTTTTGTTAGTTAGATACTAAATTTACAAGATTTTCCAAGTTAGGTTTTCCTCCTCACTGCTTTTCACCACAACACTGACACATTAAAGTGACAAATGTTTCTTAAAAGGGAAGATGAAAACAACATGGTCCTGGTATTGTGAGCCTGTTATAGAACTGTGTGTGTTTTACTCTGAGCGACAGGCGCTCAGTTTTTAAACACCATGTTGGATAACATGAATTCTTCTCCAGTGACTCTGAGCAGCAATGACTGTGCTTCTCCAACGTGCATTTCCACTTATTTGTTTTGTCTGTTGCATGCACTCTCTCAGCAGACCGGTTTAATGAAGGTGTTGTTCTGTTTCAGGTTTACTTTGTCCGTCGTACTCTTCTTCTCCTGAGTGTTCATGCAGAAAGTGCACATGGGTTACTCAGTAAAGGAATTCAACATCTTTTATTTTCTAACACTAATACAGCTGTTTTTATTGAACACACACTTGTCTCCTTTGTCTTAACTTTGTTGTCATTTTTACAGAGAGACCCACCTTTCTTGACATTTGGGTGCGTTTTATATTTTCATATTGATACTTATCCTTTGAGCTTCATCCACTTCTCTCTTTACAGGTGCTGTTAGTTCTTACTAACTATCTTGGTTTATACAGTATAATCCTGTCTGTTTTTATTTATTTATTCATTTTTAACATTTTCCTCTTCTCATAATTTCCTCCCCTCCATCCTGATCAGCTGCACAACCCCTTGATGTGGACAAACACACTCGTCAGAAATCACGGTCTCCTGGCCGACACGAGTCCTACTCGTTGGAGCGCTCACAACAGAACCACGCTCCAGATTATTACTCAATAGATTCCAAAAAGAGTGGGTACCCGAAACAGGACTCTGTGGCCTCTCGTAACCATTCCAAATATCCAGAGCACTACTTGGGGACAGAAGGAGGGCGAAGCAGATACGCCGCTCCATTTCCAGAACACCTACCACCCTCTAGAGGCAAGCATGAAGACGGGTATCCAGAGTTTGAACATGCTCGTACTGGAAGAGCCAGAGAAGGAGGAGGGAGAGATGCTGAAAGAGCGGTGAGGAGGAAGGAGAGACCAGCTAGACCACCTCCACCAAAGTTTTCTGTAGAGAGAGATGAGGACTGGAGCAGAGAGAGACAAAGACCTGACAGGGGAAGAGACAACCGTGTTGAAAAAGATTACAGGAGAGATGTGGAGCAGGACCTCCGGCCGGTGAGAGACGGGGAAAAATCCAGAGATCGGGTAGCTAGTGGGGACAGACATGGAGAGCGAGACAGACAGAGACAGAAAGCCACATACAGGAGTCGAGGCAGAAGCAGTGACCGGGCACTCGAAGAGGACTTTTTGGATCAAGGACGTAGGAGGGACCGGCCGAGAGAGACCAGATCCACCACGGAGGAGGAGGAGGAGGAGGAGGAGGAGGGGGTGGATGGAGAGAGGAGGGCCAGGAGCCGGCAGCATGTCCACTCCAACCCTGTCGAAGCGTTTGACGGGTACATGAATGATAAAGAACGAGGAGGCGGCAGGGAGACATGGGACCCCCAGCAGGGGGGCGGCAGTCATACTTACACCAACAAGGAGACAGGTACCACCCCGAGCCCCTCCTCTTGGCTCTTTGGGGGCGTTTATGTGGTTTGCTGCTTTCTGCAGGTGGTGGGTTTTAATCAGAATGAAAACGTTTCTGATGGTTTGAAAAATCTGGGGGCTCTTGTGCTGCGGGGGGTTCCTCTTTCTTGCGATGTTTGCCGAGTTGCAGCGGCGAGAACAACGACCCTGTGTGATGTGGGTTTCCTGTAGAATAAGCTGTGAATCCAAATGAACTGATGTGATTTGGCATTAACAAAGGGTTTCAGGGCGTCTGAGCTGATTGTGTTATCTTAACAAAACTCCATGTAATTAGTTTGCTGCTGCTTGAACTCTAGCTTTTAGTTGAATTTTCTCAAAATCGCCTAAATCAATGTAGAAAACAAAATGGTAAACACCAGTGGAGATGCATTGCAGCCCTTTAGATGCCTTACGACTTTAATAAAACCACACGTGAATGTAAACTATTTTATACCTAACCAACTAATGCAAAAAACATTAAACCGAATAAACTTGTACATCAAGTAAATCACCTAACTGTTGATAATCTAGAACATGTAGTTAAAGACCTGTTGGCTTTCAGTCATTTAGATTTTATTTCCAGATTAATTTCACAATTTAACTCTTTAAATTAAAAATCATAACTGCTTTCCCATTTGGTTTCTCAAGTAATTTAAATGTGCCTGCAGGTCGTATTGTGCACAAAGGAAGTGGAGCGGTCGTAACAGAAGTGGACTACGGACTGAGTGAGGCCACCCAGGGGCTGATGCAGCTTGACGTTCGCAAGCAGGAGCTGAAGGACATGGAGGTCGCAAGAAAACTCCAAGAGGAGGAGCTCAAAGTGAGGAAGAAGCATTTAATCATAAGCTTTATATAAAACGGGGCTGAGTACAGTAGGACACATCAGATTAGATAAACAACTATTTCTCTTGATTTAACCAAATTTTTTAATTGTGTGTGAATTTTGACACTTTTATGTCTTCAGCAAATGTTTGACAATATAATAAATGATATGATTTGTTTGTTTCAGGCAAGCAATTTGCATGTGCGTGCAGCCCAAGTGGCAAAGGATGAGGCAAGTCTACGTTTTTATGTTGTCTTTACCTTTATTTTATTTTATATTACTCTGTTCAGCTGACTTTATGTGCATATAACTGAGTTTAAAGCCATGACTAAACAAAGGATTATGCAATGATAACCTAGTTTTTATTTTTTTATTTTTTGTATTTATTTGTGCTTTTCTAGATGAGCTCCGTGCTGAGCACCATCTCGTTTTAAGTAGGATTTGTGCCATTTAACGTGTGTAAGATCTTCTTGGACAGATGTGTTTTTCTATGCCTGTGCACATGATCCATTTTTGTTATTGTGGCAGGAACTGGCTCGACGCCTGGCAGAACACGAGAAGAAGGAGTACAGAAGGAACCGAGAACGGGAGAAGGAGCGAGAGAGGCTGGGCTCGGAGAAGATGGCGATGGAGAAGATGGCGATGGAGAAACGGCGACATGAGGGAAACTACAGGGTGACTTGTCCTTAACCACACCTATTTTTTTAAATGTGCTATTCAGTGATTTATTTTTGCTGTTTTGTACAAAAGTCCACCCCACCCCCACCCCCCACACACACACACATTAAAATCATCTTTTTTGTTGTTTTTCTTTACAGCACAACTCGGAGGAAGTTGTGCGTCCCAGAACACGAGACGAGTACGATCATCAGAGGCACAGAGACCACCACAAACCTGCCAGGTACAAAGCCAGACTGGGTGGTTAGAGCAGTCGTCCTCTAATGGGAGAGTTGGGGGTTTGATTTCCATAAGCAGTCCCATGTTGAAGTGTCCCTGGGCAAGATGCTGAACCCCTCATTGCCTCAGATGTGTGTCCCATCGCTGTATGAATGTGATGTGAAGCACTGATTCGAATGATTTGTTCAGATTATGTTTATAGAGATGTAGGAAAGTGATGTATGGATGTGTGTGGAGGTAAACGAGGCACTGATTGTTCTAAAGGGCTTTGAGTATCTTGATTAGATAGAAAGGTGCTATTTAAGTACAGCCCATTTACCATTTAAGACCAAACAAATGTGAAAAAAGCAGGAATGAATGTTTTCTGTTTGTCTCAGACCTCCTCAGCCTCGTACACACGACTATGAGAATGTGACCCCTGGCTATGGCTACGCAGGCCACCCTGCTCCCTCTCGTCCCACCACAAGACCTGATGCTGCTTACAGAGGTGCTTCACTGTGTACTTAACCCTTTCAACTAAAGAATAATCATTCATTTAGGGTTTGAAACACTTTAAGCTAAACATGACTTGTCATAGTTTACAAAGGGTGGAAGTCTGTTGTTCTAAATGAAATTATATTTAAAGCAAAAGTATTATGGTGTTTCACTTGAGAAGGAAGTTTTCTGACAACAGACCGCAGCTTGAAAGAAGTGATGCTTTGCTGAAGCACAGTGTTTGTTTCCCTTTTATAAAAGAGAATCTGTTGAAGAAAAAAAAATCACCAGAAACAAATGAATTCTGTCTGAAAGGAGAGAAAAGAGTAAATCTGATGAATTGAGCCAACACATCTCTCCTGTTCATCTGTTCCAGGTGCCTATCAAAAGCGATGACTTGGGCCCCAAACCACCTGTAGACATGCTGTTAGTCCTTCATTCTTTTTATTTTTCTTTGCATTTTTATTGTATTTATTTATCATCTTGCTTTTTGACCAGTCATTTTGTTTTGATCAAAATTTTAGAGACAGTCTAAAGAGCTTTGGGATTTTTATTTTCTCATTCTGGAAGTGGCTCTGAGTGCTGGGACAACACTCCTTTTTTTTTTTCATTTGAAACGTTTGTTTTTTATTGAGACAACATTAGTACTAGCCAAAGGACCAGTGCTGCGAAACCAACTCCCATGATTTCATCCAAGCTGTTGGGAGTAGAGGAGCTGGCTCTTTATCCTGCTGTGGTCATCATGTGCTGATGTCTGTCCAGCTGTGGATTGTGCCATCAACAGGGCAACAAGCAGCCCTCTCCATGTGCCACACAGCCTCAGACTCTGAAGGGATTCATTTCTATTGCTGTAGTTTACTGAAACAATGAAAATAAAAATCCAGCTTTTATCTTGGTGCTGGCAGTTCTGGCTTTGATAAATGTTACAGTGCTGAAGACCTGGAGCTTTTTGACGATTCATGAACATTAATTGTCTTTTTCTGCTTATTGGGAGGGAGGGGGGCAGGTTTTAGCCTCAGTACTCTTATACTGACAGTAGTGTGGCTGTATACAAGCACTGTTTCTCTGTGCATGCTTACTGGGAGTGTACAACTGTACATGCATTTCAGATCTATATCGAATAATCTAGCTCCTTAAAACTCAAAAAGGGCTAAAGCCACGAAAAGCCAATATATTTTTTTTAATGAACGAAGTACCTACTTGTTGGTATTCTATTACTGTACAAAATATCTCTTCTGCAACTATATTTACCATTCAAAACTGAAATGCATGTATGTTGCTTGTCTGCTAAACTTGTGCTAAAGGCACTTTTGTTGTACGTTTGAATATTTGCCATTTTTTTATGTTGTCCAACTATGAAATCATTGTGAAAGTAATTCTCTTAAAATTGTTATACTAGTTGTCTCTGTTCACAAAGGGAACTTTATATTTATTTTTATACTATATTTTGACATTCCTCTCATCATCTTTCCTTGAATTTTCTTTCATGTCCAGGTCTTTAGCCTCAAACTCAAAGGCAGACATCACTTTATGCTGAAAAGACAAACATCTGAACAGCATACGTTGATTTGGATGAAGAGAAATTGGTCCCATTTCTACACCAAATCTGTTTTTTTTATGGCTCCAAAATCTGTCAATTTTCTGTTCATATTGAGTAATTTAAAGAAAAATGAGAAGCACATTTTATTTTATTTTTTTCGGTTAACGTGATCCAGTCTTAGAATACTTAGTGCTGCCTTTACGTTTAACTAAATGTTGCCAAAATAGTGAGTCAGCCAAACATGTTGCCTCCTGTAAGGAGAAATGTCCATTTTCTTTAGCCAAGTATGAAACGTTTGTACAGCAGAGGCCAAACGCAGAGATATTGAATCATTATGTGTTGAATGTTGACTGAACAATATGTGTGCCATATGTTAATACTGTACAGGGGCCTGAAAAGGACACAAATGTAAAGTTCAGGTTGTAGCAAAAGTTCTCACCTGGGATTCCTTTAGTATTCTTGGAAGTGAGCGCCACCTTGTGGACACCAGGAGAGTTGGAAATGAAGTGTTCAAACTAAAGGTCCTTGTGGATCTTTGTGGATGTGAATCAGGGATTTGAGTGTTGTCCACACCAAGTTTCAAATTGTATAATCTTGGGCTTTTATGCAATCTACTGATTTAAGAATCGCCACATGCTGGGATTTGCTGTACTGTAAAATTAATGAGTTCTGTTGGTTTATAATTGGAGCTCCTGAAAATATAATAAAGTGTATCAGCATTTCCACTGACTCAAGTGTGTTCTTGAAACAAAATGATGTCAAACATTTAACAAATGCTAGTTTTGGAGACTTGGAGTGAACAAGTAACTTCTCAAATGTTAAACTACTCAAGATCAATGACAGTTTGTGATTTAGAAAAACATCAGAGGAGTTACTGTCCAGGAATTTACTTTGTTAAAACCACTTTGTCTGGAAATGTTAAATGGCAGTATGTAATTACCTTTAGGTTAAGATTGTGATGCTGCATGGATTCAGGTCTTTTCAGAACTAAACCAGGCAGCCGGACGAACATCAAAATGTGGGTGGAAATGGTGAAATGCCCTCATTTGTCCCACTCTGGGCCCTTATTTTTAATTAAACTGTTATTTGACTAGATAAAAACTCATTGAGATGAAGACGTCTTTCACAAGGGTGACCTGGCCAAGAAAAGGCAGCAGAGCACGTCATAAAAACAAACGAAACAATAGGACTTGGAAATATATAAAAACATACAATATACCAGTAAATGGCAATTGTAATAATTTAAAACAATGACACGATCTAAAACGCAGGCACAGTTGTTTGCAAAAAGCACCTGATGTAAGAAATTCTGACCGTTTTAATTCAGCTTGCAAGGCATTCCAAGCTGAGGGGCAGGAAAGCTAAAAGCTTTCTTGCCTTTTTCTGTTTGCACATGGGGGTAAAGGTGCAAACAGTCCTTGAGCGTAAGGCAGCTGTAGTGTCCATTCATTCATCAAATAAAAGTACTGTACATAAATAATGCAGAAGCAGGCCAATACTTGTACACCAAAGTCATCCAATGTACATACCACCTGTTATACAGGGAAGATACTGGTCTTAAGATCGAGATCACAGTGATGTGTAACATAGAAGTGATAAATCTTAATGCACAAAGTTACACTGGATTCAAGGACTGTAGACAACTGATTGAAGCACACATGTAACATCGCCATAGTCAAGTCCTGGCAAAAACTAGCTGTGATCAAAATAAGCTTCCTAGCTCTAAGGGAGAAACATGATTTGTTTCTGAAGAAGAACGCAAGCTTCACCCTTAATTTGGAGATTAGGTGTTTCACATGAAATTTAAAAGAAAGCTCCTTGTCGATA
This sequence comes from Hypsolebias coamazonicus, assembly GCA_032273985.1. NCBI lineage: Eukaryota > Metazoa > Chordata > Actinopteri > Cyprinodontiformes > Rivulidae > Hypsolebias > Hypsolebias coamazonicus. The sequence continues at coordinate 11,920,733 of JAVCKU010000093.1, forward strand.
GTTAAGCTTAGGTATTGTAGAGACCCTCTCGAGAAGTTTACCTTGGCAAGGCAAGGCCCTTAACCCCCACCATCTGCTCCGACAGGTCTCTCTTGAAAATGAGTCCTTGTGACTCAATGAACTATAGTGTACAGTACCTGTATAAATGAAAAGAGGTTATTTTTTAGTAGCACATTGTCCTGTTGTCCATCTTATCCTTGTGTTCAGTTCCAAACTCACCTACTTTTCCTGATCCAAGAACACAAATGAATTTGTCCCTTTCACACACTCTGGTTGCAGAGGTGGACAACTTTTTAAAAAGTTTGGGGGTTTTGTCCAAACATGAGAGATGTTACTTCAGCAATCCCACTGCCACCTACTGGCCAAAAAGTACACCACAAATGCAAGAAGACCAGTGGGCTGTCGTCCTAAATATCTTACTACTTCAGTAGGTGAAAGTTTTTGGAATTAAAACCATTTTAAGTCAGTTTGTTCCAAAAACATTAATAGATTTGATCACGTTTATACTTTATTACTTTGATCACTTTATACTATATTTTTGCTGTTTGTGGGTGTAACTGGGACCTTGAGTACACAGTTTCGCTCCACCTCATGTACCACATGTGATGCAAATGACAATAAAGAACCTTGATGTTTGCAAGTATTGTTTTGGCAGCATGATGGCTCAGTGGTTAGCACTGTTGCCTCACAACAAGCTGGTCCTGGGTTCAATCCCCGATTGGACCTGGGGCCTTTCTGTGTGGAGTTTGCATGTTCTTCTCCTGCTGGTGTGGGTTTTCTCCGGGTACTCCGGTTTCCTCCCACAGACCAAAAGCATACGTGTTAGGCTGCCTTCAGGTCCAGGTCTCCCTTGCAAAAGAGATCTCAATGTGATTTGCCTGGTTAAATAAAAGTTAATAATAATTTCCACCTGTGCAGATATAATTGTCTGACAAACAGTTTTCACATTTTAATGAGCATATTTGGTAGCACAAGTCAGTGTTTTCTTTATAGCATAGAAATTAAATCCAGCGACAATACACCTACAGTGACGTAGTCATCGGCATAAAGTGTAAGTGATGATGAATGGAAACCAGAAAATTAATTACACTGGAGTAACTGGAGAGATGAAGATACTGAAGGCTAAAAGCTGGGAGAGCTGGTGACATGACGGCTCAAAGGAAACGTGAACAAGCTGACAGAAAGTTGCCTCATTTAGGAAACTAAAGTGAAAGGTGAGCGAGAAAAGGCAATTTTATTAATGAAACAATAAATATGGATGAAATTGTGCACATCATAAATCTTTCCGCACTTAAAAAAAAAAAATCTCATCACGCGGTGTCCAAATGATTTGCAACACTAAATGTCAGGAAACTCATAAGTTTGTAGGCTAAATATACTGTAAGTCAGAGAAATATGGTTTGAAATGTGGAGATTTTGTTGATGGATGATTAAAAAAAAAAAAAGTAAAAGATGGTGTGAATGAAAAACATATTTGACGTGTGTTAAGGAGTGAAGTCTGGTGTAACATTTATTTTGGCATTAAACCTTTCAACTGACCCATGTCCACAGGAGCAGAAGCATCTGTAACACATCAAAATGTATTTGTATATAAATATAATTAAACGTCTGCAGAGGTAAGACGTGTTGGCCATCCAGTTTTTTAATGCTTCATACACAAAATACATAAATACATTAAAAAATACACATAAGTGACAATGGAGAAACCAAAGACTCCTGGATTCATGTGCAGAGACACAGCATATAAATAATTCAAAGACATACACAAAACAAAAGTAAATTTGTTTATTAGATCAAAAAGCAGAAACAGCGAATCCCCAACATCTGAAAATGACCAAACGCCGCATACATTTCCTGCTCAGTGAACATTTAGTGTTCAACTAGTTCCTCGTATGAGCGACATACAATCAGCTGCTTTCAGGTCTTGCTTTTTTTTTTTTTTCCTCCACCTCTCATTATTTTAATTAATTCTGACACCTCAGAAGAAAAGTACAGAGTTACACCCATCATCTGAGAACGGATGAGTGGAGCCGGTTCACCAACATACCTGACATACTGGAGGTTTGTGTGCATGTGGTAACACCGCTGCCGTACCCTCCTGTGGAATATGACAACTTAACTTTGGCGAGTTAAAATCTCCACTTACACTAAAACGGCTGAAGGTGTTGGGATATTTAGAAGGGTTTAAACCACAATATCACACTGGTAGCCACTCATACGATAGACTGACGTAGAGGATGAGGCCTACTAGCATGTAGGTGCTTCCCTGTAATTTCCACTAGTTTTAATTAACCAGACCTTCAAACAAGGACTGCTGGCACGAAGCTACCAAACATAAGAGCTGATTTCTGCACCTCATCCTTACGACTTCACTCAGGATCTCCTCCAAACCCTCTGGTGCTCCTGCTCAGGCCTTGGATGCACATTACCCACACGACCAGAAACAATGACTGAAATTTTAGGGCTCTGAAATTCCCAGGCAAAGTTTCCAGCTGTGCGGGTAACACAAATGCCGTGACATTAAAACAAGCCTGCGAAGAGAATAAAGAATAAAAGTCACGTTTGCTTGGGCGCAGGTGCAGATTAGGAGCGTGCGCTCTTTCCTTTCGCCTTTAAAACAAATAAGAAAATTTACGTGGAGGCGCAAACAAATATTTATTCAGGCTCAAGCTCGTTACCTGTGCGTGTGTGTGTGCTGCCGCCACGACAAGTGTCCTCACTTCAAACTGCAGCTCACTACAAAGTGACACACAAATAAAATGTATTCTCACAGGTAATTCAGCTCACCTGCCCTGATGGTTGCGTTGGGGTCAGGGGGGGTCATCCAATCATCCAGGTGTTCACCTCAACTGGGAACGGCAGCGAAGTTGTTGCTTTAAGAGCGAGGACAGGTCGGGTTTTTTTCCCCATGTCTCACCTGGCAGGTAGGACTGCGAATACAGCCGTGTAACAACTGCAGCACGCCGTGTTGGGACACGAAGACACACCCACTCTTTGCAGAGGGAGAGGGTGGAGGAGGGAGTGGGGAGGTGTGGGTGCTAATTACCCACCTCGCAAGTTTCTGTATTTCCAGAAGGTAAAAATGAAAGTTCTGTGTGAACAGAAAAAATAGCAATATACAGTATACATATATATTTTTTCCCTTTGGACTCTTTGATGAGTACTTAAAAAGTACTTGAAAAGAAAAGAAACAAGGACTTGTCCTCTTTAAACTAATGCAAGCTGATGTTCTCTTCTGGGTTTGATAAAAGCCTGAGGCGCATCTGCAGGAAAAACCGGTAGAGGTAGTCAGGGAACTATTCAGTCAGACCACGAACCAATCCAACCCCCAGAAGTGCATCCAGGCTCTGCTTTTCCAAGGTTCACACACGCTCACGTAAAGAGACAACTAAATGATGAGTTGCAGAGCGTCAAGCGTCTAACCCTGGCAGCAGCTCACCTTTATTCTGGATCTAAACATTTTGTAATAGACTAATAGTTTGTGAGAGAAACTAATGAACTTGTGCCTTTGATTCAGTGCAAAATCCACAAACCAACCAGAACTTTACAGGATTGTGTTCCTGTAAATCATTTAATTTACAGGATTTATTCTTAGATGTAGAACATGTAGATCTTACGTGAGCTGATGTTTAAAACCAACGACCGTATCGTCAAACCAATGCAAAATACATGACACTTTTTTTTTAATCCATACCTGTACTCGTGCACAACGCACATTTTATTCA
>JAVCKU010000093.1:12062139-12073064 GCA_032273985.1 Hypsolebias coamazonicus
CTTTGATGAACTCGCATTATGGTTTTGGCAAAAGTGTTTTACATCGGATGCCATTCCTGACACAACCCTCACCATTTTTCCGGGCTTGGGACCGGCACAAGAGATACACTGGCTTGTGCTCCCTAGTGGCTGGTTTGTAAAAATATCTGATCTAAACCCATTTAAATGTAGCTTTGGTGACCATCTCAAATTTTTAGATTTGAATTAGTATTTAATGGACATTGATTTTGGCTACCAACACATTAAATTTGAGCTGAATAACTCTAAAATGGCTGACTTATGGTATTTTTCCTTTTTAGCACAGACTAAAAGTCTAAGTCCAGCTTCCTGGACTCTTACTGGACTCTGACTGCAAATCAAATTTTTGATTTGCAGTCAGAGTCTGTTAAGGATTGTTTTCAGCTAGCACTACACCAAATTTCAACTGAATAGCTCTAAAAACGGCTGAGTTACCATATTTTTCCCTTTTAATTTTGTTTACAAATTTATTCACCGTGGCAACTCGAAAGTAATAGCACACATCACAGTGCTGAACCGGTCGTTTTGAAATAAGATTTGTTGGGGTACGCACTGTAGTTCGGGCCACATTAAAGTTGACAGAAGAGTAAGATATAAAGTTAAGAAACCCTTTGTTAGGTGGATAATAATAGGCGCTGCCTCTTATAGGCAGCCCCCGATTATTGTGTTTTGCAAAGTTAGTTAACAGACACTGTAAAATAGCCAGGGTTCAGCTAGACTGGGTGTGAAAGAGAACCAAGTTTTCAGTTCTAATCACGTTTAGGAGTTCTGCACCAACGATTAAGCTTCCAGATTTTCATACCAATAATGAAGTCTACTCACAGGTCCTGAGACAAATAATCAGCTTAACTTAGCAAGGCCTTCAGCTTCACTCCGTCAGCTTCAGACCATGTGCTGGTTCTCTAAACTGTTGCCTTACAGCTAAGCCGGGCGACCCTCTGCTGACCCACAGAGGTACCCATGTTCACAAAGCTGTCTATGACTTCAGCAAACTATGCTGCCTTGCAGGAATGAAAACGACTCTTGAAGCAAAGCCATGAAACAGCTTCTGAAAGTTGCATGGGAAAGCACCAACTCTGCACTGAAAGGTGTTTGCCAGATAACTGTTTTGCAACGTCTGGAAAGGTCAGAGGAGAATCAGGACTAAAATATTTGCACGTGTGCAGAGATGTTTGTTGACAATGTTCTTACCTCCAAAATGCTGAATGAATTTTTCTTTCAGGTGCGCATCTCTAGCAGCAATATCTGTAAGATAAGATTTTTTCAGAGCTGAACCAGCCGTCATACAGAAACTTCCTTCTGATATTCTCTTTTTCATCCATTTTATTTAAAAAAACTTTGTAACAGTTTTATTTTTCTGTATCATCACATAAAACGATCAAATCCAAAGAATCGAGGACAAGACTTGCAACTCCAACAGTCATTGTTAATAAGATGATTGGATAACCACTATACTATTAGCAGTTTGTGACAATAGGTTTTTTTTAATTTGTTGTATCAATTTTGCACGTCACATTCTTAATCATTTTATGATAAAACAAGCATTCTAGAGATGATTTTAAGACCCTTTAATTGTTCTTTTACGACCAGCAGTGAGGACCTGACCCCAATGTTAGAAACCACTGGTTTAAATTGACAATTTAGATCCTTTTATTTGAGATTTTATGGAACAGTGATGAAAAATTATTATTTTACTTGTTGTAGATAACTCTTTGCACAGTCTCAGTTATGGGGGGTGGGGGGGGTGGGGGGGCGCAATTTTGGTCAAATTGATGAGCTAATTTCTGGTCTGTGTTACGTTTACCTTGGAAGCTGGAATTCTGATGGAGGAATCCTGTCGAACATTATTTAATTGCACTTCTAGTTCCAAATCCAAATGACATTATCAACAATACAAATCATTAACAATGTGTTTCTCTGCATATGTGTTCAAACACTGCAGCAACATGTTCTGAACATGGTGACAGGATGTGTATTTTGGTAGTATTTTGTGTTTCTTTTTGGTTTTTATGTTTATTTTTAAGTGTTTTATTCATTCATTCATTCAACTTTTATTTATACAGGTTGATCCCATTGAGCCTTGAGGACTCATTTACAAGAGAGAGATTTTTTTCATGGTTTATATGATTTTTATGATCTTTGTGTTTTAGTTCAGTTTATCTGTGTTTTCCTCAAAACAACCATTTTTTTAGTGGTTAATGCAAACACACTTTAATGAATTTTTACATAGCTGTTAATTTTAAATTATACAATTATTTCCATGGAATTTGATGATTAGTGCGAATAGCAGCAGCTGCTAACTGCAGCATGTCTAAAGCAGCTGGGTGCACTTTTATCATAATATTTTTGATGTAACAATTGTGTAATATGCAAATGATTGCAATGTAAAGGTTTGGAACACAATCTGCATTAATTGTGAAAATTTGGAGAGTGAAGTTTTTTTAAGGTAAACGTTAGAAAATCCACTTGTGTCTTGACTCAGTGAAGCTGTTAGCTCTGCAATAAGCAGAACTAAACTCTTATTTCTCCAAAGTGGGATCATTCAGAGAGCTGACTGCAACATGTTAATTGTTCACAACATTCCCACAGAACCTCACTTTGAAATATCAGAACAATAACTTTAAAGTGCTTTGACACCAGGGTCATGCTCGTTCTTTGAGCGCTTCAGACGTTGCATTTCAAAATTTAAATGTATGACATTTCTTAAATTTGTCAGCATTTTGTGAGATGAATTTGAGGTAAGGGCATCTTGTAGTGGCTTCCTTCATTCACATGCAGGGGGGTGTAACAACATGGCTGAGCTGCCAATATACTAAAGAGATTATTATATGCAAGTATAATGCTGATCAGAATAAGTCCTCGTAAGTAGTTATTGGGTTAGTAGGACTTCAGCCCCCAGACCTGCAGGCTTAAGGCTGCAACAGGAAATAAAAGGATGTGAATCTGCCAGAAGCTATGAGAATGGCTGATGAAACAGAAAACAGCATCAACTATTTATTATACTTATAAACTAAATCATGACGTGTTAAACGCAAACCCTTGTTTGGAGTTAAAATTTGATCTTTCAGTAACTGTGTCACCATATGTGCAGACCTGAACTAAAACAAACCAATTTGACAAATATATAAAGTGACTTTCTAAAACAATGCGCCCCTCCTGTATTTATGTCTGTCTCCACCCAGCTGTCACGCTGATGACGCAGCCCCAGTTTCTAAAGGAACAACTGCAGGTTTACAGATTTCTTCCCTTTCATCCTCACTTTGTGAACATGGTGCTCTGGTAGCGTCACACGCCTCAGTGCTAATGTATTTGCTTCTAATATCCTCAAAAGATAAATTCCATCCACTCATTGGTCTGAGAAAGGTACTTTTCCAATTGCATAAGCTTAAGTCGAGGTTTGAGCTGCAACATCCCTCCTGCACAGACTAATTGACAGCGTCAATACAAAGAATGTGAAACTTTGTTTGCTTTTAGCACTTACTGACCTCAGTGAAGCACAATTCTCACACTCTGAATAGATGCTTTCTGTTGCAAAAAAAAACACATCTATTCTTCACTTCTGGATTTTTTTTCCCAACATAATTTGAGCAATTCTGGTCTTGAACTTTAAAAAAACCCAAAACATATATGTAGAAAATATTTACTAAAGTACATTAAAGTAATAACTGCATTTCCAAAGTAAACCAGAAATCAGGTTTGGTACTGATGTTGCGACATGTAACTTTCATCAGGTGAAATTTAAAGGTTCAAATAGTTTTGTTTGAATCGAGTCTTAAGATTTGCTGAAGCCAGGAATCACGTGTTAGTCAATGAATCATTTACTGAATGAATCATTCATACTTTTAACAGGAAAATGCTCCATTAATACTCTATTTACTTTACATTTATTTATTGTTATTTTGCCAATCACTCACAGTTTGCATAGCATTTGCTCAGAACATGATGGAGAAGTATAAACACCAGGTATGATATGTGACTGAACTATTATGTTCTGCTCAGCTTACCTGCATCATATATAACAACTTCAAGCTGAGGTGCTTTTGAAGGCAAAGAGATGTGAACACCTTGCCAAAATCCTTACCTTCAATATTTTTAAGGTTTCTTAAAGCGCACATTTATTTCTAACCAAATAAACAAAAGAAAGCTCCTATCAGCAGCACTGAACAGACCAATGGCAAATGTCTCCAACTGTAAAATGGGGATTATGCTTTCATCATCAGGTCCTAAAAATAAATCTTATCAGCTTACCCATGAGTCTGCTGTTATCCAGCCTAGGGGCATAGAAAGGCTTTTCCGGAGAGGAGAACTTCATGTCTTGAGCTGAGTGGAATACACCGCCACAGCGCCTGGACACAGGCTTGTCCCGTTGCTGACTGTCCCTGATAACCCGTAAGATTAGATCCAACAGGGTCCTTGTTTCTGGCTTGATCTTTTTGCTGTCCAAACACTGACCAGAGGTGATGAGCAGGAAAAAGATGGTCAACAGTACGTGCCATTTCCTCTCCACATGCATGGCTTCACTGTCTGAGGAAAAAAGGGTTAAATAAAGTTTAGTTGTGTCCTTAATTAACATCAGATGCATCAACCTCTTTTGTTAGTTTTCCACATTTCCTTTAAAACTTGTGAATTCCTTTTGAAATCTAACACATGCAAGGAGTGGGAAACGACAGAAATGGCTTTGCGCAGCGCAAATTACGCACTCGTTGATTTTCTTCTGCTAAAACAAGTGCATTATATTGAAAATTACACTTACCAGTTGAGGAATTAAGGATGATTATGTCCTGATGCGTTGATACTTTAGTCTTGAGCAAATTCTTCCAGGCGTTGTCTGGTGTCCGGGTAAGATGAGAACTGCCAGCTGATTGCGCTCAGCACCGTCTTTTTTGAAATAATGCGTTCCTATTTATACGGAGAGCCACCTTCTTGTAGGTAATACAGTCGATTTCGAGTGGGTGGTAAAGCAGCGTTGACATCTTCGATTTTTTTTTTTTTTCTTTCTTTCTTTAATTCTTCTAGGGGCATTCGGTCACTTTGGCATGCGCCACTCCATTACGCACAAAACATCACTAGTTTCTGTTTTTCAGGACCAGTCTATTCGTGGAAAAAACACTCCTATTATAGATAATTAGCGCTTTAAGGTCTCAAAGAAAATGGATCTCTGAAAATTCATCAGGAAACCGTGAGCTACGCGACAAAAAGACCGGAGCGCTGCAGCGCGCGCCGAGTTCTCCAAAAGGCGCAACTTGTTGGATGTTGGATGCAGAGAACAGAGGAATCTGAGGGCCTGTAAGCTTGTAGTCGAGCTGTCAACGAGTCGATGTTTTTTGTGTGCAGACGTCCAGTCTTGTAACCTCCTAAGCGCTGCAGAGAACGCGCCCCCAGAAGCACCGGTCCGACCCGGCAGCTTCTTCCCAAATTGAAGTCTAGAAGTTGTACAATTTACAGGACACTTACACAAAGGTTCGATTGAAATCAGAAGACTTCTGGCTAAGGTTAACTATGAGTCCATTCTTTATTAAGTGCTGATATCATAAATAAATTAAATCTATGAAGTGATGCATAAACTTCCTGCTTCATTTTTTTTTAATGTAGGCAAAGTTAAGCAAAACTTTTTGCAATGTTATTTACTCATGTGTACAATGCAAAAATAAAAATGCTTACCAGAACGTTTATTTAAAAACAAATAATATTCTCAAAGGCAGAGTCCCAAGAAGCTCAAGCACCTTTGAGTTACCAAATTATTATTATTATCCACCAAACCAAAGTAGGGGGAAAAACACTTTGCGGTTGCCAGATAAGAAATAAAGAAATCTCGCTTTAAAACAATCGTATTTATGCGATTATTGTCGTTTATCTGGCAACGCACCATTCGCAGGGCCACTGTTGTTACTGTTACCATGGAGACACGCCGGGCACACGTTCAACTTCGATAGCTGCGCAGAAGTCAAGTTTATTTGTACTTTTTGTTTTTACTTTGCATAGAATACTAATTTGAGCTCTTTGAATACAGACATGGTGCAAAGGTAACCTTTTTTTGTTCTTAAATTATAGCATTTATAGTTGATTCGCTTTTCTTTATTTTCATTTTATTAGCATTGTTGCAAATCGGACTTCAGCTAGCTGAGTATCTCCGAAGCTTAAAATGTGTTAAAGGCACTCAGATCACGTTCAGTGTTACAAACCTTTGACCAGTGGTTAGTGTGGAGTTCTCCTTTTATTATTTTGTTGTTGTTGTTGTTGTTGTTGTTGTTGTTTATTTCTGGCCTGGGTACTCCTGTTTCCACCCACAGTACAAAAACATGCATGTTAGGCTGCCGTTGGGCCCAGGCCTCCCTTGCACTTATGTCTGGTTAAATAAATATTATTATTTTTGTTATTATTGTTGTAGTTTTATTATTATTATTATTATTATTATTATTATTATTATTATTATTATTATTATTATTATTATTACAACATACAAATACTGTTTAATGATTTTGTTTCCATTTATGGAATGAAGTAGCTGATACATACGTCTGTTTTGAACCAGCAGATTGAATTTTATTATTTTGTGATCGCAGTGATCGTAATGATCTTGATGTTTGAACAGATATGATAACATCTTATATTCTGTTTTGTGAGAACAGTATCACTCCCACCAAAACAATCTATCCAAACAAAAAAAGTGGATACCCAAGGTCATGAAAATTTGCCTAAGAGGAAAACTTTCTTAAAAGGAGATTTGTAACAGGTGAAGGAATTGAAAAAAAGAGTTTAAAGCAAAGGCCAAGTGAGCAAAAATAGAATATATATAAAAAAAAAAAAAAAGAAAGAAAGCTTACTTCTGGAAATGCAAAGGATGCATGGCACAGTCTAAATACCAAGATGGGCAGAGTTTCCAAGCCTGCATCATTAGACTGCCTGGACCCAACCTCCTTTGCAGAACAACTGAACAGATACTTCACCAGATTCAACAGCAATTCCACTCCAACCAGCTGGATCCCACAAATTACCACCACCACTCTCAAAGACATTATTATTGATGAACAGTTCATCTCTTCCATCCTGCATCATTAACCCACACAAGACCCCCCTGGTCCTGACAGACTCGGGGGTAAAGTGCTGAAGCAGTGCTCCACTCAGCTAACTGGGCCCCTTACTAAACTCTTCCAGAAGCTACTGGATTCTGATTGTGTCCCCAGTCAATGGAGGGAATCACACATTGTTCCAATCCCCAAGAAGACACATGCTAAATACCTAAAGGATTACAGACCAGTTGCATTACATTTTGAGCAAATGTAAGGAGAGAGTGGTGTGTGAGCACCTGGCTGACATGGTGGCTGACAAACTGGATCCATTACAACAAAGTTCATGCTCAATCATCCAGGTACCAAATCCAGTAATTCTCAGTCGGGTCATCTAGACAGTTTCTTTTTTTAATAGAAATGTTTCGCCCTCTATCTGGAGGGCTTCATCAGTCAGAGGCGTTCCAGTGAACTGTGTCCCCACCAAGCAGTAAACACCTTAAGTGGACGAACCAGTGGATCTATTACAGTTTGCCTAAACCAAGACGTGGTGTGGAGGACGCAAGCCTCACTTTTGGACATGGTTGCAAAAAAATCTAGACACTGTTCATGTTCACGCTAGGATTTAAGATAAGATAAGATAGAACTTTATTGATCCTGCAGGGTTTTTTATTTAATTAATTTATTTATTTTGTGCATGGATTTATCTGCCACCTTTAACACTGAATATTAAAAAATCCCTGCAATATCCGTCAAATCTTCAATTTCATTTAAGCTTGATTTTATGGGTTCAGTGCGTTTTATTGGACAGACAAGTGTTTTTAAATGGCTTTGTCAAACAAATTGATTTTAAACACTGGACTTCTCCAAGGCTGTGTTTTATGTCCCATTCTCTATTTACACAAACTTTATTTCATGCAACAGTGAAGGAACGGCTCTTTTTAAACGTGCAGATGACATGGCTCTGGTGGAGCACCTGACTGGACCTGATGCTCTGTCCCACCATCAGCAGACTGTCCACGGTCTCCTCATGATGTTCTCATTCAACTCGGTGGAGCTGAACATTTCAAAAACTAAGGAACTGTGCTGTGGGGGTCGACCTCAAACACTAGAACCATTGTTGGAACCACTGACCATCCACGGGGAGCAGGTGGATGCTTTTAAGTACCTTGGCACAGAGATAGACAAAAACATTTTTCTCACAGCACACTGACTCAATTTATAAAAAGGCCCAACAGCATCTTTACCTGCTGAGGGAACTAAAGACCTGTCATGTCAGCTGGAGCACTCGGACCTTGATTTACAAGTCCCTGATTGAGTCCATTTTAACTTTTAATATTTCATCCTGGTTCAACCTCATTAATATAAAACAGAAAGTTAAATTACACAGAATAATCAAACAATCAAGTGAAATAACTGGCTCACGTCAGTCTCCCCTGTCGGACATTTACAGCCACTCAGTGAGGCATGAAAGCCACCCTGATCACCGAGGACCCCTAACGTCCACTACACAGCTGCTTGCAGATGCTTCCATCAAGCAGGTGTTACCGAGTCCCACTGGCCAGGAAGAATATTTCTAAGAAATCATTTGTACCATCTACAATAATGTTCTTAGTCACATCTTAATGGTGGTAACTAATGGTGATAATCTGTTATTATCATGTTCTGTTGTTGGTTCTTGTATGTATGATGAATGTAGTGTGTTAAAAGAGAATTTCTGCCACAGTTGTGGTAGACAATAAAGTTTCATCTTATCTTAATTTGCAAACTTTGCAGCTTAAAGCACTTGTAAGCACAAGTATTTGTAAAAACATAATTTTAAGTATCCCAAACTACAGTATTAAACTGTGCCTTGTTGAAATGTTGTTCCTCTTCTTGTTTTACAGATAAACTGTGGTGCTGTATTTCCAGCCTGGTCTCAGTTTGTGTGTGTTTACTCTGTTGTAGGAAATACAACAAGCTCTTGGCAGAAGCCGTATTGGAGTTGAGTCGTCTCCTGACTAAAGAACTACCTGCAAAGCCGCCTTCCCCACAGAAAGACCGAGTTGTGTTCGTCCAGCAGGTGGCCACACTTTATGTGCGTCACATCCAGATCTTCAGGAAACTGGAGACGGTCTATGACCAGATGATCCATCCTCAGAAGAGACGAGCTGTTCGGGGAATTCTTGACAGTGTCATGGGCAGGGTCCTGGAGCTGAAGAACGAACTGGTAGAAAAGGAGTTTTCAGAGTACCATTATGTGAATGATATCCTTCTGGCTCTGAAACTCGCACATGTACGTTTTAGATATGGAAGCTATGACTTTTAGATGTTATAACTGTGTTTATCTGGGATGACAGGAAAACAGCTGAACTCAAGAAGTGTTTTCTTTACTTACTGTTTATTAGGAAAAACTTGAGATCCCCATCCCTCGCTACTTTCTCAGTGAGTCCTGCAAAGAGGTCCAAGAAAGGAAGAGGATGCTGACGGATCTCTTTAAAATGATGGAAGTTACTGAAAGCCTTGGTGTGAGTTAAAATGAGTCTACTTGTGTGTTTTTGCCTTGAAATTTGTTTCACACAAAACTTTTTACACTCAACTAATTGACAACAAAACACATTGTCTGCAGGAAACTAACAAGTTCAATGAAAAAATGACAACATATATTTGTCCTGTTGTATACTTCTTTCCTACAGTCACTGACGACTGAGGAAATGAGTCAAGAGGAAGCCATTAAAATAATCCAAATAGAAGAGAGGGCTCGACAAGGGCGTCTGAGGGCAAAGTTAACTGAAGAAAGCTTAAGGCTCAACAGAAGAAATGCTCAAACGCTTGACCAGAACTCAGCTGCCATCTGCATTCAGAAGGTGCATCTCTCAAACAGAACTGTATGCAAATTTGTGTTGACTGGGTCATCATTTGTGTTGTGAACTGGGTAAATATGTTTTGCAGGTGTGGAGGGGCTACGTTCAGAGGAAGAAGTCAAAAATTGCACAACGTGAAGAGATGATTTGTCTGGGAATGGTGAGAGAAACGATTCATTAGTTTAGCTTTAAACAGAGCATGCAAAGCTCTACTGAAATCATTTTTTTAAATCATTTGAGTTATAGGTATTTAGTATGAAATTGTATTTTTTTTAAACCTCAACAGTCTTGTCTTTCAGAGATTCGCAACAAAGCAAAAAAGTTTAACCCATTCATTATGTTTGGGTTATTTTACATTAGGTTATGGATCCAAAATATGATGGGCCTTCCCCTGCACAAATTGAAGCCGAAGCCATTGATGCTCACAACTCAATCAAACAAAAAGAGGTTGAGGAATCATATCAAAAATCTTTAGAAGTTGTTAAAAACCAACTACATGAAAATGAGGGTTATGACATAAGAAAGACACTGAAAAGCCAGATTCGGGAATGGTTCTTCGAATGCCGGTGAGATGTCACAATAGCAGCAATGATTTTTGATGTAGAAGAGTATTTTCAGGAGCAAGAGAAGTATGTAAACAATAAGTAAAGTTAAGAAATAATCCCTTTTTACATTCCTTTGGCGTATTCTACAGTAACGCTACAGGGGTGTTCCCAGATTACCCAGATGACGAGGATGGAGGCTCAGCCCTCATCTTTAAGGAAAAGAGTCCTTTGCAGGTAGAATATATCCTTAATTAAAAGGATGACCCACTAAATATGTTCTAGCTCGTTCTCACACATTTTGTTTGGGTTTCTAGTTAATGAAGGAAATGGATGAAACAAAAAACGGGGCTTCTAACACCAAATCAAATGGGAAAGAAGAAATGAAGGAGAATGAGACGGACAAGAAGAAGGGGTCTATAACAGTGAGAGAAGAAGTAAGTATTAAATAAAATAATAAAATATCACTGAATAAATGCTCACTCATTTATATATATGTGGATATATATGTATAT
>JAVCKU010000093.1:12102727-12118263 GCA_032273985.1 Hypsolebias coamazonicus
GTACAGCACATGTTGAACAACTGGGAGATAAAGTTAGAGAGGCCAGGCTGAGATGGTTTGGACATGTCCAGAGGAGGAACAGTGGATATATTGGTAGAAGAATGTTAGAAATGCAGCTGCCAGGAAAAAGACAAAGAGGAGTTTTATGGATGCAGTTTAAAATTACTTGGATGTATCTAAAAAAGCTAAGTCTGGTCCTCTGGACATGCAAAAAAAAAAAACCATGTCCAGAGGACCAGACTTAGCTTTTTTAGATTTTTCTACCTGGATTATTGAGCATGCATCAGGGTACTTGGATGTAGTTGGAGTGAGGACAGAGGATGCAGAGGACAGAGTGAAATGGAGGAGAGTCACTCCTGAAAAGGGAATAGCTGAAAGAAAAATAATAATTGATTTAAAAGTTATTTATATACAGAGTAATCATATTTAGTACATGTATCTGGAAAAGTTTCAAAAGTCTCTCTTCTTTCGTCTTTGCTATAATATTACGCAGAGCTTCCTGTATTTTTCAAAAAGGAGTTACAAAATGTGGAAGCTGAGGAGGGAGGCAAACTCTCCCTGTGCTGTGAACTATCCAAGCTCGGAGTTTCAGTCCAGTGGAAGAAGAATGGTATACCTTTGAAATCCAGGCCGAAGTATGAGATGAAGCAAGAAGGCTTACTACTACAACTCAACGTTGCGGATCTCTGTCCTGAGGACAGCGGCAGCTACACTTGTCAGTCAGCAGGGGCAGAAACCACTGCAACGGTGTCAGTGAAAGGTATGTGAATTTTAATGTATGGTCAGATTTTGCATTGTGTTTATAAGTAATATAAGCAGCCATTTCACCTTTTCAATCTTTGGCCGTGTCTGCAGAGCTTCCACCAATCTTTAAGGATAATTTGAAAGATGTGGTCATTATGGAGGGAGGTACAGCCTCTCTGTGCTGTGAAGTATCTAGACCAGGTGTACCAGTACAATGGAAGAAGAACAGGCTCCTACTGAGAGCCAACAGGAAGTATGAGATGAAGCAGGATGGTTGTTTTCTCCAGCTCCACATCAAAGATCTCACACCTGAGGATAGTGGCAGCTATTCATGTCAAACAGGAGCTGCAGAGACCACAGCTTACGTGACAGTAAAAGGTGTGTATACATACTTTTTTTTTTTTACTTTTAATTGAGAACAAATTGATCTGTTTTATAAGTGGGTAACTATAATCCTAATATTAACAAAAAACACCTGGAAAAGAAATTAACAATGCCCACATGATCATGACAGTCATGTCTGACAACTTGGGCCTCACTAAATGCAAAGTTCCTGCATTTCGGTGAAGTACCGAACCAAACAAGGTCTTTGGGAAGGGGATGAATCTGCAGTCAAATAGACACCAACATGGTGTTTGTTGATTAGGTCCAGGAAGAGGCTGTTGCCTGAAATAATTGGGTAAAAATCCCCAAGCTTGAATAGAAACTTTTTAAGGAATGGTGCTTTTTGATTGAAAGGTTGAATGGGACTTAAAGAACAGGGCCTCTTTTCATTGAAAAAAAATTGGGAGGGGGAGAGGGGTCATATCAATTAATTTAGATTTATGTTTTACTCAACATTGGTCGTTTTGTTGTGCAATGAACGATTTGATAAAGATCTATTTACAAAGAAAACTGTTAAAATGTAACATTTTTAACAGCATTGCATGTCTGCCTATGATAAAACAAAACATTTATCTATTTGTCTGGAAATATCTGTTTCTGTAAATTACACCCAATTTCAAGTTAATTTATAAAAACTCCAAATACCCCTATGGAAAGTTTCCAATTGGAAATATTTCCTAAATTTCCCAGTTTAATTCTAATGGCAAGTTTCAGCAAATTTCCTGAATATTTGCTGGTAAAATTTTATCCTGTTGCAGCCCTAATTACAAATAATCTAAAAGATGTTTGATCCTGCTGTTTTCCCAGAGCTTCCTCCCTTCTTCAAGAAAGAATTAATAGAGCTGGAGGCTGAAGAAGGAGGTACAGCATCTTTGGTCTGTGAAGTGTCTAAACATGGAGTGTCAGTGCAGTGGAAGAAAAATAAGGTGCCACTGAGAACCAGCAGGAAGTATGAAGTGAAGCAGGACGGATGCCTTATTCAACTCAACATCAAGGATCTTAAATCGGAGGACAGCGGCAGCTACACATGCCAAGCAGGAAGTGCAGAGACCACTGCAACTGTTTCAGTGAAAGGTAAATTTGGAAAGCAATTTATCTTGATGTTTTCTCACATGATGAATAATTATGTACTTGCAATTGACTGTTTATTAATTCAACCTATTCTAGTTTGTATTTTCAGTACCCATTTATTAACAGACTTGACAAAAAATGTCTCAGTTCTGGTATTGCTCTACCATCCATTGGTGTTTCAAAACCATTTGTATCACAGTGTCGTAACAGCTGGTGCTGGTAAACCCATTTGCGCAGGCAGGCAGTCGAGGAGTCAAAAGAATATAAAATAAATAATTTATTTACAAAAACAAAAGCTGACAGTGCAGCAAAACTTACATGAGTAACAAGGAGTTCACAAGGAATGAGCCAAACACACAGGCTTAAATATAGGAAACAGCAATTAGACAAAGTGAAGGCTCCTGTGAGTAATCACAGATGCCAAAGACAGAGACTGAGGATGCAAGACATAGACACGACACAAGACGGAACCAGACACTAAGAAAACACAAACCCAAAGATAGAAACAGAGGATCAGGGGAACATGGACAAAAACACATCACCAGAAGGGAGTAGACACCAAGGAACATAAACTACAACCCTACACACAAGACATGCATATTATAATATTGTCTTTTCTTATAATCGTTGGCAGAACTCCCAGTTTTCTTTATGCAAGATGTACAAAATGTGGAAGCTGAGGTGGGTGGTACAATCTCCCTCTGCTGCAAACTATCCAAGCCTGTAGTCTCAGTGCAGTGGCATAAAAATAAGATGCCTTTGAGATCCAACAGGAAGTATGAAATGAAGCAAGAAGGCTGCTTCATTCAGCTTGATATCAAGGATCTCAAACCTGAAGACAGCGGCAGCTACACATGTCAAACAGGAAGTGCAGAGACCACTGCAGCTGTTTCAGTGAAAGGTTTGTGAATTTGAAGCTATAGTAATATTTACAGTATGTACCAGATACAGGGCAATACAAACAGTCCAGTGCACTGGACATTTAGTTTCACCATCGTATTTGGTCTTTTTTAGACAAAGTCTAAGCATTTTTTTGGACATCCATATCTACTTTGTTTGCATAATAAACCAGTTTTAATGCTAATACATCAACCAATAAAAAAAAATTGTCATAACTCATGTTTTTGGCTCCATAATCTACAGTGCATGTTTTACTAAAGCTGCTTGATTACGTCTTTACTATTTGCCCATGTCCTCAGAGCCACCAGTCTTCAAGGAGAATTTGAAAGATATGGTCATTGAAGAGGGAGGTACAGCCTCTCTGTGCTGTGAAGTATCTAAACCAGGTGTACCAGTACAATGGAAGAAGAACAAGCTCCCACTAAGAGCGAACAGGAAGTATGAGATGACGCAGGATGGCTGCTTCCTACAGCTCCACATCAAAGATCTCACACCTGAGGACAGAGGCATCTATTCATGTCAAACAGGAGCTGCAGAGACCACAGCTAATGTAACAGTAAAAGGTATGTGTGACACATATATCTTGCTAATCATTTTATATTAACTTTATTTTAATTGTGCATCCATTTACTTGTATTACAAGTTGTATAAAAAAGTAACTTCTTGCCCATTTCCCCAGAGTTTCCTCTTTTCTTCAAAAAAGAGTTGAAAAATGTGGATGCTGAGGAAGGAGGTACAGCATCTTTGGTCTGTGAAGTGTCTAAACCTGGAGTGTCAGTGCAGTGGAAGAAAAATAAAGTGCTGTTAAGTTCCAGTAGGAGGTATGAGATGAAGCAGGATGGCTGCCTTGTTCAGCTCAACATTAAGGATCTCAAACTTGAGGACAGCGGCAGCTACACATGTCAAACAGGAAGTGCAGAGAGCACTGCAGCTGTGTCAGTGAAAGGTTTGTAAATTTTGAACAGTAGTACATTTTGTAGTGTATATACAATACAGCAGCCAAATAGCAGGAAAAAGTATTCATTACAATTTTTTTAACAATTCATTTTCAATCTTTGACAATTTCCTCAGAGCTCCCACCTATCTTTAAAGAAAATTTGAAAGATATATTTGTTGAGGAGGGGGGTACAGCTTCTCTGGTTTGTGAGGTATCTAAACCAGGTGTACCAGTACAATGGAAGAAGAACAGGCTCGCACTGAGAGCGAACAGGAAGTATGAGATGAAGCAGGATGGCTGCTTCCTCCAGCTCCACATCAAAGATCTCACACCTGAGGACAGTGGCAGCTATTCATGTCAAACAGGAGTTGCAGAGACCATGGCCACTGTGACTGTGAGAGGTTGTGAACCTAAGACAATTAGGCAAAACCGTTTAAACAGTCTTCTCTTAACTCAGTTATTCAGTGATTCATTGAATTCTCATCTGCTAGTATTCATATGACCTTGCATTATCAACCCAATCAATTGCACTGACCTAAAAGACTGTTCTCCATTCACATGTTCCCAGAGCTGCCTCCTTTCTTCAAGAAAGAGCTACTAAGTGTGCAGGCTGAGGAGGGAGGTACAGCATCTTTGGTTTGCGAAGTGTCTAAACCTGGACTGTCAGTGCAGTGGAAGAAAAATAAAGTTCCAGTAAGATCCAGTAAGAAGTATGAGATGAAGCAGGAAGGCTGCCTTGTTCAGCTCCACATCAAGGATCTCAAAGCTGGGGACAGCGGCAGCTACACATGCCAAGCAGGAAGTGCAGAGACCACTGCAGATGTATCAGTGAAAGGTTTGTACGCTTAAGACTTAAAAGTGTATACATAAAGTATTCTACTCCGTTTTCTCTCTATTTGTCTGTTAGACTTTTTTTTTAACTATTTGTCAACAGTTTGTAAATTAAAAATAACAAGCAGGTCTATATCCATTCAACCCAGTATTTCCTACGGCTTATCCGTGGTCAAGTCATCAGGATAACAGGTCTAGAAGGGAAATCTACACATCCCTTTCTCCAGTGCCACTCTCCAGCTCCAGTTGCTCTAATAGTAATAGATCTTCACCTGAGTCCCCAGAGTCTGCCTCCTCAAAGGTGGACATGATGGCTGTATTAAGGAGATCCTGAAAGTATTTCTTCCACTGTTTGGTAATATCACTAGCCTGTGTCAGCTGTTCCACACCACTAGATCTAACTCATCACCATGTGGTGACTGGTTGACAGCGCTGGCCCTCTTTTCACCCTAGGGCTGAAAACATGGGCCACAGGTCTGGTGACATGATTACAAAACCAGTCATCAACCTTTGGCCCAAACCTTTATGCCTAATATACAGTATACTATGTTCAGACATGTACAGATGTAAATGTATATGGGATTTTACAAAAGCTCTCATAAACATGTATTATGCGACAATGCACATATGCTAAATCAACATACCAATAATGTATTTGTGTCCTTACGAAATACCTTTTTGTATATGTTTTCCTGCCACATTTTTATTCATACAGAGCTCGCTCCATTCTTCATCAACGAAATACAAAGTACAGAGGCTGAAGTGGGCAGTACAGCTACCATGTGTTGTGAGTTATCCAAACCTGGAGTGTCTGTTCAGTGGAAGAAGAACAATCAGCCACTGAGAGACAGCTGGAAGTACGAGATGAAACAAGATGGCTGTTTCCTACAGTTTCACATCAAGGATTTCATGTCTGAGGACAGTGGTAGCTACTCTTGTCATGCTGGAAGTGCAGAGACTTGCGCAACCATAACATTAAAAGGTATGTAGATCTTGAAATTTATCTGGCAAGCTTCTAGGAACATCTAATTTTATCAATGTTGATTTTTTTCTTTTTTTTTAATACCCCTTCCACTGTAGTGCAACAAATAACTTCACCAAAAGCAAAACCTGCCTCAGTACTCCCACAAATAAAAGGTACTGTTTCCAAACCAGCTCCTGATTCAGAAAAGGACAGGACCAACCTTTCAGGGACTAAACCCATTCCTCCTGAGCCCAAAAAGAGGACTAACAGGCGAATGTCTATTACTAATTCTGAAAAAGACGTGGAGCCGCTTTATGACCTAAAAGCATCATTGATGAAAGAGAAAAAAGACAAGCAAAAGAGCATCCAGCTTGAGCAATCAACAGGCAATGATTCAGCTGTTGTACAGGATGTCAAGCAAGTGGAGAGAAGTGAAGAAAATGAAGCTGGTGTGCAGAAGAAAGATGCTTCATCTGTGGGACTACCACAGAAGACTGATACAGAAAGCATGAAGGGTGAAGAGCCAAGGAGATGTTTGGACAAAGAAAAAGAAGTTTTCTTGGAAAGGAAACAACCAGAGGTGATTTTGAAGGAATTTGTTGAAGCGGGACCTGAAATAATTCGGTCAGACGGACTTTTGGACACAACTCTGGTTCAAACAAAACAAGTGGGAAAAAAATATGACATGAAAAAGAGTTTGAAACCACAAGAAAGGTCTTCAGAGAAAACAAATGAAGTTGATCAGCAGAAGAAACAACCAGCAAGAACAGTTTATAAGGACAGTCAGGATGGCAAACACCCCGAAAAAACACAAGAAAAAGTTAATGACAAAGAAACGACTGATCAGAATGCTAAGTCTTCAGAAAGGATATATGAATTAGAAATGGTGGAAGAGGTGCCTTTAATACCACCAGTAAGAATGAAAGGAAAGGCAGCATATGAAGTTAAGTGTAATTCAAAAGAAACAAAGGATATTGTTCCTCAAGTAATAACGCCTTCAGTGAGTGTTCCTGAAGAAGACCACAAGCAGACAGAAGTTGCAAATAAGCAACGTGCAAAGCAGGGAGAGAAAACGACACTGAAACTAATGCCCTCTGTAAACCAGCTGGAAAAACAGTCAGTGGAACAACAAGAAAAGCTTGATGAAAAAGGGGCTGTTCCAAAGCCACCTGCGAAGATGAAAGGACGAGCAAAACTGGACATGGAAAAGCAACTGTCAAGGGACACAGAGACAGATCCAGACGAACAAGAGGCAAGAAATATAGTGGCAGGTTCAGCTGAAGATAAAACTATGAAACAGGCAATAAAGCCTTTGAGAAACGAGACTGACGAGAAACCGAGACTGGAGCAGGACTGGTCCACCATAACGGACAATAAAGCTGTGGATGAAATAAAGCAGCCGATCAAGCAACTGGTTAAACCCGTTAGGAAAGAACCTGGATTAGTTCAGGAAGCAAAATTGGCTGTTGAGCCAAGAAGAAGAGAGAAAGAGCAACAAACCGCAAAAATGGTGGAAGACGTTCCACTTCTCTACATTTCAGAAGATGAAACTTTCTCAGAGGCACTGACGGAGTTACAACCTAACCGTGTCCTTCCTGTTGACTCTGAGGTTGAGAGGCATCCAGAAGAGCTGCCTCTTCAGGAGATGCAGACACCAACGCATTCTTCTTTAGAGGCTACAGAAGAAACCCAAATGCAAGAGGCAGCAGTCAAGATCCAAGCAGCCTTCAAAGGATTTCAAGCACGCAGAGACTTGCGTCCAGCTTTTAAAGAGGTGTTCAAAAACCAGAATGCAGATCTTCATGGTACACTCACTCTAAAGTGCGTTGTAGAAGGAAAACCCAACACAGTGTGCTGGTTGAAAAATGGCCAGCAAATCACCAATGATCTGCGTTACCGGGTTGAAACTTCAGAGAATGGCGAATGCACACTTGTCGTCAAAAATTTGACTAACGGTGATAGTGGAGTTTATACCTGTGAGGCGGCAAATAAGTTTGGCGTCACCTCCTACAATGGAAACATAACTGTAGTGAAGACTCCGCAACCTGCTTTTGAATCCCAAAAGCCGATACACCCACCACTTGCTGCCATAACGCCTTTGCAGCTCGCGCCAATAAAACCCGAAACCAAGGCAGAGCCACAAACTCAGGATCAGCTTCATAGTCAAGAACAGGCGGCAGCTTCGAGAACAGATGCTGGGAACTATGTGGAAAGTGTTAGTGTGTCTCTGTGGGAGGCCTTCAACCTGACAGAGCAGGACGCACAGAGGAGACTACGAGAGAGGAGACGATCCTCGCTTGCTGCTGTCAGCTCCAGTGAGTCACACAAACAGAACCAACAATACCACTAAGTCGTTCATATAATAATGCACAAATTAATTTAATTTTTACCTTCAACAGTGTCAAGTCCCTCTGATTACGACACAGCTCCGGATGTAATTGAACCGCTCGAGACCGTCCCGCTCATTTCATGGTAGAAGATTGTTTTTTTCTTTACACAGTCTTGTGTTCATGAATATATCAACAACTTATGAATATTGTTACAGTGAAGTATCAAAACCAGAAGATGCAGTAACTCCAAAGAATGAGAAGGAAGAGACAAGCGCTCTGCAACCCCTGAAGAAACTTTTAAATGTCAAAGGTCAGTATTAGTATTTTTTTTTTTAGGTTTTTTTATGTGTTAGGATACTGAAATAATGCATATTTTGCAAGTCATATTTATTTGAAACTAGGACATGACAACAGATGAAATGCTGAAAAAAATAATATTCAAAGCACAGTTTTAATTAATTTTTTAAAAGTAAAAGCTCTGTTAAAGCATAAGCTTTGCATTAATGAAAATAAACATCAAAACTATCTCAAATATAAATGATGGTGGGTATAATAGTCAAAAAGCTGGATGCAGTAGATTCTATATAGTAACACAAAAAAGTGAATCTTGCTGTCATATAGGTAGTAAAATATTTGTACTTTGAAACAAATTGTGTTCAGAAAGAAGTGTGTTCATTCATTCATTCAACCTTTATTTAGGCAGGTTAATCTTATTGAGCCTCGAGGACTCATTTACAAGAGAGACCTGGCTACAAACTAAGGATGATGACAAGCAACAATAGATTTTCCTTGGACAATCAACAATAGACAATCATAAGAAAGAAACAGATTTTTTTTAAACAAGTTCAAAAAAGATGTCAAAGTTGCAAAACAGACAGATTATAAGGCAGATGTAGAAAATCAAAAACAGGCCCTTCAATGTCAGCATCACATTTATATTGAACAAATATCCAAAAAGAAATGGGAAAATATGAAGATTTTGACACAGTGTTTTTGTCGTTTAAACTATTTTTATTTAAATCGCATGAAGTTTTGATGAGTTGCAGGTCACCTTATCTTGTTTTAGTTTATATTTTAATCTACTCACACTTTTAGGGATAAACAGCAGAAATGGTTTGTTTCAACAATAGTAACTTATTTCTCCCTATCCCTTTTTCAATTTCCATATCAAAACCGTAAACATTTTTTTTTGTCTTTACTTGAAGGACCTTATGAAATTAAAATGAGAACACCGTCTCCAAAACATCATCGTTCCCACACACCTTTGACAAGCACCGTAACTGGATCGGAATCAGAGGGAGAAGAGGACAGACGAGAGGTACTTTCACATCCTCTTTCCCGATAGTCTAAACAAAAAAATGAGTCCGCTTTCTGAGATCTCTAAAACTATATCTCAGAAACGTATTGTCATTCCTAAGTCATAGACTTTAGAACTGCATGTTTTCTTCCCAGACTAATGAAATATACGTGGCTCGAGCTGACTGCAGTCCTAATTATGGGAGTAAGGACAGTTTTGTTCTGAAAGAGGGTCAGTTTGTGGAGGTGCTGGATTCTGTTCATCCTGACAGGTGGTTGGTGAGAACCAAACCCACCAAAACTAACCAGTCTCGTCAGGGATGGCTGTGCCCAGCCTATCTGGAGAAGAAGAGAAAGGTAAAATCTGCAAAGCCAGGCGGTAAATCCATGTTTAAGAATAACGACATATTTATCATCTGACTTTAATTATTAAACAGGAGATGTTCCATCAAAGGAGAGTACCTCAAGAAGATC
This sequence comes from Hypsolebias coamazonicus, assembly GCA_032273985.1. Lineage (NCBI taxonomy): Eukaryota > Metazoa > Chordata > Actinopteri > Cyprinodontiformes > Rivulidae > Hypsolebias > Hypsolebias coamazonicus. Next base: position 12,112,659 of record JAVCKU010000093.1, read on the forward strand.
TTGATGGGATTGGGTCTACATGTGAAGAATACAGGAGAGCTCTCAGGTACCATATTTTCTGGCGTATAAGTCACAGTTCTTTTGTATAAATTTGCCAGTCCTGTGACTTATATACATTTTTTTTCCATATTCGTGACACAATTTTTGATCGACACTTTAAATGTTCATTCATACTGACATGAACCAGTGTAAACATTAACATTTGCAGCTGACAGAGTCGCGAAAGTCCCTCTAGGCGTTTGACAACTACCGGTAGGCTTATATGTTGTGCATGTACCGCTGCCACCACCGCACCCCCACCGCACCCCCACCAAATATGGACCATTAAAGTGCATTTATTAAGGAAAAGTTAAACTGAGACACACCTTTGCTATAATGTCGAGCAAACAAACAATTGTTTTTAGATTTTAATCTTGTAAAATTTTGAACTGCAACAGCAAGTCCTCCCGTGCGCGCTGCCACGGCCTCCAATCAATTTGGCACAACACCGGCCCACGTTTCCCAGGGGTCAGCGGTGACGCATAATAAACTTGACCTATATATTTTTTTCCCTCTTCATGATGCTTTTTTTGACTGGTGCGACTTATACTCCAGAAAATATATTAATATTGTGACTTTTATGGGCATAATTTACTGTACCGTAAGTTTTAAAACTAATAAGAACAAATGTTGTTGGGTCAAACATTATCTGTTTAATGTTGTGGCGTTTTCAGTCAGCTGATCCAAGGTCTGACTGATGGAGAAGAGGAGTTTGTAAAAGCGATGAAGATGTTCATCTCCCACCAGCTCAGTTGTCTGGATCATAGCCACCATGTCCCCATTAATGTCCTAAACCATAAAGAGATCATTTTCAGGAACATCAGGGATATTGTGTCCATGCATGAACGGTAACACACTCATACGCTGCGCACCAGCTTTAATTTAATGCTCGTGGCAAATGATGAAAAGTCATACTTTTTGCCCTTTCAGTTCCATCCTTCCTGGTCTGAAAAAGTGTACAACGGATGACGATGTTGCCATGCTTCTGATTAAACACGCCGAAGACTTTGAAAAGTATCTTCACTACATGGTGGGACAAGCACAAGCAGAGGCCTGCATCAGTGACAAGGCTGTCCAGCAGTACTTCAACGTATTTGCAGCTGTTTCTTGGGTTCAAACTCTACAATCAGAGTATATAGTAGAGCTGCATTACTATTTTATCTAATGATCCTTTTATATTATATTGTTAAATATTTTAGGAGATAACAGAACGTGAGAAGCCTGATGCTGCAGTCATGGACATCCTCAATTTCCTCCAGCAACCAGCAGAGAGGATTCAAACCTACCAGAGTTTATTAAAGGTCTGCATGCAGTTCTTTCAACAGATATATGTGCGAAACTGAATTAAATCATGTACATGTATTCTTTTATCTTTCTCTTTTTAGTATTGAGGCTTAAAACATTTAAATTGTCTTCACATGACTTTTATTACGAGCAAGCATTTAAGATGTTGCTCCTATTGTTGCTGTCAATGTATTTTTAGCCTAAATGGACAAAAGTCTGCAGGAACTCAAGCTGATTGTATCCTTTTATCATTGTTCCTCGTTAGATAAAAATGAATAAATAAATACATAAATAAATAAATAAGTGACCCTCTAAAGCACGTGTCAAACTCAAGGCCCGGGGGCCAAATGTGGCCCTCATCGACATCTTCTCTGGCCCCCAAAATGATATGTTAAACATAAAATGCTTTTATCACTTGAATGTTTTTCAGTAATCTTTAATTATGATGTTACAAATGCAACAGAGAACATCAAATGAGACCAATCAAACTTTTGTTGAGGAACCTTTGACTAAGAAAATACGTTGGGTATCTAACTTGAGTTAATACAGATTCTGAAATTGGCCCGTAGTTTGAAAAAGGTTTTAATTTTGGGCCCTTTTGTAAGTGAGTTTGACACCCCTGCAAAGTGTGAGAATTGCAAGCTGCATGGAAATGGAAACACTGTCATCCAATAGACACAACTGTGTTGTGTCCTTACATGTGAAACATCTCTCAACAGTTTTTTGACCAATCAAAACAAACCTTTCATGCATCCATTACACTTTCTTCAAGTCACTTTTATTCTCCTGGATAGTTACAAATATTCTCACCTCATATTGTAATTTTTCATATCTTCGTATTAAATTGCCCTATCAATGCGTTATCTTTTTCAGTTATTATCTTCCTCATCTCATCCTAAATCATTTCCTCAAAATTAATTTATCTTATCTCAACCCATTTAATCGCTTTTCCGTATTTATTTATATTGTTTATGTATTTATTCAGGTTTTTTTTTTTTATTCATTGTTTCATTGTCAGGAGTTGATAAAGAACAAAGCTAAGAGTGGTCAGAGCTGCTACCTGTTGGAGGACAGCTTCTCTGTGGTGTCTTGTTTACCTTGGAGGTCTGACAACGTGCATCACGTGTCCCTGATTGAAAACTATCCAGCTCCTCTCACTTCTCTGGGTGAGCCTGTGCGACAGGTAAGAACAGGCGACAGCCAAATTTATATTCTGTTTTTAGCATGAACACAACCCGTAAGGATAAAAAGCAAACAAAAGTGAATAAAAAGATGTCTCGGAGACTTTAAGACTTTTAATTCTACAAGTTAGGTTCAATATTAGTTCAAACTGAAATGTTGGCCTGTCGTGCTCTCATTTTTCTCTGGAAGTTTTGAATCCTCCCTACAGTCCTTAAACTGTGTGCCAGATTTATTCATGTATTTATTTAATATACAGTATTTGTTTTCTTTCAGGGAGTCTTTACAGTGTGGGAGGAATCTCCTGAAATGAAGGCAACCTCCAGAGGGCATCAAAGACAAATCTTTCTCTTCAAAGAATGCATTGTACTGTGTAAGCTGAAGAAAGACACCAACTTGAATCGAGATACATACAGCTTCAAGAACAAGATGAAGGTAAACTTTATTCAATCTGGTATAAATTACTGTAATGTACTCATGCATTTATTATTATAATATTATAATTTAATTCTACAATGTATCCAGCTGAATGATGTGGAAATAAAAGAGACTGTGGGTGGAGAGGACAGGTCTTGGGGCTTGTGGCATGAGCACCGAGGCTCTATTCGGAGGTACACGATCCAGGCCTGCTCTGCTCTTGTTAAAGTCTCCTGGCTGAAAGACCTGAAGGAGCAGCAGCAACGCTCCAGCCTGCTCACTACCAGTAAGTCTTCATCATGGCTACTGCAACACTTTTACTTTATATTTGATACTGAGTCTCAAAGCAACTGTAATGAATACTCTGATTATCTTAAATTTCTTATTCAAGCTTGTGTTTTTTAATAGAACCGCCGGTGTTCGAGTTGCTGCTGTGTGACTGTACAACGCAGATCGGACAGACAATCAAACTGAGCTGCAGAGTGTCAGGATCGCCAAAACCTGTCATCAGCTGGATTAAAGGTTTGAATTTTGAACTTTATATTAAAAAATATGGATTCAAATGCACTAGACTCTGCAGATGTATTTTTCAGATGTGCAAATGGCCATCCTTCTCCTCCAACATACTTCCACACATTTATAGTTTAACTTAATGAGTAAAAATTGGATGATTACCCTTTAGATGGACTTGCCCTCGAGGATGACCCACATCACATCATCACAGCCGACCGGTCAGGAACATGCAGCCTTGTTCTGGACTGCCTCACCTCTGAAGACTCGGGCCAGTACACGTGCTATGCCACCAGCTCCATGGGCAGAGCTGGAACTTTGGCAAAGGTGTTGGTTCAGGGTGAGTGTTGGATAAAAAATATCCTCTATTTATCTCACTTACTCAAAGGAGCTACACTCACTGACATAAGATTTTTAATCGGTTTTACTTGCAAGAACAGATTTTTACAACAGGTTACACAGATATACAGAACGTACAAACATGAAGCCCAGTTACGAGAATCTGCCTCGCGCAGTGTGCAAGGCTTGTTTTTATTTGCTTATCAGCGCCTCCAGGATCTTAGACAGACTCGGAGTTGATCTTGGACCGCCAGCTGCACCTGCAGTATCAAATCAGCTTCTCATCCAGCACAACTCAAACACATGGTTCATGGGCAGTTAACATTCTCATAGTAGTTAAAAACATCCATAAAACATTGACCAAAAATTCCCTGACAGTGAGTTTTTCATACAGAACTGCATGTCAGAGGAGATAAACCAAGCTGCAGATTTAACAGCTGTTAGGGTTTTTTTTTTGTTGTTGTCCTTGTCTCATTTCTGATTTGCTCGCAGTTAAAATTTAATTTACTTATAATAGATGTATCTGTCTTGCAACTTTCACAACTTGTTTAAACGAAACATTTCTGGCTAATACTTATGATACAGTGCACACTACAAAATCCTACATCTAACCACCTTATTAATCTTATCATTACCTTCTGCATTAATTCCACAAAAATCAGTAATATATGCCTGTTGAACAATACATAATAATTCCAAATGGTAGAATATTTGATATTTGCGTGTATTTTTATTCTTATTTCCAGCTCCACCCAGGTTTGTGCGTCGGCTGGAGAGTGCTTGTCTGATAGAGGGAGAAGATATCCAGTTCTCTTGCTCCACACGTACTGCTCCTTTATCAAGAATCAGGTATGGCAGCACTGATGGATAATCACATTAAAAGGCAAAGTTGATGGTCTTTGTACCTGCTGACAGCGCGGATCATTGCAGGTGGTTGAAAGACGACAGGGAGTTGGTTGGCGATGATAAATATTCTATTGTGAATGACGCCCGAAGTGGAATCTTGTCTCTAACAGTCATCGGTGCGACAGAGGCAGACATTGGACAGTATGAGTGTGAGGTATAAAAAGATCTGTCGTTGATAAGGGCAGCCCATTCACTTTCAGTATATTGTAAATTACAGATGCTTTGTTTTTGTGCAGCTCTGGAATGAACTTGGTTGTGTGAAGTGCAAAGCAGGTCTTTGTCCCACTTTTGTACCACCGACTGACACGGACAGTGACCAACCCCAGGACTTACCAGCTAAAGGTAGGACTGAAGTAAACCCCTCCCATGCGCTGGAGAAACCCAAGTTTTGTGTGTGGTGGGGTCACACAGTTAACAGGTCAGCTGTGTTTGAGAAGGGGTGAAGCACATGCCATTGACTGGTTTTCTTCCAGATCCCATCACCTCTTTCAACATCACGTACTGTAACATCTCCTCACAACCAATCAGTTTCGATCAGGTTTCTCTGACAACTACTCTCATTTGTCCATTCTGTCAGGTTTGCAACATTTTGAGATTTTACTCACGTGCTTATTTTTCTTTCTTCCCATTTCACACACACTCACATCATGAGTACCGTAGTCCCAACTACCATTGCTCTCACTAGAATCCCAACTATTATGGCATTAAGTGTGTCAGAAAATATATAATTACTTTCTCTTACACATTTAAAGACATTACATATGCATTTGACGACTAGACGGTAAGAGTTGTCCATGAAGCACTTTCAGATAGCACTATAGTCCCGATAAGATGTTGGTGTCAGCCGATACAGATCTGAGAAGCATTCACAGAAGTTTTTATTTAAATTTTTTTTGTGTGTGTGTGTGTGGGGGGGGGGGGGGTGTTTGAA
>JAVCKU010000093.1:12170743-12183955 GCA_032273985.1 Hypsolebias coamazonicus
CCATCTGCTCCCTAAACAGGCCTCTCTTGAAAATGAGTTCTCGTGGCTCAATGAGACTACCTGGATAAATAAAGGGTTAATGGAAACAAAGGTGAATCATCAGGGGAATGGAAGAGTGTCCCTATTTTTCAGTGATATGATCAAAAAATCAGGACTTAAAATGCTTTCCTACAGAATTCAGGTCAGTTAAATTCAGATTATCTATATAGTGCCAAGTCACAACAGAAGTCATCTCAGGGCACTGTACAGAAACATTTGCATATACAGTATTTAAAAAAAGCCAATTAATAAAAGTTATGTATCTAAGGAAGCCAGCGTGACTGTGTTGAATCTTCAGTTTGTTGCAGTATCCCATCCTGAACAAGCACATTGGCAACAGTGGAAAGGAAAAACTCCTTTTCAACAGGAAGAAACCTCCAGCAGAACCAGGCTCAGGACGACCGTCCATCTGCTTCAACCATGTATACCAGAAATGAATGTATGCATAAATCCCAGTTGATAATTTCTAACCAGTTGGAAAACTAAATTTATCACCATCCGACTGTTTTGAAATAAAGATCAGGCAAGAAAAAAAAACATACCACAACAATGGAAAAGCCGCTGCAGCTGACACATGTGCATTAGAATAGAAGAAAAACACATTGCACAGTCCGGTTGGAAAACACAGCCACCTGTGTTCCCCTCACACACCTGTCCCTCATGCACTTTGTGCAGGTGAGCAGCCATTAGCACTTCAAGAACAGGCAAATGACTTCAAACAAAACTTGTTAACTCAGGCATTCTCTCTTTTTATAACAGAAATGATCCCGCATCAGATCTCAGTTACTGTGTGAACAAGCTTGTTGAAAAGTTTTGGACACCTCGCTGCAGCATCCCTCCCTATTATTACAGATAAGCGTCAGATAACATCTGATACTGTCAGAAACACTGTGATGACTGCTGCTGGTTCCAGTGAACCACAAGCACCTGGCATGGCGTAATACACCTGTGTTTGGGTTAGCCACGCTTCCTAAAAGGTGTTATTGTGTCTGCCTGGATGAGCAAACTATCATCTCAGATGGAGATGGTTTTATCTTCAAATGATAAAAGCATGCAGGTGAATGAACAGTTAATCTTCAATAACGTGAAGATACAAAAGAGAGGATTCAGGAGGAGTTTAGACGCTTATCTTGGATGATATTTTAATCCAGCGTCTGTAAAATGTGGAAATCTTCATGGATAATTATTCAAAAGAACAGTCATCCATGAAGATAAAGCGCTGAGGGATATGTAACGGGCAAAAAGGCAAAGAATTACCTATAAGTCTGATTTTGTTTGTGGAAAACGAGGTGAAAAGAAACAAGTATTTGTAAGGAAACATTTGTACATGGTGTGAACCGTCTCACACGTTTCTACAGAAGCCTAAAATGGACAAATCAAACTCTGACTTTTTTTTTTATGCTTAAAAGGAGACTGACTTCATTTCTTGGTTGCATTTAGTATTTTTGCCCCTATGTGACTAACTCCCATAAACGTCTTTTTTAATTTGCTTAAGACACTTGTCTAAACTTACAACACACACACAAAAATTTCAAACATAGCAAGCAAAAAAAATGGACTATTACAAACATCATAAACAACTAATTAAAAAAAAAACTTTAGAGCTGAAAATTAAATGCCACAATCTTTACAAAACAAGTTTGCTTTGTGTTTCTTGATGGATCCCAAAGTTTGGTTTGAAGCCCCACTGAAGTGAGGAGTCGCGAGACGATCTCCAGAAATCCAACTAGATTTAAAACGGGAAACCTAACAGCATATTTTCTGAATAATTGTTGCAAGAGATTAAAAAAAAATTAATATAAGGACTCCTGAGACTATTTGTGTTGTCATCATGCTCTTGCTTTATTGGCTTATTAGAAATGTTCATGTGCTTTATCTCAGAGTCGCAAGTCTCGGCTGCTGCTATAGTGTTAAAACAGAAATGAAAACATCAAGCAACCCTTGCTTACCGGTAAATAAGTACACTTTTAATGAAAGATATTCTTGCGTCTCATCAGTTTGAACGTATACATTTATTTATGGTGGGGTTTGATTTGCTACCTTGGCACTGAAATCTATGACACAAGCTGCAAACAAAAGCGAGCAGTAAATATGTTGTTGTTGTGTTTATCTGTAGATAAAGGGCACAGCATCTCTGCGTGCTGTGTGGGGGTATCCCAGCATCAGACGCTCCGACCTTGTTGAGAAAAAGACAAACGAGGTCTGAGCAGAACATCAGACGGACGGTGTTGGACTGGAAATCAACTGTGTTGTGCTGTTTATGTGAGGCACTTCAGAGCGTGCATGTCACTTGCACACAGCTCTGTGTAGTCAGGGTGAGCGCAGCACAGTGTGAGCCCCTGTCAATACGCCCCTCCGATCCCCCCCCAGTCAGCAAACAGAGGAGAACAAAGAGTCCAGTGGCAGCACCAGCGGGTATGGCTCTTCCTCCCTGTGTTCTCTCTCAGTGGGGTCACACAGGCGAAGCTCACAGTTCAACCTCCTCTACTTCACTGATCAGGAGCTTTTGAGCAGCTGCTAATGAAACTGGACCCTCTCCAGTCTGCAGGAGCCTGAACTGGCCCACCAGAGCAGAATCCTCTCACATACAAGCAGAATGGTTTAAACGCATTGCAAATATTAGACAGAGTCTCTGTAATGACTCTTAATATCAGAAAAAACTATTTGATCATCCTAAAAGGGCTGATGTGGTGTTCAACTCATTTTACAAAAGCGTCAGATTAAACAAGTTCATTTCACACTGTTAATATGAATTAAACAACGTTCAGTCAGGTCATCTGGACGGTTTATTTATTTATTTATTTTTTGCTGAGAAGTTTCGTCCTTCATCCGAAGGATTATTGAGCATGAACTTTGGTGTTAATATGAATAGTTTACAGGTAATTCAATTTGTATTTTTTTAATTTGGATTGGGATTAATGCTAAAACAGATTAATTCATGTTTAGATTTCTTTGCATATTTTGATTTAGTTTCCAAATAATAAAATAAATGTGATGCTTAAAACATATCTCATGTCACTATTCTGAATAACGCAAAATAAAAGTTTAAGATAACAAAAAAAAATTGGGTTTATTCTTACATTTAATAGCATTTATGATTTGTAACCACATCTAAGCAGGAACAATTTGATCATGTACAAAAGTTATAAATTATATATTTAGGATTTCTTCAGATTTAGTTTGCGAGCTGTCAGACCTTCCTTGTCGTTCTTAAAGAAGCATAGCTCCTCAGCTTTTCTGAAGGTCTTAAAAGTTATTTTTCAAAAACACAAGAAAGTCTGACAACACGGAAGAAAATAACGAAGAAATACAAACTGATTTCAAACTTTTGCGCAGTTTAAACTCGTTTTTGTTTTTGAATCAAACCATAGACGCAGAAAAGGCAGCGAGTTGGTGACGGCTTCAAAACCGAGCTGTTCAAGTTGCATCATTTAGATTGTCAGACTCAACACATTGTGTCCTATAATCATCTAGAGATTGATTTATAATTGCACTAATAAGGGTCACGGCTGAGACAATACGATGTTTAAAGAGTGCTTCTTCTCTCATGCAGACTCACAGCCCGGCCCGCCGAGAGCTGCTTGTGTGGTCTATGGGGACAATTAGCACAATCTCCATACTAATGGCAGCCTGTAATGGACACTGCTGAGCTGTCCAGCCACTCTGTTTGTGCTTGTGTGTTTGCATATGCATTGGTGTGTGAGGGAATGTTTGCATATGCACACATACTGCCAGGATGAGCACTTTTTTGTGTTCAGTCGAGTGTCTGCTTGCCCTCTGATGTGCACACTTCTGTTTATGTATTTACATGTGTCAGCCTTGCCCCTGTGCAAATGTGTGTAGGTAGCAAGTGGACTGATTTAACTGTGCCGAACCCCTCCCTCGGTGTCCTCTTTGCTTGCGGCTCTAAACCTGATCCACGGCCACTCATTAGCACTATAATAAAGAGTTGAGACGACACGTAAAAGGTTATATACTGCAGGACTGCTGTTTTCCTACCAATTATCAGACGTGTGATTTATGGCTCAGATCCAATGCTATTCTCTGAAGAGAATTGGAGGGAGTGTTTACACCCTGACACAGCAGGGTGAGGGGTCAATCCTGGCAAACTTTGACCTTTAAAGGAAAGGCTCACAGGCGGTGACTGGAACTCGCCACATAGTTAAGCTCCACTTGAAGCGGCTCAATTGATCTGGGGATCTTCAGGAAGGGAAGTGCAAGTAACCGGTGCGGTCGCCTGAGCTGCCATACAGTCATGCAGCCTGTAAAATGTAAAATTTGCGATCTATTTCTGAAAAACAAATGAAAGTCAGGTCAAGATTCATAATAATAGTTATCTGTGGTGCTCAGTGTAAACTGTTGTCACTTTGCAACTCTTCCTGCCGTCCTTTTATACTGCTTCTATAAAAAACATGGCAAAAAAATGGCACATTTGGCGATTAACAGGGGCTGTCAATCCTGCTTATCAAGCCACTAAATGATGTCAGAAAGTCATGCATTTAGGAGGCAAAACTATCACGCCTGGCATGCTTTTGGCATATTGGCTTTTGTTAAGCTCCACCACAGCTGGGAGACTCGCAGCAAGCACAGCTGACATGCTGTAATGAGGTCTATGTGTGACACTAAGCATATACAAAATGTTACGCACATACTGTATATTGTATATTAGGTATGTAGGTCCCTGGCTTCTATCCAAGCATGCAGAATTGGTGTGGTCTCGCTGTCTGTCTGCGCTGCTCCTCAGCGGCATGTGTTTAACCCCAGAATGTGGCCTTCCTGCCCTCTCTATCTGCCTGACTGATTTGTTAGGCTCCGGGGACGAGGCGGAGGATGTGAGTTTGTCTGTGTGTGTGTGTGTGTGTGTGTGTGTGTGTGTGTGTGTGTGTGTGTGTGTGTGTGTGTGTGTGTGTGTGTGTGTGTGGGTGTGTGTGTGTGTGTGTGTGTGTGTGTGTGTGTGTGTGTGTGTGTGAGTGTGTGTGTGCATTACTTCTTGAAAATAAGCAATCTAAGAAAAAAAAAACTGCCTTTACCTAAAGCCTTTTCCATGCGTGCACACAGACCAAGCCTTTGATGAGATCAGAGGCAGCTGATGCAGGTCGATCAGGTGCACAGAGAAATGTAGAAGACGGACAGAAGGTATGATGACCTCTGTTGAAAGGCGGCTGTTGTCTTAACAACCCCTGGGCCTTGCACTCATTGTAACCCTCTTCCTTGTTGTTTTTTCCGTCAGCCTGTTTTTGTTTTGTCCGCATGCTCGAGCCCTAACGCTCTCTGTGCACACAGAAGCAACGCCGCTCGCATGGACGGATCACGGCGAGAAATGGTGGCAGCTGCAGGATCTACATGAAGCGGAAGGACTCGTTTATAGTCAGAAAATTTTGCAGACCATCTAATAGGTGCCGAAGGTCACCCCCCACAAAAAATAAAAAATAATAAAAAAAAGACTTGTCCTTCCCAAACACCACCTGTCCCACACATGCATGCATTTCCCCTTGTTAGTGTGTGGAAATGCTTTCAGTCTCTGACAAGCAGAGTGGTTCACGACTTGGCACCGTGCACATTTTAAATATGGGTGCAAGAAACACACTGCACTCCTGATGCTTACACAAATCCGGTAGGAGCACAATCTGTAAATCGGAATGCATTGACAAACCTTCTTCATTCCCCGTTTCCAGCCTTTGGAAGGTAGTGGGAGGAAGGTAACCAAAAAAAAAAAAAAAAAAAGAGCTGAGAAGACTTTCCTCTCCTGCCAAGATGAAAGCCTCTTTTACTTGGGAGAACATTAGAAGAACAAACAAGCATCACAACAGGAGGCAGAGCAGTCAACCCCGGCATGCTTTCACATCAAAAAACAACTACCATTAATATTGTAATGCTTCCTCCCGGAGTGCTTAAATCAACCAGTGTGGTCACAGAAAAACCTGGTTGCAGCTTTAACAGCAGAAGAAACATCTGCTTTCCAATGAAAATTAGTATCCCCATCACGTTCATTACACCGTTTTTTCCTCTCACATATCTAAAAGCCTTCTCTTGTTTATTCTCATAAAGTTGCAAATCAAAAGACAGCCTAAGAAACCTGGCGTTTGCATATGCTAAATGCCGCCGTTGAAGCATGGCGAACAAATGCACGTCCGCCTGATGAGGAGCATGCATGCTGATAATAATAGCAGGCAGCAGATACTATATGTGTATGCATGAGCATCGAGTGGTGGCTATTGATCGCTTGTGGTCTGCTAGGGGGATGTAAACAGTGTGTCTTTCAGCGAGGAGCGCCAGTCAATACCAGCAGTCAACGGCAGCTGTACACAAAACACAGACCCTCCCTGTTAACAAATCAGCAGTCACAGTCAAGAGTCTACACCTGAAGAGGAGGGATGGGCTATTTCTTTAATAGGCTGCTTTATAAATGGGTATCTTTAAACCATCTAAAGTTTTCAAACACCTGTAAGCCTTGTCTGAAACTGATCAAATTGCAGGGAGATGATCCTTAAGATGAATCTTTATCAAACTGATTCCAGTTCATGCTGCTACCGCTCTAACAAGCCATGAATAACCCACCGTGGAGGACACTTGCACACAGAGCAAGTCTGGCGGCAAATTCACAGTGTGTGTTGTGCATAATTGTTTCACTGCTATCGAGGGTTTCTTTTTATGCAGTTTGTGTCTGATTCAAACTCGTGATGTACAAATTGATTCGTGGGAGAGTTTTGACTTAAAAAAAAAATGCTGATAAGTTGGTTTTTGTTGTGATGTGTGCAAACAGTGCTACTGAATATAATATACACACAAAAAAGTGCAGATCAGTCTGGTTCTTTTCTGCATGAAAGGCTGCACAAAAACAGTTTAATCGCTGATTAGTTATATATAATATAAACTGCAGTCTATCCATTTAGTTTTTTCCCCTTTGGATTTCTTTGTGACGTCCACAAACTGGACCTGTAAGTCTTGCAGTGCAGCAGAAGTGCTCTCACACATCTGGCTCCGGTTATTGTAAGCTTTGCCTTCATGTGTGAGTTGCCGATGCACACACACACAGACACACAGAAACACACACACACGGCTTGTGGTCATGGCGTATTGTTGCCACTCAACTCCTCCAGTTTCCCCCAACTCGTGTTTCTGTTAAGAAACCATTTTCATTCCAGCTCAGGCCCGCGGCGGAAAGCATCTCCCCGAGGAAAACAAGCATGAATCGCTCCAGTGAAGACATCTGCCCTTTGAAAGTGAGCGTGGCTGTTTGAACAGCTGTCAGAGCGCACCGAGCGCCTCAGACCTCTGCTGATAAAACAGAGGAGAGTCTGGGAGGAAAGACACAGAATGGACAGAAGGATGCAGCCACCGAAGATGACACACACACACAGGGAGGGTGTCATGCACTCGCTTGTTGCTTGGACTGACAGGGAAGCATGAGAGGAAGCACAGCTCATGGTCACCTGTGTGCAAAACTGGAGACAACTGCAAGTCCTCTGCAGATTAGTAACTAAAAAAACTGCAGTAAAGGAAGACACGTCTAAAACTTGTCATCTCTGAAAAGGCAACACGTCGTCGTGAAAGAGTTGATTTTTTTTCTTTTTACAAGCGAGTCAAGCGAATGTCGTGCTATTTACTTGCAGCATTTGATCTGTTTTAAGTATTTGGATGTTTTGTCCCATGAGCGATGACTCCCCACTGGAATGCTCTGCTTCACTCTGTATTTTCTCAAATGATTAAAAAGACAAACTTCAAAAGAAATAAAAGTAAGATTTTATGGTCCAGTTAAGCTCAGATCTGCTCCTGCTATTGTTGCAGCAGCAGAAACTCTCACACTCAAAGAAGATTTTGGGCTTAACGTTTAAGACTTTTGGTCCTGAAGTGAGTGTCTGTTACCCAGTCAAGAGGAACAAGTGTATGTCAGACTTAGAGAAGTGCTGGGAGCTCAATTGCATTAAAGCTCTTAGTTTGCCTGAGCTCCAATCTAATTGGATAAAGCTGGAAAAGCAGCTTCCAATGTGCTTGAATCCATTTCCCCCCCACTTTTTTTTAAACTTGTGGAAGAAGGAGCAATGTTCTCCATGTTCTCCTCCAGCCTGTCTTTTGTCCTTGTCAACATTCTCCAAATGAGATTTCCCCCCGAAATCAGGTGGTGAGCGTGCACGCTCGAGAGCACACACAGCGCTGTTTTCAGACGCACCTCTCACACCACGGCGTGCCGGCTGGCGTCGCCTCTTCCCTCGTCCTTATTAAAATTCCATATCGAGATTCCTCCCTGCCACTCCGCCTCCCTGGCCCTGTCACTCAGACACCGACCGGCGACAAATTCAGCAAGTTTCAACAAAGACATGCACGTATGCAAAGCGACACACACACAAGCCAAACTTTTCTTAAGACAACTCGTCCCTGCTCCCGCCCTTTATGTGTGGGATGAAAGTTTCCTTTAGGTGGTGTGTTTGAGAGCACATCAGCATCTCCCCATCTCCTCGCCTTCACATCCCCCTCCCCTCCACCTCCTCCCACCCCCCTTTCTCATTGTCATTATTCTCGATGGTGTCCCCCCTCTGATCTGCCGAGCCTTTGGGTGCTCGCTCTCCTCTCCTTCTGTCTTCCTCCTCTGGTCCCTTTCATCTGTCAGGCGCTTCTCTTGGCGACCGCTCGCTGAGGAGGTTTGATTTCCCATCATGCCTAGCATTGCCTCCTTGACTCCCTCCCTCCCGTCTCCCTGTGAGGCGAGCGTTGAGGCCCCCGCGTCGTTGGGCAATTATCCCCGGGAGTAATGAGGAGCGTCTCTCTCCCTGTGCGCCGTGGCTGACTGACACCTCTCCCACTCATTTGTCAACAAATCAGACGTCTGGTGTGGGCGGACACGTTGAGCTGAGGGTTGTCGCCACTGAGGGGAGCTCGGGCTGGAGCGCTCCGCCGCATCTCTTTCTCTCCTTTTTCTGTATCCTCCTCCATCCCTTTCCTCTCTATCGCTGCCACCTCGTTATCTCTGACAGGGTGTCATTCGTTCCCACTCTCGCTCCTCCTGTGTCAACCCTGCTCCGTTGTATTTGTGTTCCTCCGCCACTGAGAAAAGCCTGACTTCCAATGGGCCTAATGGTCATGTGTGGCTAATGATCACTAAACTGAATGAGCGCCACTATTCGATTTATTTGTGTCAAAGTGAGCCACAACCAGGCGCTGTAAACACTTTGCCTAACTAGACGGTATAGAGTGAACAGGGGGGGGGGGACGTGTTATGCAGCTGTGCAGGATATGTTATCATCATGTCGGGTCAGAGGGAGCATGATGTTGAGGAATATACCCACCACTATTCTCTGCCTTCAAGATGTGAGGTGAGTGCGCCTGTCTGAGGTCGAGACTAGCTTTTTATACATAAGGAATAATGTTTTATTTTCTGTAAGGTGTACTCACTGTGCTCTTTGCGCTCCTCTGGGCTCGACGAAGCCTCTCCGTCAGACAGCAGGCCGGACATGGAGAACAACTTTCTCCCCGTCTCCTCCCCGGCCTTCAAGGAACCAAAGTCAAACTCCTTCCCCTCCACGTCAGGAAAGCAGCTCTTCAGCCTCTTGGCGGGCGTGAAGGCCGACTGGTAACCTCCAGGTTCCCTCTCATCTTGCGGGGAAGCGAAAGGCCGGAAGGCGCCCACGCCGCTGTGGTTGAGCATGCCCAGAGTCGGGCAGTCCAGGTTGGGTGGCGTGAACTGAGGGTGGAGATGGAGCAGGGAGGCAGGAAAGTCTCGGGACGGGAAAGTGCCCGACATAGGGGCCTGCCGCTGGTACAGAGAGGTAAAGGTGTAGGAGGCTGAAGGGAAAGGGAGGTGGAGGTCTTTTTCCACAGAGACGGGGACACCGAAGGGTCTGGGGGCCTGGCAGGGGACAGAAGCGTCTCGGCCGGCTTCAGCAGTGGAAGCTAGCACCATTAGGGCTGGGGAGGCCAGTGGAGCTGGCAGGTAGGAGGGACTGTCCATCTTGAAGGGGCGGTGGAGGTCCATTCACCTCCCGAATGGTGGTTCTGAAGATTATACGAGGACATATAGAGCATTCAGTTACAGAGTACAGTATTTAATAGATCCTCTTTAAAAAGTTAAGTTCCAAATTTAATATTTAATCTAGTTTGTGTTTGATTTTTGTCAAAAAAAAAAAAAAGTTTCAGTTTGTATATTTCACAATAAACATCCATGCACACACTAAGATCTCATGAAATAAAATGAAGCAAAACTGCAGGCATGTTTACAATCAGAGCTTTGGTGAAAATTCAACAAGAAAGGGTCTGGAGGAGGCGTATTCTGAGCCTGAAAATAATTACGACAGAATAAAATCCCAATAAAACGCACACACATAGTAGAGTTTGCAATAGTTAACTTAACAGCACATACAATTGAAAAAAACTATTAAATATATTGTTTTTCTTAGTTATTGTTTTCTACTGTTCGTAAATTAGAATTGTTTATTTGTAATAAAAAAGTTTTATTCAAAACAAGTGCGTTAACAATGATTAAAATCATACAATAAAACATGCCTCATCATCCAAGGAGGAAACATTTGCAGAACTCTGCTTTAGAAGTTGGTTTACATTTCAGAAAAGAAGAACTGGATCTGAACTTTTGTGAATAAAATGCTTTTGTTCACTTTTTTTTAATCATCCTAAAATGAATCAGTTTTATTAATATCATAAGGAAAGTTTGTGCGTTAAAGACAAAACAGACTTTACAAATAATAAAAGTGAAATTTTCAGAACCACTTGTTTTGTTCCAGCAGCGACGGTTCATTTAGAAGAAAAACAAACAAAAACAAAAACAATCCTTCCAGCCGGCTGAATTCATGGCAATCAAACAACCAATTAAACCAATTAAAGCAAACGAAGCTGTAATCACCGGAGCCATCCGTGAACTCACCGTGAGGAAGTTCTCGAACAAGCGGGACTGATGTCTCCAAACTCCGCTTTTCTCACAACTTTGTTTCAGGAGCGCGGCTCTTTTCTCCAGCTTCGCAGAAAAAGAAGTAGAAGAAGAAAAAACAAACAAAACAAAACAAAAAAAAAAAAACAGAAGTGCTCACAGGCAGCGTTTCCCTCCTGCAGATGTTGTTTCCGTGTTGCGTTCAGGCTCGCGTCTGAGCGGGATGATGATGATGATGAAGGAGCTGGTGAGCGGACTGGCTGCAGGTCGCTCTGCCTCTGTTGGTCTTTGCGCTCAGTGTGACAACTCCCCCCATCTCTCTCTCTCTCTCTCTCTTTTCCTCCTGCCCTCTGTAACCCCCCACCCCCCGAGCCCTGCCGCGATGGGACACATGCAGGCACTTTAAGGTGAAACATCTGCAACCAAAAGTTTTTGGAAGAGGGAATTTTTTTTTTTTAACATAAAATTGTATTTTAGAATGAAACTCAGCTGTTTGAACTTTATCTTAACAGGTTGCATTAAAAAAGGTTTTAAAATTTTAACTTTGTTCTTTGAATGTGAGTTTGACTGGCAGGTGAGTGGCTCACAGAGCTGCACAGTTTGCCTGCATGATTGACACCTGGGAATATTCCCTTTTGATGAGCCACAATGCAAACCAATGGCATTATTTGTCACGCATAATCTGCTTTCAAGTCCGACACATTACAGGGTGTAATATCTACATTATTCATATCTGATTTCCAACACATTGTCAGAAAGCACAGCTCAGAGCGCCACAAATCAGCCCAAATCACTCTTAATTTGTTTTTATCGGTATTGGTATTGCTTAAAGACTTTTTGAAATAATGTAATTGAAATAATTCCTTATTCCCCGGAGCCAATCCAGAGGCTTTACACCACTAATCTAATGTGACACGCAATTTCCGTCTCTCAGACGATTGCTTCCCCTCAGGTCCCTGTCTTTAATGAACAGCCATTTGGCTGTGAGCCTGTGTGTGTGGGTGTGGGTGTGTGTGTGTGATCAGAGAGTACGAGTCAGGCCTGAGATGGGAAATGAGTGAATTGGGAATATCGTGCCCAAGAAGAAGACACGAGGAAAGGAGAAGTTAGTGGTAGATCAGTGGGTTCCCTGTGCAAACACAGCCTGAAAACAAAGCAACAATTAAGAGATAAAAACACATATTGACTCTTGTCTACATTCTTCAAAACTGAAACGAACCCCTTTGTAGTTCATGTGTAAAATATTTGCTCAGAAGACTATTTTAGCTGTTATTCTAGTTGTTTTTAGTCATCACTATATTACCTGCAGAATAAAAAAATCACTAAGATTATCAACTTGGGGAGTGGTGGCGTAGAGATTAGAGAAGGTGGACCTGTGATCGGAAGGTCGCCGGTTCAACTCTCTGGACCAGCAACATCAAAATGTGGGTGGAAAAGGTAAAATACATGCCTCCATCTGCATTTGCCCACTCGGGGCCCTTGAGCAAGGCCCTTAACCCCCACCATCTGCTCCCAAACAGGTCCCTCTTGAAAATGAGTCCTTGTGAGACTACATGTATGAATAAAGGTTAAATAAAAGTAAAATAACTTGAACTATCTCATACTGTTTTATAGATGTTTGCACTTTTGTCACTTTTTCGTTTGTTACAAACTGGTCAAATGTGGAACTTGGGTTGAGGGTTTGTCTTTGCTTCATGTGTAGAGTCAAGCAAGTCGGAGGAGGAGCTTGATCAACGGACCAGAGCCTCATCTGCAGTAATGAGGGTGTTGCTGTGGTCTCTCATGGTGAGGAAGGAGCTGAGCTGAAAGGCTAAACTCTTGATTAACTGGTCCATCCACATTCCAACCCTCATTTATGGTCATGACATATTGATCGTGGCCAAAAGACAGAGACCCTGAAATCAAGCGGCCGAGAGAGCTTCCTCTGATGGGTGGCCAGGCTCAGGTTTTGAAATAAGGTGAGGAGCTCCATCACCTGAGGAATTCCGAGTAGAGCCTCTGCTCCTCTGTATTTCTGGGTGCCTCCCTCAGGAGGTTTTCCAGCCACGTCTCACTGGGAGAAGACCCTGGGGCCGACCTAGAATGTGCTGGATTGACCATTCATTCGTTCAATAGCTATTTATACAGGTCAGTCTCGTTGAGCCACGAGGACTCGTTTACAAGAGAGACCTGTTCCAGACAGAACATTTAAAGTACAGACAACAATATCAGTAAAGAATGACATATACAGGTGGTCCTCGACCTACGGCTCCCTCGACCTGCGGCGCTCCGGACTTACGAACGGCACCCGATGACGT
>JAVCKU010000093.1:12296635-12316151 GCA_032273985.1 Hypsolebias coamazonicus
GCTGCGCCGCACACCCGTTCTTAAGTCCGAGTTGCTGTAAGTCGAGGGCGCCTTAAGTCGAGGACTACCTGTATTCCCCATGATCAAAACATTGAACTCCATATAACCTATTGTTGAAGTTATTTATTTACTAAGTAGTAAGTAATATTTATATAGTGAATAAACAGTGTTACATTTTTAATAGGCCAAATGAGTCCACTGGGGTTTTTTAAATGATGATCCTTTGTGTGAAAATTTTTTGTCTCATACATAACTTCATATTAATACATTTTAAATATTTTTGTTACAGTAGCAATATCTTCCTAAGTAAAATGATTTCTAGAAAAAGTCAAATTTTACAACTTTAAACGAAAAAAATCTTTAAAAATCCCACAAATTCACAAAAACAACGTCACTGTTTGGGTTTAAGTCTTAATGAGGATGCTCCTGCGGACCCATGCTCTAAACGGCTCAGTTATATTCTGTCTGCGGTGCTGCTCTGTCTGCACCTTGCTCAGTCCATGACTAAATAATAAAACTTTAAAATGTAGCTCTGGAACTACTGCATGCATGGATAAACTATTTTGACACCTGGCTTAAATTTGGACACACAGAGGCCCAGATCTGCAAGTGACAGATCCTCCCCTGACCATTTGTGTGTGTGTGTGTGTGTGTGGGGGGGGGGGGGGTGTTTGTACCAGTGCAGCCTGTGGATCCCTTTTTGACAAAGTATCCCAGCTGACAGTGGCAGATGAAGGAGCCTTTGGTGTTCTCACAGTCACCGTGGAGACAGATGTTTGGGTTCAAATCACACTCGTTCACATCTGGGCAGACAGGGATCACGCAGAATGGTTGTCAGAGTGACACAAAACAAGTGCGACAGAAACATCTTCAGATTTATATTTAAACTCAGAGGAAGAAGAGGTCAGACAGAAGAAAATATCATCCTGACATGAAATCTGAATGAGTTCGAACAGATTTTAAGGTTTTGTTCATCCTCTTACCGATACAGGTCCTCATGTCCATGGAGGCCATGAATCCATCGAAACACAGACAGCGATATTCTCCAGGGATGTTGGTGCACTGGCCTCCATCACAGATGTCTGGAGTCTCCTCGCACTCATCAATATCTATCAAATACGCCACAGAAAGGGTTTATAATTAAGCTACAAGTCTTCAGACGAGCGTTAAAGTCTATCAAAAGCACACACACACACACGCAAGGTGAAATATCTCCTTACAGGAAGTGATTTGAAATCCCAAGTAAAACATGTGTTTTATTACCTGAGCAGGTTCGGAGGTCAGGCATTAGAGCATAGCCCTCACTGCAGCTGCACTCGTAGCTGCCCTCCGAGTTGGTGCAGTGGGTCTCACAGCCTCCGTTCATTATGGTGCACTCGTCAATATCTGCAAGAACAGATCATCAGCACACTCAGATCCCAGTCCCGGAGAGAACAGGAGCACAGAAAGTCAAATTTGCTGTTTGGCTTGCATTTAAAAAAAGCCAGTTATTAGAAATCATATATTTGCGACAAAACTTTTGCTCCTCTTACCGACACAGCCCTGGCGGTCTGGTGTCGCCTGGTAGCCGGTGTTACAGGAGCACTGGTACGTCCCGGGCATGTTGACACACTGACCGTTTCTGCACAGATTCTCGCTCAGCTGACACTCATTCATGTCTGACGCAAACAAGTAGAGAAGATTGAACATATTGGGTTTTATGACACTGGCTTCAACAGATATTCAGTTAATTAAATAATCAACAAAAGAAAATGAAACAAAAGAAAACTGTAGGTTAATTATTGAACAGGGTGTGTAAGACACACAAGTGTTAGAAGTGACAAAACAGACATGAATTAGGTCTTTCAACTCAAAACTGTTTGCCAAACTGACGTTTTTTTTTGTTTTTTTTTTTGCTCAGAGTTTATTTTATTCATAGTGTGACATTTATTGCTGTGCATAGATTTTTTAAGAAGTCTTTGTAAAACAAATTTTAGCACAAAACTCTGCAGCTGTTATGCCTCTTAAAAATCAATTTATTTCGAGCTTGATACCACTAAAACTCAAATATTGATTCTTTAATTTTTGTCATGAAAAACTTCTTTTAAAAAAATAATTACTTATTATACAGTCATGTTAAACTTGTTCTCTTTATAATCCCATTCATGTTACTGTTGCTGATGTTTCAATGTGAGCTATAGAGTGAGAAATAATGCCCTTATTTATAAATGCTTATCTAGTAAAGAACCTTTTATAGAGTTTTCATTTTGAGTTAATTAACGCCTAAAATTTAGCGTTGGAAGTAAGAATTCTTTATGCTTCTGTGCAAACGTCACTAGCCTTGAGTAAAAAACGCAGAGCTATCCCCGCTCATTCATTAATTTCTCAAATTTTAGAATGCTACTTTCTAAACGATAAAAATACACACATTTTATGTACATGTTCTGACTTTATGCTTTATCACTGCGTGAAAAAAGGATTTCTGCACTGAGCTTGATGTCTTGGAAGGTCTTTTTAAGTAAAAAATCAACCTCTGCTCAATTTTTATTTGCATCAGTCAGACGGTTAACGTACAAAAACTTAAATTTGTGAGCTGTTAGTTGTAAACTAGGATAATTCATAATGAGTAATAATGGCTTTTAAAGAAAAGAGTAAATATATTGCAAATATGCACAATTAAAAACTACTAGTAGTTAAAGATTGTTTGCGTTATCCTAATCTAAAATATTTGGTGACAAGTTTTTTTTTTTTTACCATTTTTATAATAGTGCATAAGAGATACATACTTATTGTTCTTAAGAAACTGAATACAGCTGTTATTCAAATGAATCCAGCTTTTACATGACAGTGTAATACATTCAATTAGGCTTTAAGATCATCCAGTAGGCAAATGGACTGCACTTATATAGCCCTTACTAGCCAATCAAGATACTTAAAGTGTTTTACAACACAACCCTCGTTTACCTCCACACACATATTCATACAGCACTCTACTAAATCTCTACAAAGCTAACTGAACAAATTCTTTAAAGACTAATCAGTGCTTTAGATCACATGATAGGACACACATCGGAGGCAATGAGGGGTTCAGTGTCTTGAATGAGGTCACTTCAATAGGTGACTGGATAGTAGTGGAATTGAACCCCCAACTCTCAGGTTAAAGGACAACTGCTGTAACCACTCGTTCACAGCTGCCCAGGATGCGTGCTGATTGGTTGGCCCACCTTCGCAGACAGATGCGTCACTGCTGAGCAGGTATCCAGAGGGACATTCACACTCGTAACTCCCATCCGTGTTCAGGCAGGTTCCTCCGTGACACAACAGGGGGTTCCTCTCACATTCGTCAATGTCTGTCAGATGAAAGGCAGTGAGGAGGGAAAACGAAGTGAACGAATGAATGTAGATGACTGTGTTTCAAGCTCACTCATGCAGTTCTTCATCATCATGAAGCCGCTTTCATAGCCTTCAAAGCACTCGCACTCGAAGCTGCCGGGAGTGTTGACGCATGTGCCGTGACCACACAGGTCAGGGGAGATCCGGCACTCGTCAATATCTGAAACCCAGGACACAGTGTAAGGAAACTAAGCAGCTGTTAGCTGTGTATTCGACCGTCATCAGATCCACGCCTCCTGCTAAAGTCCGAACCTGTGCAGTTCCTCTCCTCAGCTGTGAGAGCGAAGCCGCTGTTGCAGCGGCACTTGAAACTGCCAATTGTGTTTCTGCAGGTCCCGTGGGTGCACAGACCCTGGAACACCTTACACTCGTTCACATCTAAAAAGAAATACAAACAAACATAAGATATTGTTTTTTTTAATATAAGCTCAGTTCTGTTCTAATGGAAATGGATGCCACGTTACCTTTATAGAAGGGCCTTCCGGTCAGAATATCTCCTCGGTTTGCGAAACCTGGACCTCTGGGACATATGGTGTTAAACTCAGGTGTCCCTTCTTTGGGACACTCCTCACAGTCGACCCCCCAGGCGGCCCCGACAGAACAGCAGCACATATCCACGCGGTATCTCCCTGACAGCGGCTCGCCACACTCATCCTCGTGCCATTTCTTGTAGCACTGCTCACTGCGCATGTCTATTAAAAAAACATCAGATTAAACAAAGTAGCATTTGTTTTCACATTTGGACTTCCTGTAGCAGAGACAACAAACTGTCCCAGGTGGTCTTACCCACACACGTGCGACCGCTGCTGTCCAGGGTCAGACCTGCAGCACACTCGCAGCGGAACGAGCCCTGCGTGTTCACACATCGCCCATTCGTGCACAAGCCGGGGAACACCTCGCACTCATTAATGTCTGCGAGGAAAAATAGCATGTTATAAAAAAATACACCTTCAACGACAAGTGGGTGGAATGACAGTCTTACCTTCACAAACAAGGCCCTTCATGCGAGCAAATCCTCGAGAACAAGCAGTATCTGAGGAGACAGACGCGTTTTGTTTGAATAATACGCATCTTTGCCTTTAGCTCTGCCTGTTAGCTAAATATTTCCTGAACCAATGAGCACATTTAAATGAAGCCGGCAAGAAGTAATCTCTGGTTGTACATGGCTATAACGGTTTTACAGACGTTGACCTAAAATATATTGGGGTAGTAGCTGATCCAACAAAGTTCAGTCAGGTCATCTGGACGGTTTATTTATTTTTATTTTTTTTGTTGTTGAGATGTTTCGTCCTTCATCCAAAGGACTTCATCAATCTGAGGAGCCTGACTGAATTTTGTTGGATTTTTACCTGGATGATTGAGCATGAACTTGGAAGTTTTGAACGACTTTGGCTACGGCTGCCTCAGAGGAGTTGAAGGGGGAGAGGGCGGGCCCCAGAAACCATCTTATCACCAGCAAACAGGTTGGTCCACTATGTGAGTGTGCTGCTGGTGGGACTCAGTTTGTTGGGGCTTCTCTGACTGAAGAAGTTCTTTGACAACGTCTCAACAAAAAAAAAGTTAACCGTCCAGATGACCTGACTGAAGTTTGTTGGATTTTCTACCTGGATTATTGAGCATGAACTTTGATGTAGTAGCTGATATTGCATGATGTCTTTTTTAAAGTTGGATCAAAAATATCTAAAACTCTCATTTCTCAACACAAGATGATCTTGGTCTAAAGTTTGAGGAATATTAAGACTTTATTTTCCTGTAGAGATCATTTCGCTTCAGACTCAGCTTTAAATAACAGCCCAGTGTTGCCATCATGTTCTGTAGTGCTCGTAAAGTTCAGAGAAGTGCTGTTTGTTAATGTGTGTGTGTGGGAACTGACCGATTTCGCATGGTTCACAGGGACTGCCCCAGGCCGCTCCCAGCGTGGAGCAGCACTCCGACTTCAGCGTGGCTCCGTTGATGTTCACCTCGCAGCGGTTGTCTTGTATCGTGAGCCAGCAAGTGCTCTTCATGCTATCTGTGGAGCCAAAGAACAACAAGAAAAGCTTGATGAAATGTGCTCTGTTGTGTTTTCATGGAAACAAACGGCTCTGTTTACATCGAGTTCTCTGACAAAGTAGCCTAAACAACAACAAAAAAAAAAATCATTTTGTTTCATCCACATGAAACATTTGCCAAATAGTTTTTGATGTTACTAAGAACACGACACAAAACAGAAACAGTTGTCATTGGGACGTTCAAAAACGTTCAAGACAAAAGCAACTGGACTTTGTTTTGTAACAGAAGGCGTTTCTCATCTTCATCATCATCGTCGGGAAATTGTTCACAGCACCAGACGTGGTCAAAAAATCAAACACGCCACAGTAAACTTGAAAACTTGTGTCATCTTCTTCTATTTGGAATTTTCTCCAAGTTGTGTTTGCAGCTAAATGTTTACTTTAGCAAAATACAAAAAAAGTATACATTTAATTTCATTAACATTATACTGTTGCATTTTTAATAAAATTTCAAGATTAAGTCATGAAACGGACACAGTTTTCCTGAAAACCACACAGCCACAAAACTAAAAACTATTTACTTTTCCTCCAAATCCTTCAACAGAAATAAACTAAACCAGACTAAATGTTGGACTTCTGACAGAATCAGTTCGTGCAGTAATAATACATATTTTTACTATTTTTCTATTCCACAGGAATTTTACACTGACATGTAGCTTTTTGACAACAAGGATTTATCCCAAAAGAAACGAAGCTCCAAAATAAATGCTCATTTAACTATGACAGGGTGTCTCACATCCCACATGTCATTAAGGATCGGTTGCAGATTCCAGTGAAGTAAAACGTTCTCCGTATGAATCAAGGCCAGGGATGGAAGCATTTATCTAATGAATCATCTGTGGGATCATCTGAGGACAATGCTGTCTCTGGATGGCTGCCGGTATGTTGAGCGTATCAGTGTTTGTTTACATAAAAAAAAATTAACCTTAAATTAAAAAAAGGAAGAAGATGTTTGCAGCAGTTAGTTACCACCTGTGGCTGTAACCTCATGAAGGCTCTGATGTGATGGGCCTCACGTCTTACCCACACAGATGGTGTTTGTAGAGTCCAGCTTGCTGCCATGAGCGCACTCACAGTTGAAAGACCCGGCCACGTTGCGACACAGTCCGTTAATACACGGGCTCGACTCACATTCGTTTATGTCTGAAACGTACAGACATACAAAACACACACACACCATAAGAAACCATTTTAAACTACAGAAATTGCTTTTTTTTTTAATCCAGTAAGAAAGCTGACTGACTTTTCTGAACTTTGTTGAAAAAGCTATAAAATATTTGTAAAACTATAAAACAAGCATTAGCTTTCATTAGCTTTCGGTATAATAGACATATTTTGGCCTAAAAATGTGCACTTCACTAGCTGCTAACATTAGCAAAGGGATAACTAAAAGCTAAATCAGCAACATGTTAACTTACAACAAACATAACAAAATATAAGCAAAATGTACAATATCAAAAGCTAGTTAAAAAAGCAAAATGATAGCTAAAAGTTATAGTAACAAAATAATGCAAATATAAAAGTAGCTAAAAGCTAACTAAATGTAGCATTATGGTAGCTACAAACCAAAAGCAACAAAAAACTGACAATAAGCTAGAAGTAGTAAAAAACTAGGGAGTGACAGAACAGTAGCAAAAATGTAAAGGTAGAAAACAATAGAATATAGAGTAGATATGCTAAAGCAGTTTTCTAAATGGATTTTTTTGTTTGTTTAAATAATTAGAGTGATATGTTTCTATGGGGAAATAAGTTAAATATTTACAAAAGTATAAACAATTACAAAATCAAAAAACGTGGAATCCATCTGCTGAATGAGCTGAACATTTACATGAATAGTTAAAACAGCCAAAAGCATGCAGAAGGAGTAGGTTGCAAAAAAGTGGAAAAAACAAACAAACAAACAAACATACAGGACAGCAGTAATGGGAATGCTCTTATACACGTTTTGGTTGAGAAACGATGTGACCGAATGAGCGCTCACCTTCACACGTCTCTGAATCGGGTTTAAAGACAAAGCCTTTTGGACAGGAGCAGGTGTAGGAGCCGGGAGTGTTCCTGCACAGACCGTTGTCACAAAGCAGCCGGTTCACCAAACACTCGTTGATGTCTGCAGGCAAAACAGAGACGATGAGCGTCAAAATTATTGATAACTGACTCAAAACAGCCAATTACCTGCATAAAATCTCTGGATTTCATTTTCAAAGTGATCAAAATAGAAAATAATAGCACATCATTTAATCATCTAAAAGATCAATCAGTCAGTCAGTTCAACTTTATTATCCATAACATTCAATGAAATGGAGGTTTGTCTTTGACATCTGGCTCATAAAAACAACACAAGTTAAAAATGTTATTAAAAAACTTTAAAAAGCTTTGCTAACTCAATTAAAGACATTCTAAAATACATAATACATTAAAATATGGAAACACCCCAGCAGACAATGGTTTGTTATGCAAGGCTGCATTTAAATAGGACCTTGTTAAGTACATTCACCACAGAGGGAACAAATGACTTGTTGTACCCATTTTAAAGGAACCAGCAGTTCGTTTAGCAAAGAAAAAGGCTTAACAAAGTTATGTCCATTCAACAAATGGTTGAGGGTTTCATCATCCTGACGCTTACAAGTCATTAAGCCTGGATCTGCCTGTAGCCTGAATCATCTCCTAGAAATATTTGATGCATTATATAATAAAAATAAAAAAACTCCAAACGAGGATGAAATTGTGTGTTAAGCAATGAATTATAAATAAAGAATCTTGAACCTTGAACCTTGAACCTGTGCTGAGACTTTTTTCTTTCCAAACAATCTCAGACTTAATGTTATCTTTATATTTTGAGCCATTTCCAGTGGACAATTATTGCGACTTACTTTTGTTTATGGCCAACTGTATCTTTAGAAAAAAAAAAAAACATTTACCGGTACACACAATTAATCAGAGCTGGGCTTTTTTAAGCACATTATTGTTATGCCCTTTTAAAAAGTGGTGAAGGTTAAATGGACTGTACTAATATATCTAATCAAAAGCCTTAAAAAACTTTATAACACAATCTGTGTCTTCACTGACCTCCACACACACATTCACACAGCGCTCTACCAGCTCTCTTCAAAGTCAATGGAACAATTCATTGTAAAAGAGACTAATCAGTGATTTCAGATCACATTCATACACTGATGGGACACACAGAGGAAATGTGTCTTGCCCAGGGACACTTCAACATATGACTGTATAGTGATGGAATCGAACCCCCAACTCTCCCATTGGAAGACGACTTCTCTAACCACTCGCCCACAACTGCCCCTACACAGAACAGAAAAGACTGTAAAAAAAAAGAGTACTGGTAATAATTTTTACCAGTGTTTTCCATCCATCCGTTATCTTTTACCCACTTCTTCCATTTTGGATCACGGTGGTCGCCGGTGCCCATGTGCCAGTGTGACAGACTCTGCTCCCGTCATACGTGTTTATTTCAGTTGTGTACCTCATGCAGTTCTGTCATTTCTCACTCACTCCTCAGTCTGCCTCTCTTGTTCCAAGCTCTCCAGCCTTAATCATCCACACTTGCTCTAATCATCCTCCTGCCCAGCTGCACTCACTACTCACCCTCCATCTGTCAAATAAAAAGCCTTCTCTCTCCTTCACTCCTCGTCCGGTGTTTGTTTTCTGCTCTGCTCTGTTCAGACAGCACGGGCCTCTGTTCCTTGCCTTGAAGACTTGTCCTGAAGTCTGTACCCTCCTGTTATCCTTCCACGGTGACATCAGCCTGTAAGTTTTGCTGCCCCGACAGCATTTTTGTTTTGTTGTTTAAATAAATTTGTTTTATTTTTAACTCCTCCCTTGCTCACCCTGCCTGCAAATGGGTCGTAAACAACGAGATCGTGTCACAGTGTTTTCCATGATGTAAAAATGCCAAAGCTCCCTGCTGAACTGTCACCGACTGTGTTTCTCCTAAGTATTTCTAGCTTGAGTTGTGACCACTGCTACAGTCTCAAAGGCTTTACGACACTTTATGACAAGACATCAGCAAACTTTGAAATCTGAAGGCGCTTTGAAGCAAAGACGGACTCACCAACACAGTTCTTGCCACTTGTGTCGGACTCATAACCGATGTTGCAGATACAGCGGTAACTTCCTCGGAGGTTTTCACACATGCCGTTCTGACAAATATCTGGGTCCAAGGCGCACTCGTTGATGTCTGGAGAAATCAAAGTTGTTCCAGAAATGTTTAAAATAAAGAATGTTCCAACATTAGCTATTATGTTTAAGAGAAATTCATTTACCTCTCCCATCAGTTGTGATTCCAATTCCACTGCTGCACACAGCCTGAAACTCAGCTGAAAGACACATTAGAAGCAAACTGAATTTGTTGAATAGGCCTTATTCTTCATGTGACCCTTGTTAGGACCACAAAGCCGTGAGCTGGACTCTACCTGAGTTTCTGGATGGGCAGGGTTGGCAGGGCTCCCCAAAACCATGTTCAGGATTTGCACAGCAGCACTCTGACTTGGTCACTGCCCCTGGGAACGGACGCGAGCATGTGCCCATCTTTATAGTACCATAGCAGGTGGTCCTCCTGTGCGTGTCCACACACACTCGTCCATCTACATCAACGGCCAGGCCCGGTGGGCACTCGCAGCGGAAGGAGCCTTCACTGTTGATGCAGCGCCCGTTCATACAGATACCCGGTGTCTGACACTCATCGATGTCTGAGAGCGAGAGGGAGCATGATACGTCCTCAAGATTACAGAGTAAATCCAGTTACTAACGAGTACAAAGTAAAATTAAACAAAAAATCCTCAGAAATGTCTGAATAGGTAGGTATTTGTAGAACAAAGGTATTCAAAGCTGAATAACGTACAGCAAAAACTCTGCTTTGCACAGAATAAGCATAAACTAACTCAATAAACACTACAGAGCATGAAAACATAAAAAAGGTAAGATTTATTTGGAACTCTAAAGTAAAGATGAGCACAACTTGGTTCTAAAAAAGCCATTATCGGACTTCAAGGACTAAAAAAATCAGTCAACATTGTTTTAAAACAGCCTGTCAGACATTTTCCTAAAGCTTCAGGGACTGTGCTTCCCTTACCGGTGCAGTAACGTCCGTTAGGAGCCAACTCAAAGCCAGGCTTGCAGATGCACTTAAAGCTGCCGTCCTCGTTGATGCACATGCCATTGAGACACATGTTGGTAGTGGCGCACTCATCGTGATCTGTACGGAGCAAAAACAAGTTTAATGAGTTGTACATAGGTGAAACTGCATATGAAATTCAGCCGTTATAGTGTTTTTTTGTTTCTCACCAATGCAGTTCTTTCCATCAGGAGTAAGCTCAAAGCCAGCATTGCAGATGCACTGAAAGCTCCCCTCTGTGTTGACACAGCGGCCGTTGCGACACATCACTCCATTCACAATACACTCATCAATGTCTAAGAAGAGAGAAAAAAAAAAACTAATGTTGATCCACTTGGACCCATAGGACCTAAGATCAGCAGAAAGATAAAGAACTTTGGACTGACGTACCAATGCAGGCTTGTTTGGTGGGGGTTCCCTGGTATCCCTCATGACACTTGCAGTGGTATGATCCAGGTGTGTTGACACAGTCTCCATTAATGCATGGGTTGCTCACACACTCTTCCACATCTATACAAGGGAAGAAAGAAAAAGGAAGAACTGATGTCTAAATGCACAGATGTAACTATCAGCGCCAAGAAAAGCGATTCACATTTAAGTAAATTCCTTCTGTCAGCATCAGATCCCGTGAACTGACATAAGATGGCAGTGTCACACATGAAATAAAGTGCAGCATTATCAGTCACTCTGAAAATGATCTGAGAAAAATTGTCTTCAATGCATATTGAGAGCATTCACGAGTGTTTGAAGCAATGTTCAAATGTGATTGGGATGCCAAGGATGGATGTTGGTGTCTAATCTGAACGGGGTTTTCATCTGTCTGACTTCAAAACAGGTTGAAAAGGATTGTGTATACTTTTGTTATTTTGTGGTACAGGTAATGCATATCTCTTACCAATGCACTCCCCACGGACATCCTGCTTGAAGCCCATGTTGCACTCACAGCGGTAACTTCCATGTGACGGGATACAGCGCCCGTTCAAACACAGATGGATGAAATGCTTGCAAAAATCAATGGTTTCGTTCAAAGGAACAACACCTTTTAAAAACACAACAGACAGAAAGCAATGAAAATACAAAACAATATTCAAATAATTTAGATAACAGTGTTTATACAGAAAATGAAATCTTCAGAGAAACTTACCAATATGGTTCAGTCCTCCTCCATTACCCCCAAAGGTCCCACCATTGCCCCCAAAGGTGCCTCCATTACCCCCAAATGTCCCGCCGTTGTCTCCATGGCCTTCCCCTCCACCATTGCCACCAGTCTTTCCATTACCGTTCCCATTTGACACACTAGGGGGGAGCTTGAATCCATAGTTGCCATTGTTGCTGGGAAAATATCCATTGGGGAAGCTATGAGGAAGTCCATGTCCTTGGGGAACCCCCACAATACAGAGTCGCCTGTACTCATCTTGTAAAGACACAATAAAAGAGAAGATTTAGATTTAATTTAGTGTGTTTTTTTTTTTATACATAATTTATGTGTGTAATTTAAGGATTACTAACCTATAGATACTGTATTGAAAAATGCTTTTTACTGATTTGGAATGAATTTGGAATTCGCCACAGCAAACTAACTCGCACGAAGACTTGGCAATTGTTTTTACGCCGGATGCCCTTCCTGTCACAACCACAGACCACCGAGCTACCACATCCCTCTGTGTGGAGCAGGGAGCTGCCATCTAGAGCACCCATGGGAGCAGATGGTGGGGGTTAAGGGCCTTGCTCAAGGGCCCAGAGTGGGGCAAATAAGGGTGGAGGCAGCTGTGGGTGTTTCACCTTTCTCACCCACGTTTTACGGAAGTTGAACCAGCGACCTTCCGATCAGAGGCCCACCTTCTTCAACCTCTGCGCCACCACTCTCCCACTGAGAGAAACACTAAATGTAGGCTACAAAATGTTTAGATGTTTCTTCTTCAAATGTTATATAAAGTTTTCAAACAGTGTGTCTGCAGTAATATTCCTGCATGTGAATGTTTGTGTGTTTATAAAAACAACTCTATAAAGTCTCCATGAAATAAGTTAAGCCTGTTCTCTATTTAGTAACAGTCACTGAAAACACTGGAACTCATCGTAGCTCAGCGCTGAAAGAAGATGTTCTTTGATCAGCAGTGAATAACAAAGTGCACGCACTGCTCTGAAATTACAGCCTAAATGAAGAGATGATGGATCACTGGATCTGTTCCAACACTCTTTGGTTAGACTTTTGATTTAATTCTCTTCAGCTTGAGTTAACGGTCTTGCTCCAGATTTGCAAAGTTATCTAGTTTTTCCAGTGTCTGTGGTTGATTTGATGCTGTCACCTCATTGGGGATGAGTTTAGATAGGTTTCAAATATAGATTTAGATTAAACTGAGTGCTTTCTATCCTGTTTGCTCACCTGATCCTCTGACAGGACACATCTCAGGGATGTGGCCTAAAGCCCAGCAGCGACCCGTTTCACAGCAACACTGCATTTTGTTGTACTGCCCATTCAGCTCTGCTGCACAGCGCCCGTTGGAGAGAGCAGAGAAACAGACGCCCACGCGCTGATCTGAGAGCAGTCCAAAGAGGTGAACACACACAATTAAATCCAACGTAGAGAAGAAAAAAACATGAATGTGGTTAATTCTGAATGGAAATAAAAGCACAAATTGATGTAAAGAAATGTGAGTGCATTATTTTCATGATCTTTTACTGTATTGTTGAGTGTTTTGTTTGTATTAAAACTTTTCTAAAAATTTTAAGGACTAAGGTTTATTTAGTTTAGGTCACTACAACGTAGTAGTAGTGACCTAAACTAGTGTACGTAGCATTAAAAGAGGTGACTTTAGACAACATGAAATAACACATAACTGGTGTTTCAGAAACATTTCAGTAGGCATTTGGCTATGTTTTTTATTTTCTTAACTTATTGTCTTGCTTTTATTTCCAGAATTTAGAATTGTGCACACCCACCGTAATTGGAAATGAAAGTGTATTTTTTAAAAGTAGCTTTTATGATGTTTATTTAAATCTGAATGTCCCTGAAAGGACAAACAGAAGTTGATGGTTTCAAAAATCAAGTTTCCCAGGGTCATGAATGTTAAATGGACAATCTGCAAATAACAACATGTCTCTTGTAAATCAGTCCCCGAGGCTCAATGGGAACTAACCTGTATAAATAAAGGTTGAATGAAAAAAATCTACTCTTTGAAAAGTTTTTTTAAAGGAATTTAAGAACATTTTATTTTCACTTTCACACAATTTCAACTGATGAAAACATATTCATGGGAAGGAGGAAGCCTCTGCATGGGCTTGTAGCAAGAGGGAGATTACCTCACCTACACACAAGCATCAGAAGAGCCCCCACAAAATAAGGAAAAGTATTTGTGACAGTTTTCCAGGTCAGGGGGACATAAGAAGGAGCTGGTGTTCAAGACTAAGGCGTGAAAGGAGATGGAGAATATAAAAGGCCGTTTGAGCAGCAGTAAACCTGTGTGATTTTAGAAAGTGGGTGAGGAAATTTGAAGTGCCCCTCCAGTAAGAAAGGGGGATAAGAGCGAAAAGAAAAGTGAAGTGAGTGAAGGGAGAGGCCCAAGCCGATTAAGTCACTAATGAGCCGGCCGTCTGGAATTAATCAGTTCCATGTGGGCCAATTTCTGCCAGTTAGATCGAACAGAAAGGGCTGTGCTGTGCAGCACACCAACATGTACAATCCCATACACATCCACCAGCGTGTGCACAAACCACAAAACGTCCCATAGGAAAGACCAAGCTGGAGGTTTGGTGGAAGACATTGGGAACATGGGAAGAGGGAGGAGGGAAGCTGCTGCTGCTGATGATGATGATGAAGACCTAAATTAGATCCAGACTGCAGTTGGTTCGCTGGCGTTGCACCGCCACACATGCTTTCACTGGAGGAGGTATTTGTTCAGACTAACTGGACAAGTCTTTTTTTTTTTTTCCTATGTTTCCACCGTGTGACACGGGAATTAGGCTATACTGTTAGTTCCCCTCCCCCTCCCCCCGACACACACAAACATACACAGACGCGCACAAACATGACTTCACCACATGTCACTAAACACTGGACACACAGTAAACCCTTGAAACCAGAGCAAACGTCCAGCTTTGAAAACACCAATCAGAGCCTGAAATCATCCTCATGTATCCTCTTTGTTCTGAAAACAACAAAGAGCTCAATGAAGATTGGTAACCAAAGTGACATTCATCAATAATCAAACACTCTAGCCAGGTCCTCTGGACAGATTCTTCATGTTGAAACATTTCATCTTTTATCCAAAAGACTTGGTCAGGCTGATGGGCTGCAATAAACTCAGCACCTTCTCATAGTGGATCAACCAGTTTGCTGATGACACCAGAAGATCAACATCATCAGGCCAGGACTTACACTCATCTCCAGACCAGCGGTCACTCGGTCAGGGATGAAGATGTTCACATCCTTGATACAGAGGAATGCTGGTGTGAGAGAGGAGTAAAGGAGGCCATCTTTGTGAAGAGAACCCGTCCATAATTAAACAGGGGTGGAGGCCTCCGTGTCCATTTGTCCCCATCTCACAATGCTGTTATTGCTAGTATCACTCAGCCCCCTGTGAATAGCAAACAACCATCAGGGCTGTAAGAGCCAAAATGACTGTTATGTGTTGTTTAACTTTTATGGTGGCACATGCGTTCATATTTGTCCGACCCTTCAGATAATTGCATGAGCGGTGTGGTCGCATGTCACATAGCTGATCTAAGTCATGAAACCAGGTGCTGGGTTAGTAGGTTTTTGTAAACTTTTCTGTAAACCCTTTTGAATGTCACCTTTTTTGATTGACATCTTTATCGTCATTTTCAGTCATGTAAGTGATGCAAATAAATACAGGTGCAGTTTGATGGATGGCAAAAAGGTAATTGTGTTATTTTTAAGATAAATATGCAAAACACAAGTTGGACTCAGCAGGGCTCACTGGAGATGTGTCAGATAACAAAATCTACTCAGCCAACAGCAGCTTTATCTGTGGATTGAAGTCGTTACAAGGCTGATGGTCCTCCTTTTGCCTGTGAACAACTAGTTTTGGCTGTCACCAGCAAACTGGTTGATCCACTATGAGAAGGGGCTATTTATAAGACTGAGTTTATTGCAGACACACAGAATGAAGAAGACTTTTGGATTTAAGATGAACTGTTTCAACAAGAAGAATCCAGACTTAATTTTTTTTAGATTTTTCTACCTGTATTATTGAGCATGCATCAGGAAAAAAAATCAAACAGGTTTATATATTTATTTATTAATTTTTTTAACCCGGGTTGATTGTTAGTCACGTTGGATTGCTGGTTTGGAAGAATCAAAATCAAGAAGAATAAAAAAGGGGATAGCACATGACCATGTAGAGATGAAAAAGAGAGAAGTGAAGTATATAATCAGGGGCATGATTTATCAGCACACACTGGGTTCCATACACATTTTTCTTTTCATGCAACCTTTATTTATACAGGTTAATCCCATTGAGCCTCTGGGACTCATTTACAAGAGAGACCTGAGACATGGTTGGGATGTGACACTCGGTTGATCCAATTTTATTCAATGATTTTAATTCATAAATTGTTTCACAGCTGATTTTATTTTGTTATTTATTTTTTGAGAGAGAGAGAGAAAAAAAAAGAGTCACAACAACACAAGCCAAACTAGAGACTTCATATTAAAATGCCCATTCTGTAAATCCCAGCTGCAGATATCCAAAATGCTCTCAGATAAAAATTAATACTGAACAAAAATGGATTTTTTTTTTCATCATACCGTCACTTTAGCATTATAGAGTTGTGTTGCTTTTTGTTTTCCTTGGTTCACCAGATGTTTGAAAGTGATATGTTTAATACTGACAGCCTCATACGCAATCAATGACATCATCTTTTGTGTCATATGTGGACATCTTTGGTAATCCTGGTTCATTTTTTCCAAAACAAAACCCAGTTATTTTCCTTAAAATATTGATTTATTGGCTCTTGAAGATATAGCTGAACATCAGACTTGAGGAGAAAACAAACATGTCTCTTCAATTACAGCAGGCCTGGCTGCTGAGTCTTTTATTGGAGGACAGTCTGTCTGTCTCCCATAAATCTGAGATAATAAAAAAGCAGACCCTGAACTGTCCCTTTTTAGGGGGAATATGGTGAAATAAAATAGCACCCGGCTTGTCTTCACTGTAGCTGCCATGTTGGGGGGAGCACTGCAGGAATACATTAACACCTGGCAGTGTTTCGTTGGACATGTCAGTGAGGTATGTGCTGTGTGTGAGTCAGAGGAGCGCTAACAGTGGAGTAGATTAATGCTGTCAAGGCCAAACAGTGCGTGCAAGTTTGTTTGCACATGGTGACCACAGGTCTGCAGGCCAGCTTCACTCATCAGAACTCCACTCACAGGAAGCAGGGATGAAGGCACATTTACCAGCCAGATGTGAAGCTCTCAGCTGAAGAAATGCACGGCCGAGAGCGAGATGTGTTTTCTTTCTTAAAAAAAGTTTTTTTTTTTTTTTCTGGGTGACTCACCCACACATCTGGATCCATCCGTGGTGGAGATGTAGCCTCGCGGACAGGTGCAGACGTAGCTACCGGCAGTGTTAGTGCATTCTCCTCCATCGCACACGCCAGGAATGGTGCTGCATTCATCAATATCTGAAACACAGAATCACATCCTGAACACCTCACGTCACCCCCATCACGTCATATCTGTTGTCCTTCACATGTTTGAAGTTTCTTTGTTTATAAAGACACAGCAGCGTGAGATTATTACAAAGCTTTTAAGTAAAATGAATGAGTCCGCAGCTTGCCAGAGGGGAATGATGTCACGTTTGTTTTGTTCTGTTCCGGCTAAAACTCATCAAGGAAACATGCAGATGACAGGAACAGCTGTAGAAGTGAGTGTAGGGAGCAAAACCACATCACAGGGTAGATTAACTTATTTTAAAGTAAAATGACAATACAGCTAAGACATTACACTATTTAGCAAGCACAACAAAAACTGCTTTACAATAAAAATGAAGGTAATTTGGACCTGAACCAAATATTTCTTGCATTTTCACTTTTAATTATACCCGAAGTTTCCACTACCTTAACAAATTCTGCAGTTTTGTAAAGAAGCAGACCAAAGAACAGAGGGAGGCTTTAACAGAGGGATTGAACAAAAGACGCTAACAACTGCTGGGTGGTTACATGAAGTTGGTGGGTGACACCTGAAACAATCAATCAATCTTCTGTCCAATACAAGGACAGCATCAAATCCTGCAAACACTGCTTTTCACACAGGGAGATGACCACTGGGTCTCAGTGATCTCCAAAAATTTTAAATCCCAAGAGATCTATTGCTAACAGTACCAAACACTACATCTACACATGTCTTTATTCATGCCTCGAGAAGGGTTCGAAGCCAAAGGAGTAGTAAATAATTGAATAGTGGTCATAATTTTATGGCTCATCACTGTAGTTACAACAGTATATTCTGTCACGTTGTACCACAAACACTCTGTTTTGATTTTACAATTAATCAGTTCACAGCGTATGACAGAACAAAGTTAAGCAGTCTTGATTAACTACTTGTTGGAAGTGGTGTCGCAGAGTTTAGGAAAGGTGAGCCTGTGATCAAAAGGTCGCTGGTTCAAGTTCCTGGATCAACAACAAAAAAGGTGGGTGGGAAAGGTGAAGCACTGCCTCCATCCTCATTTGCCCCACTCTGATCCCTTCATTGTGTGCTCACATGTGCAATGGGAATGATGCAGATAATTAATTTCCACACTGGGTAGTAATAGAGAACTACACATATATTTTATTTTCAAAAACCTGATTTGACAAATAGGGAGTTTTTTTTCTCCTTCTTCTTTCGGCTTCTTCCTTTGTCAGGGGTCGCCACAGCGAACTAACTCACACGAAGACTTGGCAATAGTTTTTACGCCGGCTGTCCTTCCTGACACAACCACAGACCACTGAGCTACCACAGCCCTCTGTGTGGAGCAGAGAGCTGATATCTAGGGTGCCTGGGGGAGCAGATGGGGCCCAGAGTGGGGCAGATGAGGGTGGAGACAGGTGTGGCTGCTTCACTTATCCCACCCATATTTTTGATGTTGTCGGTACCGGGGCTTGAACCGGCGATCTTCCGAGCACAAGCTCACCTTCTCTAACCTCTGCGCCACCACTCCCCTTACATTTCATATCACTTATTTAACAGAACATATTTTAATTATTGATGTTAGTGGGTAAAGATGATGGCTGGATGGATACAAGCCTGTAGAAATTTGAGTTCATTTGAACATTGAATTGACAGTGACATCATTTTTGGTCAAAATGACAATTTATATTGAGCATAATTAATAAATGACAGCAAAAAGCATAAACCCAAGGGGGTGAATGCTTTTGTTTGAACTGTATTAGAACATTAGTAACTTTGACCTTCGTCATTTTGACTTTGCAGAGTGTAAAATAAAATTGAAATTACAATGTGTTGTCATGATTGTATGAGCCCATACAACAATGAAGCTTGTTGTCTGCATCTGACCATCACACATGCGATTGGAGGAGCAGGCAGCTATGTAAGCACCCAGGGAGCAAACGTGTGTCTTGCTCAAGGACACCACGTCAACATGTGGGCATGGTAGAGAGTTGAGCCTCTCGTGTGTTAATGAATTGAAGATGTACAACCAATGATTACTTTTTAAATTAAAATCTTTTTATTATAATTATCTCCCATCCCTTCCCTCCCACACTGGATCAGTCACACACAAACAACTGAATGAACTACGCATTGACAAGTTTTACACACACAACTAAAAGGCTGCCAAGCGTCCCAAAATCGTTCAACAGAACCCTTCAGGGTATGTCAGGTTTTTTTCTGATGGATATGATGCATCACCTCTCTTATCCAGTGAACATAGGCTGGGGGGTGTGGGTCCTTCCAGTTGTACAAAACAAGTCTCCTGGCCAAAAGAGAGTCCAAATCAATCAC
>JAVCKU010000093.1:12330962-12342710 GCA_032273985.1 Hypsolebias coamazonicus
ATGGTTTGGACATGTCCAGAGGAGGGACAGTGGGTATATTGGTAGAAGAATGTTAGAAATGCAGCTGCCAGGAAAAAAAAACAAAGAGGAGATATATGGACGCAGTTAGAGAGGACATGGAGGTAGCTGGAGTGAGGACAGAGGACACAGAGGACAGAGTGAGATGGAGGAGGACTTGCTGTAGAGACCCCTGAAGAGTGAAAAGCTGAAAGAAGAAGCAGAATGAAGTAATTTGGTTCTGTTCCAGTTTTGTATGTGCAACAATCACTGAGGTAAATAAAAGTTAAAGTGTTTAAATCAAGACTGATCCCAGCAGAGCTCCTGGATCTTTGGTCACCTCAGATTTTGAGGTGATCATGTTTTTATCAAACCAACAACACAAATCACGTCCACTGGTCTGTTTACTTGTTGTTCTTCGTCAGGAACTGCTCATGAACAGATGCTGGCAGTAACTGCCAGGATCACTGAAATGATGACGCCTCCGTCAGAACGAAGTGTCCCACTTCCCCCTGAAGAGCAACATTGTAACTCTTTGTGTTCTCCTAAAGAGTCGATCCTGTGACTACCGCTGAAAATCAGCTCTGACACAAACCATCAGTAAAACTGACTAACTGCTCTGATGTGTGATCTCAGCCACAAGTCATCCAGATGGTAATCAGGCAACATTTGCTGCTTTGACTCCAGCAGTTCTCCTTGAAGGAATGCATATCACCCGCCGGCGTTCATGCCAGAGTTTAAGACTGAGCTCATCAAACGCGGAGAAGCTGGAAGTTGTTTTGGTCAAACCTTGAAAATGTGCAATAGATAACGAGAAG
This sequence comes from Hypsolebias coamazonicus, assembly GCA_032273985.1. Taxonomy (NCBI): domain Eukaryota; kingdom Metazoa; phylum Chordata; class Actinopteri; order Cyprinodontiformes; family Rivulidae; genus Hypsolebias; species Hypsolebias coamazonicus. The sequence goes on from JAVCKU010000093.1 coordinate 12,331,778, forward strand.
TCACGCTCAGATCACATGTTGAAAACGACTCTCAGCAACTACCACATCTGTGTCTGTAAAACTGAACAATCTAAGGTCAGTTAGCTGTGGGAGCCATTTTGAATTGGGTTAGCAAAGATTTCACGCAACAAATAGCACCCGTGGTACGTGTTAGAGGCGACTCTGCTACTACCACGTTAAAGCTTACAGTCACTTGGCTCTGGCAGCAGTGTCAAATCAGGTCGTTCCATAAGTTTATCAGTTGTATATGTGATATTAGTTTCAGAAGGTTTCATTAAAAAACATCATCGCCCATCTTTGCTTTTCGGCGGCTGTGAAGAAATGAAACACTCCTCAAGGAACCCTTTAGAAATATCAGAATTTGAGGTTTTAATTCACTCTCAGCTGTTGTTTCATCAGTTTACCACAATCATAAAGAAGTCAGATATAGTTCAGCGTTAACGTTTAGTTTAGTGACTTCTTTTTCTTCTTCTTTTTCTTTCGGCTTTTAGTGACAACGTACTGAAATTAAATCCAGGATTAAACTCGCTGATTCACTCAAACTTTGTTTTTTTTCTTGATGGTGAGATGAAATGAGCTGTAAAATCATGAATCAAACATGGGAGGTCTGTGTGGATTATTTGGAAACCACAAGGATTAACTTAGGACTGATCCGGCGACATCACCTCCAGCTCCCACTCCCACTCTCCCACACACACACACACATACACGCACACACACACACATCTTTTAAAGTTCACGCCAAAAAGCGTGTCTGATCAGCTGCTGAGTTCTGAATAAGCCCACAGTCGCTGAGCTGCTCCTTCAGGGCAGAAACTGTCTGACATTTGCAGAACCGTCCAGAACTTTTGGCAGATTGTTCTGGTCCAGCAGCAGTTGGTCCAACATGAATGTTAGTCACGCAGTGTCACATCCTTCTAGCCTCAGATCACTTACACAAAAGGTTTGTTATTGCTTCTGCAGCTAAAAGCTTTTTTATTTTCTTCACTGAACATAAACACAACTAGAGAATTTGCTGTGAAAATACAGTACTTGTTGCAGAATAACAGCTGGAATTAGTTAAAACACGCTGAAATGTAGCTGAAATAGAAGAACAAGCCTAAATTAGCAGAAGAAAGCAGAACACATTTGCTGAGTTAGGTTTAAACAAGCAGAAATGAGCAAGAAAATCAAGAAATTAGCTAAAAAGGCTGAGGATTTTCAGAAAAGGCAGAAAGAAGCTTAAACTAACAGAAGGAAGTGGAAAAACCTGAAGAGCTAAAAATGTGGAATTAGATGAAAAAGCTAAAGTTAGCATTAAACAGTGAGTAGCTGAAATATCAAAAAAATTAAACAGAAAAACGCTTAAAGGAAAACAAGCTGAAAGTAGCAGAAATTACCATGAAAAACTTTGATTTTTCTGAAAACAGCTGAAAGTAGCTAAAAAATGCTAAAAGGGTAGCTGAAAAGGTAGCACAAGCTTAAATTAGCCGAAGAAAGCAGAAACAACAGATGTCTACTGAATTAGGTTGAAAGAAGCAAAAATGAGACAAAAAAGTGGAATTTATTTGAAAAAAAGTTGAAATTAGCAACAAACAAACAAAAAAATTACCCCCTGCTAAAAGTAGCTAAAATTCAGAAAGAAGCTTAAATTACCAGAAGTAAGTAGAGAGAGCACATTTATGTTGAATTAGGCTGAAAAAGGTTTGAGTGCAAAAAATGTGGAATTAGCTGAAAAAGCTAAAATTAGCAAAAAACAACTAAATAGTAGCTGAAATAGCAGAAAAGGCTGCAACTAGCAGAAATATGCTGAAAGGAACATAACAAGCTGAAATTAGCAGAAAGAAGTTATAAGAAGCACAAAAATGTTGTAGTTAGCAGAAAGAATCTGAAAGGAGCACAAAACAGCTGAAAATAAACAGCTGAAAGTAGATGAAAAAGTTTAAATTTGCAGAAAGAAGGTGAAGCAGAACAAAAGTGAAAGGAGCAGTAAAAGTTGTGAACAGAGCCAAAGATTTGAAGGATGTAAAATGAGCTCAGTTCATCTTATGTGAGAAAAAAAAAGTGTCAGAAAAGGCTAAATATTTCAAAAAGCTAAAGTTGCACCCAAACCAAAAGTCATAGCAGGATTGTCCTTCAAGAGCCGAATGTTTTGATTTATGATTTGTTGAAATAGCTGAAAACTGCAGGAAGAGAAAAATGCAGAAAAACGTACAGAAGAAAATGGATGAATGCTTCATGAATAGGCTGTTGCAATAAACAATTAATCAATTAATCCCATGATAAATGAAAATTATTGATCTCATTTTCATTTATCGGCTTTATCGTGTCTTCGTGTCTCTCTTTTTACTGAAGACGATGACAAAAAGCTCAACTCTGGTGCTCTTCACTGACCCCTCCTTTCTCTTTTCTCATCCAAAATTTTTGGATCGTTAAAGCAGCTAAGCTGAAAAGCTACGAGCTAAGCTAACGGGCCGACCATGGGAAAGAACCTCTGTCTTGTCGAAGCTCCAAAAAAAATCACAGTTGAAACCCGTGCCTTTGTGTAAAAAGTTGTTTTTCTCTGCAAAATGAAGCTGAGAACTTGTTTACTGATTTTTTTATTAAAAGCTTAGTGTGACAAATGTTATGCTAAAGAGCTCAAACCACACCGAGCGTCCGCCATTTTGAGAACCAAAAAACAGGAACGAGAGACGGCCCATGTCACGTCAAGGGGCCTCCCTCCCATTTTTCTTAAAGAGACACGCTGCTCACTCCCTCACTATCCATCCTTCAGTTCAAACAGTCTTATACTACCATCCGGTGGTCGAAAACAGGTACTACACTCAAAACTAATCAAACATTGCTTCTTAAATTTTATAATAATTACTAATTATTGTCAAATTTTAAACAATATTATCGTTTATCACAATAATTTCTGACAATTAATCACCCAGCAAAATTTGTTATCATGAAAGGCCTACATCCAACAATCCTAGGTCCACAATAACAAGTTTTTTTTTTTTTTTTTAACAATATTTTCGGGAAAAAAAATACAGCTTTTGTGACCTTGGATCTGGTGCAAAAACAACATGTGATCTTCTAGCTCCTCCTCCTCATCATCATTTAGTCCAGTCGGTTTTAAATTAATGTGCAACAGAGACTCTTCCTCTCAGCACGTAGCTGCAGAGGATGTAGTAATGTTAATAGTTTAATCAGAGTAAACCATCAGACAGTCTTTTAGGGATTCACAAGACAAGTTCATGACAAATCTATACAATGTGCTGACTGGCAGCTTATCTATGGTGTGCTCAGACTGGACCAGCTGAAAAGCAGCTGGTTTGACTGGTCTTTCCCTACTCTGAAGTTGGTCTCTTCTTATCTGAGCTGACACAAATGGCACACATAGTGAAAATACCGTGGCTCTTCCTGACTGTCTGAATGAAGTCATGTCTAAATGCTGTTTCTATCAGAGAGCAAGTAAAGTTTAGTCAAATCATTGAAAAGCTGGAGTCCAATGAGAGAAATGTTTGGTTGAGGTTCTTTATATTTCAGAAGGGTCAACTTACCCTGACAGCTGTGACATCCCTCCACGCCCACACAAAGAGAGGCGACAGACCCGACACAATTAGGACGCTGGTGAATCGTCGTTTTATCACAGTGGGATGATCCCTGAGGACAGAGGACAACAGCATCAGCACACCAGCAGTGGGACTGTGTCTACTCCGCAGTAAACATGTTCAGCTGCTTATGAGCCAGCAGTTCATGGTTTGTACTGGGGCCAGCATGGTTCCCTTTACATCAATGGTTCTCAATCAGTGGGGTAATGCTATGGCAGGGGAGCACAAGACCACTCTTAGTTTCTATTTTTGTTTTATTTGTCAGTCATTAAAATGTTGCAAGTAGAGCTAACATTTCATCCATCCAGTTAGCCTAACATATAGGAATCCACATAGACTATGATGTTTGCAGATGACGTTGTGATCTGTGGTGAGAACAGGGAACAGGTGGAAGAGAACTTGGAGAAGTGGAGGTATGCACTTGAAAGAAGAGGAACGAAAGTCAGCTTAAGTAAGGCAGATCGCATGTGTGTAGTTGAGAGGGAGGCAGGTGGAACAGTGAGGCTACAAAGAGCAGAGGTCACAAAGGTGCAAGACTTTAAATACTGTCCAGAAAAATGGGGAATGTGGTAAAGATGGGAGAAAGAGAGTCCAAGCTGGATGGAGTGAAACTGCATCTCACAGACTCATCTCAAAACTCATTTTCTGTGTGAAAATGCAGGATAAGCCAAGGACAGGCAGCAGTCCTGACTTTGTCCAGTTGACAACATTTGGAAGTAATTTAGTCTAATTAAATTTCAGGTCTGGTTTGATCTGAACTGGATTGAATAGTTTGATCACCATTCACCTATTTTCTCTTCACTATTTACAATACAGTATTCATAAATCCACTAGTAGTCAATTCTGGCTCTAACAGCTCTCATGCTCACTCAGAATCTATAAATACGGTATGTCATTCTTCATCGATGCACATTTTGAGTCAGATTTAATGAAGTATTTTCAAACTCAGTACTTTATGAGACTTTAGTTTTTTTTTTATGTGAACACTTCCAAAATATATGAAAATCAACAATACCAGAAAGTAATCTAGAAGAAAAAACAAGCGATTACTCATCACACATTTTGCTCCTTCTTCTGTAGATGTTTGAATTAACATTGGATAACGTGCTGTAAAAACAGACATAAACTATTTGAGCCTGCCTGGAACCCTTTTTCCCATCAGCCCTTTCTATGGGATCATATAAATGGGACTGTGCATTGATCTGAGTATACTGGGAGGGAAAGGTTGGAGAAGAAAGGCAAGAGTGGAAGAAAAACATCTTAATTCAGACTCAATAATAACTCCTCAAGCACTTTTAAAACTCCCTAAGGGGAAAGTTAGGTGCGATAAGAAACTTAAAGTATGATTTATGAATAATTTTCTTTCTGACAAGAGTTCAAAAGGTTAAATGAAGAAAGAGAAAAAATGTGTAAAGACTATGGGTGTAAAAGTGTGTTTGAACAAGCATGTGTTTTACACCGGATGCTTCCTCCAGACTTTATACAGCTGGAAGATTAGCTCTGAGCCTAAATGTTACACCGTTACCCACCTGTGAAGACATTTCCTAATTATTCTGTTTGCGGAAACGTCAAAGCATGTCTTGTGTGCGTCGGTGTTTAGGATGTTTATCTCCATCCTGGCCAACCGTGGCGGTCCCTGTTAGTCTTTATCAGCGTCATTATCAGCAGGCTTGAGATCACTCTTTCCTTCAGCTGTAATCGCTCCTGCAAGAGTCTGCGGCTCCATTCGACTCCAAAAGCGACCAGTCAAACGTGACTAAGTGCTTCACGCCGCGTAAACGCAAACACACACTTACAAAAAGAACAACTGTGGGAGAAATCCCACAAAGATTGTAGATCTGAAAGCCTCCTGTTAACTGATGCTTGTGAACTTCACATATCGCTCAGAGGGCTTGAGCACACTGGAACATGGAGTAACAGACGTGTGGCATCAGGTTGTAACGCTGCACTTCCTCCCTCATTGTTTCTGTACTTCTCCCATTGTGCAATAATATCTGTCGTCACATCTACAGTTATTTTAGTCTGTTTTGGGAAACTTTCCCCAACCCTCCCATGCAGTGGAACAATAAAACAGAGCGAGCAGAGCGCAGATACAGCCGGGCGGCCAGGCCAAGTGGGCTCCAGTCTCCATCAACAACAGCCACCGAGGGGACATTTTACACTCCAAAAATGAAGAGGTCTTTATTTTCCTTTCTCGGCTTGAAGAAAAAATAAATCAACCCACTTTTCGTGTGATCAGCTGAAAACGTTCCTCTTGTGATGCTCTTTTAATCTACATCTGAACCAAGCAGAGCTTCTAAATTTGACTCATGATCAACATTTAAACGTTTTGTTCATGGAATCATCAAAATTAGGTCCTTCTATGAAATACAACACTTTAATTATGTCTCGTGAATGCAGGGATTCTTTAAAGCTGCGTAATCAATCATAGTTTTTGTGAAAAGCACATCGATCATAGTTTATTTTGTTAGTGGAAGACACTTTTAGGAATACATTACATTATAATTTTGTACGATTTGAAAGAATTTGGATTTTTCTTGAACATTTGGGTAATAATTGTTTTTTTCTCTCAGAGTGTGTATGTCTTCACACATGTGGTCACCACTTATAGACAAAACAAGCTTATTGTAGATCCGATTTAGTGAGGCTCGATGTGGCTTCCTTAAACTAAATTGTCGCTGGAGGTCTTTTCCACCAAACAACTTATACTGTAGCTGCACCAGAGTCCCACCCACCCTCTCAACAGTGTCACTATCCTGTACAACTATTCTTTTTTATCCACAGTCAAGAGGGAGAACAGAAATAGCACAGCTTCCAACGATTACGCCAACTTGTGCATGTGAAGAACTGCTTTCTGCCGTCCAAATTACCTCTCTGTGGACAATGAGTATATTGAGTTGGACCGGACAGACATTGTCCAAGGACTGTGTAAATGCACAAGGAAAAATAATACTGCAGATGCATCTGATGTGGTGAGAAAATGTGAACTGCGAGTTATATTATTTGTTTTTAACTCGGGAATAAAAAGAGCAGAAATGTTATTTTACAAAAATAATGCAGCAGAATGGAAAATAAGGGGACGAAAAATTTTGGTGTGATTTAAAGAGAATTAACCAAAAGCAAAGAGCTGAAGCAAAACACAGAATATATTATTAATGCTGAAACTTTTCTAAGATGGTCACATGGACATTTCTGTTCATGTTGCTGATTATCCATGCTGCTGATTATCCATGCTGCTGATTATCCATGCTGCTGACTTATTGCCTTTATACTGCTATATTCATACCCATCTGCTCACAACAGACTCATGTTCAGGCTGCTGTTTAATATAACACATTATTTTACATTATTAGTGTTTAGCACATATCCAAGATCCTTATATACTGGTTCTTTATATATTATATATCTTTGCAATTTTGGGTGTAAACGGAACTTTGAGTACACAATTTTGTTCCACCTCATGTACCACATGTGATACAAACGATGATAAAGAACCTTGAACCTTGATTTTTATTGCTTCTTTTCAAGGTTCAAGAAACTGGTCCAGATGAAATGATTCAACCTTTTTTGTTATCTACCTGGATGATTGAGCCTACAAACCTTTTTTCTTTATTGTCATTCGCATCACACGTGGTACAAGAGGTGGAATGAAATTTTGTACTCAAAGTCCCAGTTGCACCCCAAAATAGCAAAGATATATAGTATATAAAGAAACAGTATACAAGGATCTTAGATATACACTAAACACTAATAATGTACAATACTAATGTGTTGTATTAAACAGCAGCCCAAACGTGATTCTGTAGTGAGCAGATGGGTATGAATACAGCAGTTTAGAGGCAAAAGATCAGCCGCATGGATAATCAGCAGCACAAATAAGTCACATATCACCAATTAAAGTGGCATTACAGTGATTTTGCTTTATCCTTACAGTGATTTTTCTGGTTAGGGATTTATGAGTCTGACAGCTTCAGGGTAGAAGTGCATGCACATGTTTGAACTGAAACAAACCAGCGACAGATACATAAAGCTAACAGAGTAACTGTAAAGATAGTTTGGATTAATTTTTATCTATAATTCAACTCCAGATATATTTCATGCCAAACCCCCATAAATAGGAGGTTTACACATAGCTGCATGTGCACAAACGTTTCTCACACGCAGAGGCTTCCCACGAGTCCATCCACACACCCATTTCCCACTCACTGGTTGACTTTCGCTGCCTTCATAATCACAGCTCATCACCGCGTCTCTTCACCGAATCACGCAGTAAACCTGACGACTCGTGGCCTCACTTAGACAAACTCTAAACCGCAACATACACTAAAGAGCACCACTTTTCTGAGCCGTTTCAGGGTCATAGAAAATGATTTCATAATCCCAAATGCACCTCTAAAACAGCTTTGTGTGAACTCTGTGACTTGTTTGGCAAAGTCACTGTAATAAATACACAAAAGTCCGATTGCTCATGTCTAACCTTTTAATTTACATCCTATCCTGGAGAAGACTAGACTCCACGTCTGTTTCAAATACCCTCCAAATCTTTGGCTAAATTTGTCAAATTTATACAATCATCTTTTTCCTCTGAAGGATATCTGGCCAAAGAAAGAAACACACACAAACAGAGATTTATGAGCATGTCCCTTATGGGCAATTAAAAGTTCTTTGGTCGGCCCGCTTCTCCAACAGGGGCAGTGTTTCTGGTCCCCTCAGTCTGGTTTTGTGTACAGAGCTGAGAAATCCATTTTCATTTTCACCTTCCTCCTTCTATCTGCTTCTCTACCTCGCACCACTCCTCATCAGGGAATGTCCACGACAACTCCACAAAGAAACCTTATTTCGTCTGCTCTGTGGCGATGTACGATAGGGAGAGGAGGGGAAGGGGGGATATTTATTGCCAGATGTTTCAGACGATCCATCAAGAGAAAAGCAGTTTAAAATTTTGGTTTTCCAAGAAAACTCAGTCCAAGACTTGAAAAATGATGGAGAAGGAGAATTTAAAAAAAGGTGATGCCAGAGCTGGGGTTAAATTTGTGGAGATGAAAACAAGACAAAACAGCAGAAGAGAAGATTATTGTGTGTGAGAAGAAGAGTGCTTGTGGCTATTTTTACACAGACATGCTGCATACACATCTGTACTGAGGAAAGGGGGGAATGCGGAAGAAAGGCTTGAAAGAGTTGAGTACAATTACAGGCTTCCAGTGCATGCCAGAGGGATACAGGACAAACAGGGGGGAGTGGGAGTTTGGAGTCAGTTTAAGGTGAGATAATCGATGATAACTAAGGTGCAGTGTTTTCATCTTCTAATGCTCGATCCACTTCCAGCAGTTGGCCAACATTTCCCACCATACACGTCACAAAACACAGGATATAATCTGAAGTCATCCAAAGGGATAAATTGACGACTGTAACATCAAAGCTTTCCAGGATGGTATCTGTCATATGTAAGTCCTGTGGCCCCAACTTCTCAACTTCAGATCATTTTTTAAAACTTTTTTTTTCCTGCTATGTCTGAAAATATGTTGAAGTCCAGACGAGAGGCAGAAATTCCATCCAAAAACAATGAACTAGCCCAGCAGGTGGTGATAACACTGATGTTAAGCACATGTTAAAATACAAGACATTACAGATTCTTCCAAAACACTTGTTGCTCATTTTTTCTTTAATTTGATTCACTTTTTTTTTCCCCTTTATAACTATCTCTTTTAGCACACAATCAAAAAAACGTCGGGACAAATCTTGCCAAATGAAAACAGCGTTTTTCCTCATCAAAAACAGTTTGTTTCCTTTAAAACAGTTTATATTGCGCAAGTATTCATGCGAAAGTGGAGCTGGGCCTACTTACCAAAATGTACCAAAGAGCTAATCTGACAGATTGGTATTATTTTCAGATATTAAGCTCACATCGACGCAGAAACACTTTCCGTTACCACATTACAATAAGGCTCCCCTTATAGATGCTAATATATAATTTATAGATACATATTAATTCCTCTATAAACACTTTATAAATCATTAATAGTTGTTTATTATGCATTAATTAAGGGTGACAGAGACAAAACTGATCAGTTTCTTATCAAATAGTGAGCCAACCCTGCCACCTATATATTTCATCTAGAGTTGTTATTTTAAACATTTCAGACTAAGTTACTACCTTGTAAGAACAATAAGCATGTTTAAACCTATTTTTTTTTAGAATATAACATTACTTGTAGATACTTATAATGCAGTGATAAAGTACAATATTATATGCTAAATAAATAGGTTTACAAATGCTTATTGTGCTTATAACTTAGTCTGAAATGTTTAATATAACAACTATGAAATATATAGGTGAACAGATTTAGCTCACTATTTGGCAAGAAACTGGTCAGTTTTGTCTCTGTCACCCTTAATTAATGCATAATAAGCAGTTATTAATGATTTATAAAGTGTTTATAGAGGATCTAATAACATATCTATAAACTATTTATTAGCCATCTACAAGGGAAGCCAGGTGAGTCTTATTGTAAAGTGATACCCCATACATTTTTTTAATATTTTCATGTTTTGGACTACTAGAATGCCTTTTTTCTGCAAATATGTCTAAGTTAAAACAAATAAAGTTTTGGTCATGCAATGATGTGTTTTGCTTGTTAAAGACAAATAATTAACATATTTCTTTGATCACCATCCAAATGGTCAAGAATGGTGATAAAATGTACAATTGATGTGTGTATTAAAATTGTTGCCCATTTTTACTTTTACACAGTTCTTAAATAATATTTTTATATTTGAATTTTAATCTTTTTAGTATAATTTGTATGGTTGTCATTTTCTGCGTGGATCTTAACCAACAACCTTCATTTTGTTTTTGTTTTTACTGTCCATCTGTCCATCCATCAGTTTTACGGACAATGGTTTAATCGACGAAGTACAGCATCCAGTTTTTAGTTTGCCTGTTATCTTATTTACTGTATGTCTCAGGAACAACTTGCACGTGTCTGCGTTGTCACTGACATGTTTGTTACGTTCTTCCGATTCCTTCCAAACAGCAGAAACATCATTTATAGAAATACTTTTAAGACTGCAGAGAGGAAATGTTCATCTTGCTATTTCAACCACATTTATTCCTGCTTATGCTTCCTGTTTCCTGTCCTCCCATCATGCTTCCTGCTCTGCAACCTCGCCGTTCCCTCATTACCATGGTACGGTGAAGTCAAAGTCACAAGTAACCAAACACAACTGTAGCTCATTTTTAAGGACAAGAGGCTACAGTTCTAGTTTGTGACTGAACAGAATTCATTCATTCATTCAACCTTTATTTATACAGGCTAGCCTCGTTGAGCCACGGGGACTCATTTACAAGAGGGACC
>JAVCKU010000093.1:12694995-12707648 GCA_032273985.1 Hypsolebias coamazonicus
GTGTTTCACCTTTTCCACCCACAGTGTGATGTTGGACGGGGGAGTTGACGGACGAGCCTCCGATCACAAGCCCACCCTCTTTAACCTCTGTGCCACCACTCCCCAAACTTACCTGATTTTAAAATAATAATAATAATAATAACAATAACAATATATGCGGACCATTTGCCACATGTTGCACACACTGCACTCTTTATTCAATTTGTCAGTCGCAAGTGAGGCCATCTTTAAAGCATTTTCTGCTTTTTTCTTGAAGTGCAAACACAGTTTTTTTTTTGTTTTGTTTTGTTTTGTTTTTTTCCAAAAAAGTCATTTTTTATTAGAGGAGAAATAACCCGTGATAAAGATCAAAGCTTCCGAAAAACAAGCCTCTCTTTCTTCAGAAGTATTGTTACTTGTTGGCCATATTTTCAATCTGCACGGTACAGTTGCAGATTATTTTAATTTTAGACTTCAAAAATAAACGCAAAATCTGTAAATTTGAGTCTCAAGAATTTTTGAAAGAGAAAGCCTGACTCCTTTAAGAGCACCTTCTTCACAGCTGTGCTCTGTTGTTAACCAGAGAAAGTGACTGAAAGAAACACACAAATACATGTGCCTTGAGTGAATATCAACACGCGTTCTCCAAATCTCGTGGATTTTTTGCTGTAAGCCCTTAAAGGGAGGGATTGTGTGCAATACAGGCTGCCGTAGAACCCTCAGCTGGACTTTTCTCCCAAATTTCTCAGGCATATGTAATAAACTCTACAATAAAAATGTGTGTAAAGCTTCACTTTCCTTTTCAAAACTGTCTAAAGCGATGCACTGTACAGCTTTCATTTGTTTAGGCTTGTTTCTGTTTGTCTCCAGCCTTTTTCCCCTTCACAGACATTTTGATTGGTCACAGCAGGAACAACACAGGTGTGTCTAATTTTATTAACAATGCCTCAGACAAAATCCAAGTGTCTTTGTGAGGCGTGACAGTGCAGTCTGCAGCAACACGGCCCCTGAGCGTCGTGTTATGAATTACACCTGTGCCTCTTTTGCTCCAGACTGATAAAGGCCTATTGATGGAGGCACCAGAATGATGTATAAGAAGCCACTTTAAGTCCAGGGAACAAGGGAACATGTGCAGACACAACAAAGAGAAAAACATTAACAGCAGGAGAGAGCCTCAAATGTTTCTCTCTACCCTTGAGCCCATACAGTAGATCCTTGTGTGATAACTATATCCAACTGAATATGCTGCAAAGAAGCTGCAGCTGGGAAAATATGAGGTGTCCTGAAGGGCAAAAAAACAGAGCAATGCATCGATTGTGAAGGGATGAAGAGGTAAGATGGAGCCGATAAGCAGCTATACTGGAGGGGAGGGAGTTGTTTTGAGATGAGAAGAAAGATGCACACACATATTGCTAAAAGTATTCGCTCACACATTGAATCCAGGTGTTACAATCACTTCTATGGCCACAGGTGTATAAAATCAAGTGCCTGGCATGTAAAACTTCTACAAACAGGTGAAAGATTGGGTCGCGCTCAGGAGCTCACAGAGCATGACAAGTTGTTTAATGACATAAAATGTATATTTTTAGCAAAGAATAGAGTCCTAACATTTATTAAACATTAATTCTGTGTTACAAAAAAAAAACTGTAAAAACATTATCAAAATTGGGCTTTGACAAACTAAAAAACTAAAACATTTTGTCAACGCGAAAGAGGAAAAGAGGGAAGGGTATCACTCTTGCTTTGAGTTTACTTTTTGTTGCATGCGTGCTGTGAGTGAAAAACGTCCAGAGCATCATAATAACAGCCTCTGAGGACTGAGGAGGTGGATATATATATTTTTAGCAAAGAATAGAGTCCTAACATTTATTAAACATTAATTATGTAGTTACAAGAAATAAATAAATAAAAATTGTGCTTTGACAAACTAAAAAACTAAAACATTTTGTTAACGTGAACAAGGACAGGCGGGGCAGGTATCGCTCTTCCTTTGAGTTTATACTCTTTGTTGCATGTGTCCTGTGGGTGAAAAGCATCCAGAACGTCATAAAAACAGCAGCGGAGGTGTTGGAGTTATTTATCTATCGTCTCAGCAGCAGAGGGGAGTGACATGTTTCATAACTTTATTATTAGTAAGCCTGAGTGTTGCCGGATCCATGCAAACAGTTGCCGGAACGCAACCTGTCAAAATAAGAAAGTTCCCTGATCTTGTTCCGGCAGGATCCACCTAATATTAAACACTGTTGCCAACATTCTTAAGAGTCAATAAACTTTGTGTGTCCTTTAAATCAGCTCAAGAACAGTATGTAACAGGGCTTCATAGATGGGTTTCCATGACCGAGCTACTACATCCAAGCCTTACATCACCAAGTGCAATGCAAAGTATTGGATGCAGTGCTGTAAAGCACGTCACCGCTAGAGACGTGATCTCTGGTGTGACGAGTCATGCTTCTCTGTCTGGCAATCCGATGAATGAGTCTGCATTTGACGGTTGCCAGGAGAACGGTTCTTGTCTGACTGCATTGAGCCAAGTGTAAAGTTTGGTGGAGGGAGGATTATGGTGTGGGGTTGTTTTTCAAGAGTTGGGCTCAGCCACTTAGTTCGGTTAAAGGGTCAGTGTTTTAGCATACCAAGACATTTTGGATAATTTCATGCTCCCAACATGGTGGGAACAGTTTGGGGATGGTCCCTTCCTGTTCCAATATGACATGGATGAGCACATTTGGTGTGGAAGAACTTTGGCCTGCACAAAGTCCTGATCTCAACCCGACAGAACACCTTTGGGATGAGTTAGAGAGGACTCATCCAACATTCGTGTCTGACCTCACAAAAGCGCCTCTGGAAGAATGGTCCGCAACTCCCATAAACTCACTCCTGAACCTTGTGAAAAGCCTTCCCAGAAGATTCGAAGCTGCATAGATGCAACAGGGGGGCCAACATCATATAAAAGTCTATGGGTTGTGAATGGGATACCCCTCAAGTTTACACATATGTGAAGGGATTTGAACTACCGTAATACTTTTGGCTTTGTAGTATGTCAGCTGTATGTTCGTCCCAGCAATCCTGCTGGTGTGAGGGGATTGGGGAGGGGAGAAATCCTCAGGGACAAAGTGAACTCTTTGCTCTTCTGCCGCCACATCTGGATGACACACCACTACCCCCGCATCAAAGAACAGCTGCACAGGTGGTGGGAGAGAGCAATGGGACACACGCACAGTGCTCACAGAAATAAAACAGGCGCAGACACGTTTACAGATGGAAATGTGTTCCCACAGATGAAGTCAAGTTTTTAAAAATTCTGCATTTAATGTATTTTTATTACAAAATCTGTGCTTTAGGCTGAAAGGCGTTGGTATTCTAAGATGACATGACACTCCTGAAAAAAAAAACATATCTTGGAAAACAAATATGGGAGGAACAGTTTGTCCGTAGCATCCATCATATAGCATCCTGGAAATATTTTCAACATTACGAAAAACTTTCATTTCTCAAAGAAATGCATGCAGTCTGCAGTTTTACATGCCTAAGTTTTAAATATCTTGTGTGACCTGTTAGTTGTGTGTAGGAAATTGTTCCCAGGTACTACCACACCAACTTTTAGCTCAAAGTCTGTAAAATTGACTGACTTACATTTTTGTGTTTTCCGAGGTCGATTATCGGCGGCAGCCATCTTGAACCAGGTTGGCTCTGAAAGTTAATCAGATGTAGAAGTTTCAGTAAAATATGTCAAGTGGTTCATGAGATATTTTGCTAACAGACACTGTTGACTAAAGTTTCAAGCAAAAAACAAACAAACAGTGTGCTCAGCATATGTGAAGAGGATGATTCTCAGCTACTACCACCACACACTGGAGCTCACCGTCTGAAATTAATTGACGTATTGATCATTTTGGGTCTGCCAAGGTCGATTAATTCTGGCAGCCATCTTGAATTGTTCTGACTCCAAAGGTTTAATGAGGTTTAATGATGCATTTCTGTTGGTTTCATTAAAATCAGTGCACTGGTTTAGGAGCTATTTTGTGAACAGACGGGTAAACCAACACGCACACAGGTAATGAAAATGAATGTCTGTCAACTTTTATATATTTTAAAACTGCTGTGGCTGCAGCACACTGCATAAATCACAGCGTACTAATTCTAATTATTTGTTTTTAGCTTTAGAAATATCATTTTCAGAATGCATGAGCATAAAACGTAACAAATCTAAGATTCCTCTGACGGTGTCGACACATTCCTGTCGCCTCTGCCTGCATCTCCTCACCTCAACATGTGGACACTGCACAAGATGATCCCATCGCTGCTCCACTCTGCAGGAAGCGCACGTTGAACTGAACCACTTGCAGGGTAACGTTCAGAGCCCTAAACTCCCCCCGGACCTTCCCTGGACTCCCTCCCCAGCCTCCATCTGCCTGCTGGTGATGGATCGCCTGTGAGGAATGATGAATCTGCTCCTGTCAGGTCCTCAACACATCCTCATCTGGGATTCAGCCTTAAGGAGAGCAGAGCATCACCATCACCTCGCACCGCTCTGAGTGCACGCCGAACGTCCTCAGGCAAGACAGTCATGGTCATGGATTTCAATTTTAAATCAAAGCTACAGCGTTGCCCTTTCTAAAGTAAATAAAAGTAGAAGTTTGACAGACTATCATAGAGGCAGAATAATGTTAATGGACGTGCTGAATGTTCTGTGCATCACGATGTGGATTTAGACTTATACCAAAATGATTTGCTCGGTCACGTTTGTTAACTTTGAAAATGCATTTCAGGTTTTTGTTTTGTGTTCACTTGATCTGATCTGTGTTCTGTTCGTCATCGTTTAGGTTCAGTGGTCATCCCTTCTTTCATCTCAGTTCTCGCCTTGAAATCTCGTTTCCTGTGTTAGCAGGCACTGCTACAATAAGATCGCCCAGCTTTCACGTTCTTCTGTGGTCACGTGGCCACACCTGCAACTCATTACCTGCCAGTCAAGCACCTGTTAAAAGGTAGAGTTCACGCCGCTCTTTGACAAACAGCTGAACTCACTTTTGTCATCACGCCCACCTCAGTCTAGTGTTTTAATGTGTTTTTGTTGCCTAAGTTGCCGTTTACCTGCAGTCCTCACGCACCTTCTCGTTGTGTCCACTTCACTGAAGCTTCTCTTGTTGAAACATTTCAAATTTTATTTATTTCATGTACAAAGACATACTACTTGCCTCATATCTGCAGCAGGCCTCAAATGCAGGATCCTTACCTGCATGCCCACTCTCCACCCCACAGCCTTTGTCTTCGTTCACGCTCCTCCTCAGGACCTGGACTTGTCAACTCCCTTCTTATTTGCCAATAAATAAATAAATGAATAAATAAACTTACTGATAAAACTTTATAAACATTGTTCAATAATTACCTTTCTTTTCAGACTGGTGGTCCAGTCTGTCACAGTTCAACTTCAGTTTTTATCTCATGTATGTGAAGTGTGGCCAAGACGTGAAGTTCTTGTTAAATGTTTAAACTATGAAATATGACGGACCAAAGTGAAATAATACAGTCTCAAAACCCTTTGGGCCTTTTATGTAAAAATTATAACACCATCAATTTGCCACGACATGGCTATTTATGTATAATTGTTTGGATAATTGTGATTTAGTCTAATTAGTGGCCATTTGGTAAAGAAACATTTTTTGGGGGGTCAATGTAAATCCAGGGAGAGACAAGCAGGTAATGTCTTCATAGTTGAAATTGGCCTTTTTTTAAAGTGGAAAACACATTCAGGTGTCATTTTAGAAAATTAGAAAATGTATTATATTAATGTAAGAGGGGGATGAGGATTTAATCACTTTTTAAAAACAAAATAAAGTCCATCCATCCATTATCTTTTACCCGTTTCTTCCATTTTGGGTCACGGGGGTCGCCGGTGCCCATGTCCAGCACAAAATAAAGTCACTTTGGTAAAAAAAAAAAAAAAAAAAGAAAAAGGTAAAATATCTATTTTTTCATTTTACACTATATAAATACTGCCGGTTTAGTGTAGCTTTAAAGGCATGTGAACTCACAAGCTGAATCAGCTATTTTTAACCAATTACACATCTCAGTTTTGACTTTCCTCACGCATTTCATCGTTCTTTCTTCATTTCCTGTGAAGTAAGAGGACAGATTTGGGTTTTTCCCAAGGCCTGGGTGTTATGTGTACTGAGGGAGAAAATGGCTTCCTGGTAGCTTTAAAGCCAGCAGATTTTGAGCTCTTTCCAACCAAAAGGGCCTCTCTGTTGTTCTGAATGCACTCTCTCACTGCTGTGGTGGTCACTCGGCTTTATGAGAGTCAGCAGCACAGATGTTTTGTGTTTTTGTGAGGATAGATCAGGTTAAAAGCTCACGCTGATACCATGTACGCAGCTAGATCGATAATCTGCAAGAACCAATATCCACAGAGAGGGAATAAAGTGTAAACCATGTGTGTGTGTGTGTGGGGGGGGGGGACTCATATCTCACAAAACTCTGTACAAATAAAGACAACCACTCTCTCCCCTCTCTGCTCAGTCTGGATTACTCCCTGAAAATTAGTCAGAATTTCAACCATGTCCTTTCTTTCGCTTCCTCCCTCACACTTTTGCATCTGGCCAACACCAGGGAACATTTAGAATCATAACAAACAGTAAATCTCAACGTGAAAGAGAGGAAATACAGAATAATTCAGGAGGCAAACAGTTACAGCAGCGCTGTGATGGGCAGATACTGGACTCGTCTCTTAGCCCTCGACCGGCCGGCAGGACTGAGAACAACAAAGCCCACATCTGTTGGCACAGCTTCCTGCAGCATCTTTACAGCAACACGCCCACCGACAAACCAGACGGAGAAAAAGCCTCAGGCTCGGGCCCTCCTGATGGAAGCAAATTAAACGTCTCAAGTTGGTTTTTGGTTCAGGCTGTGCTGGGAGAACGTGAAGTTTGTGAGGGAGTGTACATACTCGCTCATTCTATCATATTTAATCATGTTACATTTGTGAATTGTTTCAGACTTATTTTGATAGTTTAGATCACTGTTCCAGAAACCATAGACATCTCACCAGAGACAGACCCAGTTAATGGGTTGAGATTTGCATCATTTAGAAAAAAAATGGCAAACAGCTTAAACCATTTATCAAGTAGGAAAATGATGCAGCAGCTGCTGCTACAACCAGATGCAGTCGTCTGTTTCTTAGCCCACTAAATTCAATTCAGTTCATTTCTATATCGCCAAGTCACAACAGAGGTCATCTCAGGGCACAGAACTGAAACATTCATGTATAAAAATAACAGTTTAACGTTGTTTATCTGAGGAGCAGACTGCTTTGAATTTAACTCCATCGCAGACTCTCATCTTGAGCAAGCATGAAGGCGACAGTGGAAAGGAAAAACTTTTAGCAGAACCAGGCTCAGGACAAGCAGCCATCTGCTTCGACCAGCTGGGTTCGAGAGGAACAAGAAGGAGGAACAGATACACAATGGCAGGTCAAGAATCACATGTTGAGATGGAAATAGTGTCAAATGAAAAGTATTCAATTTTAACAATTCATTTAAGGAAATGAGGTCAATTTGTCCTCCAGTAGTGTAAGTCTATAGCAGCATAACAAGCCACACCTAACTATACAGTAGGATTTATCAAAAAGGAAAGTCTTAAGTTTAGTCTTCAAAACTGGACAATGTGTCAGCATCACAGACAGAAACTGGAAGGTGGTTCCACAAGAGAGGAGCCTGATAACTGGAAGATCTTCCTCCCGTTCTGCTTTTGGAAACTCTAGGAACCACAAGTAAACCTGCAGGCTGAGAGTGAAGTGCTCTGTTAGCAAAATATGGAACAATAAGATCTGTAATATAAGATGGAGCTAGGTTGTTGAGGGCCTTGTAGGTTAGAAGTAAGATTTTGCACTCTGTTCTGAATTTGACAGAGAGCCAGTGGAGAGAAGCTAAAACTGAAAAGATATGATCTCTCCCAGTAACTCCAGTTAAGACTCAGCATTTTGGATTAACTGAAGATGTTTTAAAGAATATTTAGACACCCAGATAAACCACTGTAATAGTCCAGTCTAGACGTGACAAATGCATGAACCTGTTTTTCTGCATCAGTTTTAGATAAGATGGTTTTAATTATAGTGATGTTACACAGATGGAAGAAGGCGGTTCTAGTAATGTTTTTAATGTGGGGGATAAAATACGTCCTGATCAAAAATAATAGTAAGGTTTTTAACATTAACATTTTACAATTCAAGGCCTGTAAACTTATTTGACCTAAAGTATGACTTTTCTTATTAAATAATTTCCTTTTCTATCCAATAGCTCCATGTTTCTATTTTTACGACAGTCTTAGGTAAGTTTGGCATTTTGCTAATTGAAGCCATAACCTCCCCAATAGCTACACAAAGATGAGAAAGATCCAAAACAGAGTTGTGAACGTAGTTTTAAAGGTTACAAGATTCTTCCTACCAGCACACCTGAAATCGTTCAAGCTCAAATTAATCACAAAAAGTTAATTAGTGTGTTTTCAAAGCCTAGAAGTTAGACTTCATTACCACGAGCCATGTACTGTATTTGACACCTTTGTTAACTGGCACTGGAAGTGGTACCAAGCTCATCACCATCTCTTTTATGAGAACAAGAAAATACATTAAAAAATTATATGTAAAAATATTGTTATTTCAGGCTCCTTATGTACAATATCTGTATCACAAAGCACTTCTTGTACTGCAGTAAATTATAAGATATTGTATTCCAGGTTTTGTACATTATCTAATATTTGGCCAATCAGATGGACCCTCCATGCGCCCGACGCTCACGCCTTTTTTTTTACAAGACAGTGGCCAGAATCATGGAGCACAAGTAGACTAATTTTGAGTCTTGTGAAAGAGACTATTAAGAGAAGATGAGTAAACACGTAACTGTTTTTGAATTGATATAATTATTGTTACGTAAAACAATATTATTTGTTCTTAATATTGTGCAGCTTTAGCTAGTGTTCATACAGAGTGAAAATTAATACATACAATACAGTTTTTTTTTAATCTCGTTTAATTAATTTCTATAACAGATGGCTGATAATCATAAAACCTTATGCACATATTTAAATAATTTATATGGAAATTGTCACGTGATCAGTAACTAAGTTGTGCTCAAACAGCTTTTACTTCAAATGACAAGATACAGAATAAACAAGATTCCTCAGGGTTTATTGAAAAGTTATGGCATGTTTACTGTCAGATCGTTGTCATCAAAGTATCCAGCCGGTGTATTACCATCTCTTCTGATATTAGTGGATCAAAAAAATGTGATGATCATAAATCAGTTAATTTGATATGTTTTGAGCTAAAAAAAACTGGTGTGGTAGTAACTGAGTCATCCCCAACACATTTTCTGAGCTCTGCAGATTGCTCAAGATCTTTTTTTAAACTTTCAGTAAGTAATCATTGGCTGTACATCTACAATTAACATCAAAGTTCATGCTCAACAATACAGGTAAAAAATATGCAACCAAGTTCAGTCAAGTCATCTAGACGGTTCTTTTTTAATTTTTATTTTATTTTTATTTTGTTGAGACATTTTGTCCTTATCCAAAGGACTTCATCAGTCTGAGAAGCCACAACAAACTTAGCCCCACAAGCAGCACACTCCCATAGTGGACCAAACAGTTTGCAGGTGATAAGTTGGTTTCTGGGCCCGCCCTCTCTCCCGTCAACTCCTCTGAGGCAGCCATAGCTAAAATGATGAAAACATCAAAGTTCAGTACAACTGATTAACATTTGGGTCAGCCCAATTCAAGATGGCTGCCACAGCTTATTGGCCTTAGAAACAAATGTCTTTTATAAAGAATTTCCCAGACATTGAGCTTGGTGTGGTAGATGGGGTTGTGCAAAATGTTATTTTCAAGATTTGACCAAAAAGGCTAAAACTTATTTTTTTTTAAATGAATTTTTAGAAACTGGTTGTAGATTGTTGTGTTTTTATGGTAACATAACAGGTAAGACTAACATGCTCAGATCCATTTGTCTGAACTCAGACGACATACATCATCTGTAGTGTTGGCATTCTCATTCAGAAAATATAATTTGCAAATGGAGTCGAGGAGCACCAGATCAATGAGAGTTCTCAGCATTTTTCTCCCACATGGACTTCCTCCTGTCAGAACCCACCTAATGGACCATTTTCTAGAAAAACACTGCAGATTTGTATTTGTGCGTTTCTTTTGCCCTCATGCCGGCAAACTCTGGATATTATTTTTGTTCACTAAAACTGAAACAGAAATACCAGTGGGGAAAGACTCTGCACCGCTTGTTGTTATCTGTTATTCCTGGAAACACATCTTCATCATTCTTATTTACTTAAAGCAAATTTCACTTTTGCCCCATTACTATGGATTTAAGCTTTATCATTACAACACACATCCCCTGAGAGCATGGATCATTTAAGATGTCGGATGTTCAGGGATCAGTCAGTTGGACAAAGCAGAAACACTGTTTATTGCTTGTTTGCCTCGTAAACAAAAGCCTCAGAAAGTGGCCACAAGAACTGTATTACAGTCACGTAATCTTTGATCTGTGAAATCAATCAGAAAAACCTTTAGGTTTAGTCTTTTTTTTATTTTTATTATTATGCTGAATAAGCAAACTGTCAAGTTTGCTGGTTTGATAACTGATTAATTACAGTAGTTTCTAACACTTGTTCCTCCTGTTACATTTATTATTATGTAATTGCTTCAGACAATCAGTGGTCAAACTGTTTAAAGATGTTCGAGCAAAGATTACTTTTTACATTTTAATGAAAAATATATAAAATATATATATATAAACATGTTCACCTGCAGATGCTTATAACGGTGACAGTTTAGTTGTTTTTAACTTACTAGTATGAACTATTGTGTCCATTTTTATTATTGAAGATGATTTATGAAGCACGTTATTCCGATTTATTTTTATTTACACAAAAAATGTAACAAGCATTCTGACTGTATGCTGGTCTTGCATTATAGAAAACCAAAGAGCTCCCCAGGACAACAGATCAAAGGCAAAAACATCATCAACAACAACAACAGTTTCGCACAATTAAACATTATCTCATGCAGTTTAGATCAAAACTACCACTTAATCAATTTAGGACAAAACTTTTTTTTTCTTACCTCTTTTTTTAAATATATTTTAGTATGAAGCTCAATTTTTAAAGTTTGATGAGAAGGTAATTCTTAAATATTTTTTTTCCCCACATTCTTTTTTATTTTTCTGTGATTTGACAAATATAAATACAAGATTCAGTCTTCACTTTATTTTCTGAAACAAATTTGTTTTCATCTTTTTATAAAAAGAACAGTCTTTAACATTAAAGTGCGCCCACAATTTAAAAATCACACATGTTTCTTTTGGATTATAGGTGTGGGATATTAGCAAATAAAGCTGTGTGTTTATTCACTTTCTGAAACATTTCATGTGAAAAGGGATCTTTGTCAATTTTATAATTCTTGTTCACGCTTCATTTGCACTAATTTAATTTGTTGATGGCAAAACAAACAACTCTTAAACCAGGCTGATGTCCCAGATTAACTTTACCATCTTTGGAGCTTCATGCAATTCAGCACATTTTTGTAGCTCAATGTTGTTGCCACACTAGAAATTTAAAGCCTTTTCCTCTCAGAGGGGCTGTAAAAGCAGAAATATATCATTCAGTTAACTACACTGGGTTTTAACAGGAGCAGCAGTAGTGCAGTCTGTTGCAGCACGTTTGAAAATGAAAGATATGGTATGTGTTTTGTATTTCCATAACCAAATGTAGCAAAGCCCTCATTGTTCCTGTCATACAACCCCTCCAGTTCTTCCTTCTTCTTTACCTTGGCACAGCTCTGGCAGTCAGTGTTATGTGATTATTTGTTTTGAGGGGCTGTGTCACAGCTTATCTAATTGGTTTAGATGTTTGGAGGATTGGTGCTATTTTAATTTGACTGATAACAGTGAGAGCTATTGATAAATTACCAGAGTTAGATGAAGACATTTTTAGTCACACAAAAGATGTCTTTAGCTTTTGGACTGCTTGTCAAAGCAGAGGCTGTTTGAAGCTTCACATCTGGAAGAACAATGGTATGGGTGCATCATCTCTGTTGTTCAAACAGCAGCTTAGACTTGAGGTTGACTGATTTGGGTTGTTGAGTGGCTGACATCGGTCTATAGAAATTAAGACAATTGATGCCCAGTTTATAAAGCAGATATTATTATTATCATTGGCTCATTTCTATAACGGTTTGATATTCACAAATATTGCAAAGATTCAGAACTAATATAACAAATTATTATGACTTCTTAATTTATCCCCAGAACCAGATGCAAGTCAGTACATATTCTCGGCATATTGATCAACTGATAATTTGGTCTTTTTTCTGCCTAAAGTGACCTAGTTAAATATTATGTCTGCTCACCTAAAATTAGAGTAAGTCACTAAAGTTTTGTCACTAAAACAGCTCTGATCAGTCAGACAAAAAACACACGAGCGTATCTTGTAATGTTTTTAGCAATGTAACCTTTGGGCCCTATTAGTTGTGAAACGGGATCTCTTCTGGTTGGGCTTACGTCCTCCAGATTCCATCGAGCAGTTGTTGTGGGTGCAGCTTTCTAGCTGAGGAGACTGCAGTGGAGGGTCACTGTCATGGGGTGTTGTTGGGTTGGGTTGAAGTGGTTAACAAAAATGTTT
>JAVCKU010000093.1:12774191-12789136 GCA_032273985.1 Hypsolebias coamazonicus
AGACAGACAGACAGACAGACAGACAGACAGACAGACAGACAGACAGACAGACAGACAGACAGACAGACAGACAGACGTTACCGCAGGTCCTTCCTCCCAGCAGCTGTTAGAATTTATAACCATAACTGCTCCCAACAAACTCTAAGGATTAATCACATCCTGGCCTCTGCCTAACACACTCTGCCTATACTACTTTACTGCAAATAGTCTACAATTCTCAATATTCCAATACATACTGAACATTATTATTTTTTCCTCTTTTGTATACTGTATATTAACATTTTAGGTATTTTTGTGTGAATAATTTTATCTGTTGCTACTGTTACACTGGAATTTCCCATCCGTGGGACAATAAAGGCTGTTTCTATTTCTATTCAATCTAATCTATCACAGTAATATAATTGTAGACATAATAAAAAGCATTACGATGAGATTGATGCTGTATGTAATATGAAAAAATGTTTTGTAATATAAAGTGTAATTTAGCTTTTTTGTAAAATGATATAACACAATACTGTACAAAAAACCTTCTAATCTCTATATCGTTAGATTAATTTCAAATTTGGCAGAACAGAAGCTATTGTTCTTAATCTCTAAATCATAGTTTTTTTGTTTTTTTTATAATTCGGATTTTTCTTCCCACTCCCCTCAGGAAGGAGGCTGAGGAGCATTAAGTGTAGAACCACTAGACTGAGGAACAGCTTCTCTGAAGCTGTTAGACTCATGAATATCTAACCAGGATAATCACTGTGAAAAAAAAAAAAAATCACATTGTGTTGCTGCTGATCTGTTTCATGTTGTGTTCATTCGTGCTCATCTGCTCACATGTTGGTTCAATCTGCCTAAATAAAGGCTGAATGAATGGTGTTGCTGTTCAAAGTAATGTTTTTATGATATTAGTGCTTAGTGTATATTTAGTTGTTTTTCTTAGTTCATATCTTAGATCTTATTACTGTTTTTTACATTTTATTGTTGGATGTAAGTGGGACCCTGTGTACATAATTTTGTTCCATCACATGTACCACATGTGGTGCGAATGACAAAGAATCTCTGACTGACTTTAATAAAACCGTACTTTTTCACCAGCTAATTGTAAAAAAAATAATATTTCAAACATTGATTTAAAAAGCATTAATAGACGTATATTTTAAAAAGCTTGTTTTGTATTTCTTGACAATTTGCAGGCGAAAAGTGGACAAGCGGATGGGGTCTCACCCTGACAAATATGGTCGACGCATTGACGTCATATTCTGAGTCCGTCGCGAAGCAATTACGTAATTACCCAGAATGCACTTCACCATCGCCATTTTTCTTGTTATGGTGGACGGTTATCTGCGTTTTCGTGGTCCTGTAAATATTTCTCGTTAACTTTGGGATTTATCGTCTCTGTTCGCTGCTTGTTGATATTGTTCGTTTTGAAAAGAAGCTTCGCGGGTTAAAGAAACCAAGATGGCGCAGTACAAAGGCGCTGCCAGCGAGGCCGGCAGGGCGATGCAGCTGATGAAGAAACGAGAGAAAGAAAGGGAGCACCTCGAGCAGCTGAAGCAGAAGATAGCAGAGGTTTGTGACTTCATCACGTCATGGGCTTCAGTACATGCATCTGGAGCCTGTACAGGCTGAGCAGATGATTTAAAAAAAATAAAAATGTGAAAGGAGGATAACTGTTAAAAAAAAACTTAAACCAAACAATGAATTATTTACACACACTATTACGTGTTAGTCATGTGCAAATTGAGCCATGAAAAGATGCAGATGTGAAAGAGTTTTTAAAACAAGTTAAAGTGCATTTTGGATGAACATTCAGATGCTCACAGGTTTGATTCTGTGCTGGTGAAATATGAAGTTCATGCTTCTCACCTGATCTGATCAGTTAAAACAGCCTGGCTGGTGGTTCTGGTCCAACATCTCGTGACCTGCAGAGACAGGAGAGCTGACCCCTGTGTGTGGGCTTTGCTGTTCTGACCAGTGTTATTTCCAAACCTAGATGTTCTGTGTGAGGATGCTTTCCACAGCAGCAGAATCTCGTGAGAAACCCCTGGACTTTGTTTTATTTAAAAGTTTATTCATTAAAAAAAAAAACCATAAAAAATAAGAATACAAAATATAAAATGAAAGGAAGCAAAAATAAGAAAAAAATCTTATTATATCTGCCCTTTTTTCAAACAATTAGTTCAAACAATATTAAACTTCAAGTAATAAACTTAAACTCAAACCTAAATTTAAACTTCAAGTAACAAAACAAAAGAATAACTCTTTCTAATTTTTCTAACTCTATACACATTAAGCTACTTCATTTTTTTTTTTAACTTCCTCGGGTACAGGAGCTGTTTTGCCCTCTGTGGTTGTGCACTCCTAAAGCTCCTCTCCGCTGAAGTCCTGCTGATGTTTAGGGGCTCATAACGGTTCTTTGATAAAGTCCTGAACAATCCTTCAAACCCGCAAGTACCTTAGCAGTTAAAAAACCATGAATAAGTTGCAAAGTAACTGCCTTGTGTGTGATCTTCAGTTCATTTATACATCACCAATTCATAACAAAAGTCCTCTCAGTGCAATATACAAAAGATACAAAAACAACCCCAAAACAGATCCAGATGTAATTACAATCATTTATATAAAATATACATAATATAAAATATTCACATACTGAATGAAATGCCAATAAAACAAACACACTTCTTTATTTAAAGAAACCAGCAAATTGATCTTTACTTCAGGGCAATTCCCCATCCTGAGCAAGTTTGTGGTGATGGGGACACAGAATAAGCCCCTTTTTCATGAGAAGATACCTCCAGCAGGATCAGGATGAGCAGTCATCTGCCTCGACTGGCAGGACAAGAAGGTTTGTTCCAGATGTAGTTTCCATGGGAAGAAAAACAAAAATTGCATGAAGAGTAAAGACATCAGAGTGAGTCAGGATGTCCTCCTGCAGTCTAAACCTATAGCAGCAGAACTAAACTGTGTTTTTGTTTTTGCAGGATAACATGGTCAAAGCAAACATTGATAAGAAATTCTCCGCTCACTACGATGCTGTGGAGGCAGAGCTGAAGTCCAGCACAGTTGGTGAGTATCTCTGAAAAGTTCACCGACGTCATGAAAAGAAAACGAATGAAGCATCAACACGAATCTTTAATTCTTTCATTGCATTCCTTTATTTTTATTTGTGTTTAAATGTCTCACTTAGGTCTGGTGACCCTGAATGACATGAAAGCCAAGCAGGAGGCGCTGGTGAAGGAAAGAGAGAAGCAGCTGGCCAAAAAGGAGCAGTCCAAAGAGCTCCAGCTGTGAGTGAATACACGTTTAACTCTGGGCTGTGTCGGAGAATCACAAACCAAAACACTTGGACAAAAACACGTTACTTTAAACTGTCTGTGCTCTTCACGCTTGATTTCTTATGATGCAAAAGTTGTTTTTAATAATTATGCTTCCAGTTTAAACAACTAAAAAGAAAAGTTAATTACAATTTGTTTTTTAGTTGTTTTTTTTTACGTGATCTGTGATTAACTCCTAAAACTCGATATTAATGTTGAAAAGTTTTATTTGTTGATAGGAAAAACGTGTTAAACCTGTTTTGCGAGCTTAGCCAGGCGTCTTGTTGGCTCTGAATTTTAAGCTGTTGCAGTTATTAGCCGACATGAATTACTAATCCTTTGAAGCAGACAACAAAAGCAGTGATTTAACGTTTGGTGATGTTGAAATATTGATGTAGTCTTTAATTTAAATAAAATTTGCTTCAGTTTTTGTAGTTCTGCAGCTGAAGATCGGCAGATTAAACTTAAACAGGTGTGAAAGCCTCGGGCCATGTTTTCTGTAGGACTGGAGCTGCGTCATGCGTTTCGCCTCAGAGTTTAGATGTAATCAAATAGTTTTATTGTTGTTTTCATGTCAACAAACCTATACGCAGAAAATAGACGTGATGAGGCTGGCATCTCCCGAGGCTTTTAACAGCGACAAAGAGATTTATGACAACTCTGCTCTTTAATCCTTGAAATGCTCCAATCCCTGAACTGTTGCCCCACGTCTTCCCTTAAAACCGCACACCACCCTTTGAAAACCAACATCCTCTTTTTCTGCTCGCTACATCAAGTCGGCCTGCAAACCTTTGAAGACACGCGCCTCCATTTGTTTTTTCTTTTTTACAGCAAGCTTGAAAAACAGAAGGAGAAGAAGAGGAAGGAGGAGCAGAAAAGAAAAATCGCCAGTTTATCTTTTAATCCTGATGATGAAGAGGAGGAGGAAGATGAAGATTATGATGATGATGACGATGATGAAGAGAAGAATGAAGAGGAAGATCTGGATTGTGAGTAATTGATGTTCAGGATGTTATACCACAAGTCCTTTCTGTCAATTCTGATTAAAAAATTGAAACTGTTCGTAGGAGTATGACATTTTGAGAAACTGAATTTATTAACAGGCGATAAATTTATATTTTTGGGGACTGCCTTCTATTATTAACCACCTGAAAAGGGTGTTGCTCTTCTATCAACTTTAATATGGCCTGAACCGCAACATTTACCCGTACAAGTGTAATGTCAAAACGACTGGCTCGGCACCGTGATGTGTGCTATTACTGATGTTTTGAGTTGCCATGGATACCATTAAAAAATTTTTTCATTGTTCAATCCAAGTTTTTGTCATTGGATATTGCACCCAATAAATGTTTTGGACATTCTAACAATTCACTTTTACTTAATACTCTTTAAGTACATTTTATATGAGAAATTTACTTTTGATACTTAAGTACATTAAATGTCTGATACTTTAAGACTTCTACTCTAGTAATAATTTTAAAGGAGACTTTAATGTTTACCAAAATCATTTTATGGTAAGATATTTGCACTTTCACTGAAGTATCACTTTGAGGTATTTTATACAACACTGAGCTCAGTGAAAAGTCTTCTTCACTCATCATCATCGTTTCTCACAGGTGGTCCAGTTAAGAAGAGAAAACTGGGGAAAAACCCAGACGTGGACACAAGTTTTCTTCCAGATCGAGACCGAGAGGTGAGGTCATTGGGAAGAACGTCAAAAGATTTGCTTTAATGACTGATCTGTAGAAACTCTACCGTCTTTAGTATTGAATGTTTTTAGCTTTCGGCCTAAGAGATTAGTCAATTAGACAGTTGTTACCAACTCTGCTGTGCGTTAGCAGGTTCATGTTGGGGGCAGATGTAACACCGTTTAATAAAAACACATTTTATGAATTTAAACGTTGATGTTTTTGTGTGTTTCTCGTGTTCAGGAGGAGGAGAATCGCCTCAGAGAGGAGCTCAGGCAGGAGTGGGAGCTGAAACAGGAGAAGATCAAGAGTGAGCCCCAGAGTTTGTGTTGATGTTTCAAAGCTTCTTCGGTGTAATAACGGTGCGTTGTCTTTAGATGAGGAGATTGAAATTACCTTCAGCTACTGGGACGGCTCCGGACATCGAAAAACCGTGAAGGTGAACTGAGATACGTGTTTAAAAAATAAAACTGAAATGTGATTTTTTTACAAATGTCCCGACAAAACTTTCAACCGAGTTCATGTTTTTTGTGTCGTAATGAGCCGTGCATCGTGTGCGTTTCTCTTGCAGATGAAGAAGGGGAACACCATTCAGAACTTCCTGCAGAAGGCCCTGGAGGTCCTCAGGAAGGACTTCAGTGAGCTCAGGCAGGTTCAAACATCAGCTGTGCTTTGATAAATACATTTCACTGTTTTTAACGCTGAGGCTGTTTGAGCCAGCGGGTTCCTTAAAGTGACCACTAGATGTCAGCAAAGCTGCTAGTCCTCTTTCTACTCAGGAAATCACTAAACTCCTTTAATATACAGTATGGGGTTAATAATACAGATTTTTATCTGTGCAGGTCTGCTGGAGTGGAGCAGCTCATGTACATCAAAGAAGATCTGATAATCCCTCATGTGAGCACTGAGAAATGAAAAATCGTCACTTGATATGTGGTGAAGCAGCAGATTTTGACTTGTCCGATGTTCTTCTGTGTTCCCGTTAAAACAAATGGTTCTAGATTCATTCACACACTCTGTGGGTCTGTTCAGATTCCGATCTTTTTGGTTGGGATTATAATCTGTTGTGTAATTTCAGCCCCAGATGCTGAATTTGTGTTTTCTCTCTCGCCTGTTTGAATTTTTCAGCATCACAGTTTTTACGACTTCATTGTGACCAAAGCCCGAGGAAAGTCCGGTAAGTTGACATGTAAAGATCGGGACATTTATCAGCTTGATTTGATGTTGATCGTGTTGATTTATCAGCATTAAACATGGAATAATTTATCAGGAATTTCTGCTTTAATACAGCTTAACATTAGATATATACTGATAAATTAAAAAAAAAAAATCTTGCTGAAGACAGAGTCATAATCTGTGTTCATTTGTTTACACTCAGCAAAATATCATGAGCAATTGGCTGGATTATTATGAAACCTTTAGAAAGTAATCATTGCATCTGCAGCTGATTAACAGTCAATTATTCAAGATGGCTGCCACAGCAAAGTTGGCAAAAATGGCTGTATGTCAAGTCAATTTGACTGATTCCAAACAAAACATTTGATGTAGGCCCATCGCAATAAACAATAAATCAATTAATCGCATAATAAATGAAAATTATCTACTTGATTTTCATTTATGGGCTTTATCGTTTCTTCGTGTCTCTTTCTACTGAAGACACTGGATGACAAAAGGCTCAACGTCGATGCTCTTCACTGACCCCTCCCTTTCTCTTTAAAATCCATTATAACAATCCAAAATCACGTTTTTGTATCGTCAAAAGCAGCTAAGCTACGAGCTAAGCGAACAGGCCGGCCTCGTGAAAAAACCTCCGTCTTGACGAAGCTCCAAAATTCACGGTTGAAACTAGGGATGGGGCCGATCCGATATCTGCCTTCGATACCAGCATAATTTACGTATCTGATTTTTCCGATACAACCTGCAGAGATTTCCAATCCATGATGCACAACTGTGTCTGTTGAAACTTCTCCTGCCAGCTGCCCTGCACGTTGGCTTTAAACGCTATGGAATGGATTTCCTAAACGGAGGCGTGTCTCATGAACCCAAAGTAAAAGGTCTGCTTCACATTCTGGAAATCCGTTTCATAGTTTGCAGCCAGCTACAACGTGCAGTAGCACTGTAGCTAACAGCTAGCCAACTTTTCATCGTAACATGTCTGCTGTGTTGGAAGTATTTTACACTAAACACCACAAGACAGCAACGTGCAACGTCTGCAGAGCCATAGCGCCACATTAAACCACGGTCAAGTTAACATAGTTATCCAACATCAATAAAACTTAACCTCAAGTTGCCCTTTTGGACATGCATGCATATATTTGTACAAATTGTACTTGAGATTATTACAGCCTCATATAAAATCATTTATGATGATGATATCGGAACGGGATCGGGATCGGCTAATATCCAGATTTAAGTATCGGGATTGGATCGGAAGTTAAAAAAAATAAAATTTGTGGATCATTGCATCCCTAGTTGAAGCCCTTGCCTTTGTGTAAAAAGTTGTTTTTCTCTGCAAAAAGAAGCTGAGAACTTGTTTACTGATTTTTTTAATTTATTTTATTAACATCTTTGTATGAAAAATGTTATGCTAAAGAGCTCAAACCACACCAAGCATCCGCCATTTTGAGAACCAAAATAAAGGACAGCCCATGTCAAGGGGCCTCCCTCCCATTTTTCTTAAAAGAGACACGCTGCTCGCTCCCTCACTATCCATCCTTCGGTTCAAACAGTCTTATACTGCCATCGGGTGATCAATAAAAGGTACTACACACAAAACTTAACCAACATTTCTTCTTAAATTTGACAATAATTACTAATTATTTGACAATAATTACTAATTATTGTCAAATTTCAAACAATATTATCGTTTATTGCAATAATTTCTGCGACAATTAATCGCCCAGCAAAATGTATTATCGTGATAGGCCTCCTATTTACACATCTTTTTCTTCCTCTCAATTTATTTTTATAAACACCTGACAGGTATGTCTTATTTTAGCTTCCAGGTGAAAACATTTATACTAAAAGGAGCTAATTAGTTACTTTGCTATGATGAACGCATTCATAGGCCAGAAAAAATAAAAAATTAAGTGCCAGTCACAGGTCAAGGTGGTAAAGTCAAAAATCAGTTCTTCTGAGTAATTCATTTTTGATATTCTGTTTTTAATTTGAACTGAAGTTTATTGTTCAGGTTCATGTTTAATTACCTCCCACAGCAGAATCTCAAACTCACATCATGACTATAAATTGTCTTCTGTTTCTCTCCAGCATCGCTGACTGAAATCTGACAGCCCCTGAAAAATAAGGCCGTAGTATTTATAAAAAATAAAAATAAAAACTGCAGGAACGGTGGTTTTTGTGTGCTGATGGAAGCAGCTTAATGAAATTGACTTTTCCATTTATATGTAACTTTTTTCACTAAAACCGTGAAATTCATCTTGGAGGCATGTGATATAAGTGCACAGTGTGGAGAATCTGGATTATATTAGCATGGAGATGTGTGGCTGTGCAGGGCAGTGCTGCAGCTACTGCATTAAAGCTGTGCAACTTTTCTTAAAACAAACAAAAAAAAAAAATCACAAGACAGCAGTTTCTATTTTTACTTACGGTTGGCTGCTCTGGTCAGAGTTAGAAAGTGACGGCCTCTTTTCTCTCTCTCTCTCCTCCTCTCTGGCTCTCTCTCCCAGGAAGAAAGTTCACACTCTGGCCATGACGGCGGTCAGTTTCCACCAGATCGAGTTCACCTTCGACCGTCGCGTCATGAGCACCATTTTGAACGACTGCCGCGAACTCCTGCATCAGGCCATCAAGCGCCACCTGACGGCCAAGAGCCACTCACGGGTCAACCACGTCTTCAATCACTTCGCCGACTGCGACTTCCTGGCTGCTTTGTACGGGCCCTCCGAGGTGTATCGAGCCCACCTGCAGAAGATCTGCAACGGGGTCAATAAGATGCTTGACGATGGGAACCTCTGACCTTATTCTTCACACGAGGCACTTTTCCCATCACTCTTCTTGTTGGAGTTTCTATTTCTTTTTTTTTTTTAAAGATGACAATCATACATGTTTTTACATTAGCTGCTTTGTGCCTTCCAGATGTTCAGCAAAACTGGCATTTTTTTTTTCCTATCAGCTTCTTTTGTTACTTTATACATAAAAGTCCAGCTATCTTCTTTTATAAAAATGAATGTAAACCTTTACGGTTTTATGAGTACATTCTGGAGTCAGAGCCCTGATAACTGCCTTTTAAGATCGTGTTTTATTCATTTTCCAAGGACTTGAATCGAGACGTGGGCCTTCGGTTTGAACAGTTTTGTGACTTTAGGACTTGTGCACCTAGAAATGGGGGTGGGGGTTTGAAGAATTTAAAGACCTGATTTCATTTTTGTATTTTTGTCTAAAAGTAGTGTTGCACTTAATCCAGAATAAGCGCTGTACCGTACCTCCCTGCAGTACTGACACCATGTGAAGCACGGCTGCTGGGTAATCCTGCTTAGCCTGCATTTTACTGCTCTCACCAGCACGCACTGAACCCTGCGCTCGACAGAGAAGCCAGACATTTATTCAGAGGGTCAATTCAAACTTTAAACATCTGGTTTATAAGTGTTTGAATAAGTAAGACAAAAAAAAGAAACATGAAGGTGTTTGTGTTGTTGGTGGCGTTGAATGATTGAATATCTCCCCGTGATATGAGGCCAGAGGAAGCAGCTCTGTAGCAGCAGGTGCACCGTGCACAGCTTACAAGCTTCTTTTTTTTTTTAACTGCAGGAAATGAATTAAAAAAAAACCTGAAACTACTCGTCATAATTGATGTTTGAGCCCAGGTTTCGTTTTAGCTCGGTTGCCTTGGGTTGCTCCTGAAAGCACCAAATCTCTGTTTCGAGTTCTGTCACATCTGATTTAAAACGACTCCTTGTGAGCAGTCGGATGAAGGACCGGTGGAGAAGTGCAGCTCGTTGTCTGCGTAGAGGAGGCCCGGCCACGTGTCAGAATTAGAGCGGAGACAAACACATCACCTGATTGTGCTTTTCCACTGCAATTATAGCTCCCCTCTCGGAGGCGATATAATGGTCGCCGCTGTCGAGCAGCCACTCGATTTCACACCGCAGCCTCATGTGACGCAGACAACCATCTCCGTTTGCGTTCTGCAGGTCTCTAATAAAGTGAACGACGCATTTCTTTTCTTTTGAGGGACATATGAATCAACTAGCCCTCTGTGACATCCCATAATGACTGTTTTTTTCCTTTATGTCTACATGTTTTTTGACTTTGTCCAGATTATTTCCTGGCTCTGTCTCATTTTGTATTCTGTGTGTGTGTGTGTTTGTACCTGTGAGAGAATTGGAAATTGAGCCGTGTAATAAGTGCTGTGCTTTCCCAGATAGGATTGCTGAAACTAACTTCTTCCGCATCAGCTCAGCCAAAGAAAATAGGACTGATGTTCCTCCAAATGCAGTCTTCTCAGAGTAATAATCAACGTTATGCACTTGCTAAATATAATCTTGCTACTGATGATTGAGAAGTAGTATCGGCCTGTTTTTAATTCACGTTTATGTTGTTTAGAAGACGTCTTCGGCTATTTTTATCGTTCCGTAGAGCTATTTGACTGCATCGTTTTTTTTTTAAAAAGGCTTTGAATGAAATCTTTTTCCTCTTTTAGTTGTATTTCTGTGCTATTTTCTCCAGTCTGTTCACATCTCAGGGGTAGTTTAAATCTACGATTTCAAAATCAGTCCACGAGCCACTGCAACAGCCTCGCTTATTATACTAACGCTCCCACAATAAGTCTACTCATGTTGCATTATGTGAAATGTTTTTTTTTTTCTTTTATGTACATAAATTGTTATACTGTGTCTCTGTATTATATTCCATCATGACAAATATATTACATGCTACTTTTTTAAACAAATAAACTTTGTCCTCGTTTCTATTTTTTACATTTTGGTCCCTAATCTTGTGCGGTCTTCTCCAATCAGTGCGTTGCATGTCAGAGTTTTCTGGCCAGATTGGGACCGACTAATCTGACAGTGTGTCTGACCTGAATTTAGTCGTCCAAATCCCTTCCTCCTGCTCCCAGCATTGTTGGTAAAGCCATGAAAGAAAACAAAAACCCATCTGACTGACAAACAATTTGAGCTCGGGTCATTTTTTTCCACTTGCAAGCCCCTCGCTGCACGGTCAAAGGTAGAACAGGAAATGAGTAATCCGGAAAGACTTTGTGCTTCTGTTTTTGGATGTTTAAACATTCGACTCAGCTGCAGTTTCATTTTGAGCCCTTTGTGTTTATTCACTCTGGGTTATTGGTGAATAAGACAAAAGCATTATTTTAAGTTGAATCCTAGAGAAACGTGTGGTAAAATTCAGATTTACTTTTATGTGTGTGCGTGAGACAGAGCAAAGCACTTCATGGAATTTTGAAATTCTTAATGGCAATCATGACTTGTGAGTGGATGTGAAGGAGTGCTCTGATACAGTTTTTTTGTTGAAGCTAGCTTCCACTGGGGCATAATTATCATTTCTACATAATGAAGTGGCTACAAAGGAGCTGGCCTGCATTCTAAAAAAAGGAGCTGGATACAGGAAGCATGCAGAGCATCCATTACTCTGATACTCAGGCACTTTGAGTTTAAATATAGTCAAAGGGATAGTTCAGACCTTTTGGGGTGTTTTTTTTTGGTGGAAATATTATGAACAGTAAATATCTTACCTGTTGCAGAAAGCACTTTGGACAACCTCCGTTTGGAGAATTTGTTTAATTGACTGGATTGATAAGTTGTCATTTACCTATAAATAAATTTCATCTTATTTTCAATTCGCTAGCGGTCAATTTGAATTGGGCTGACTTCAAGCATTAAGAAATTGCATTTCCTGTGAAAATGCAGTGTGAATGCTTATTGCAGAAGAACTTGCTAAAAATAAACAGCTGAAATTGGCTAAAAAATGTGCTGAAATGTAGGTGACATGGATGTCAAAATTAGCAGAAGAAAGCAGAAAGAATGCATAAATGCTTAATTAGGTTGAAGTATGCAGAAATGACTGCAAAAATAGGAAGTTAGCTAAAACAGCTGAAATTACCAACAAAAATAGCTGAAAAGGCAAAAAAGCTAAATTTAGCATAAAAACAGCTGAATAGTAGCTGAAAAAGCAAAAAAGGCTGAAACTAGCAGAAAAAAGCTGAAAAGACCATGACTAGCTGAAATTAGCAGAAAGAAGTTATTAGACTAAAAGTAACAGGAATTGCCACCAAAAACATGAATTTATCTGAAAGCAGCTAAAATTAGCTAAACAATGCTAAAAAAAAAAAAAAGGGGGGGGGGGGGTAGCTGAAAATTTAGAACAAGCTTAAATTAGCAGAAGAAAGCAGAAAGAACACGTTTGTCCAATTAGGTTGAAAGAAGCAGACATGAGCACAAAAATGTGGAAATTACCTGAAAAAAAAGCTGAACTGAGGGAGGGGGAACAAACAGCTGAAAAGTAGCTAAAAAAATATGCTTAAGTTACCAGAAGGAAGTGGAGAGAGCACATTTTTACTTAATTAGAATGAAAAAAGTTTAAATGAGCGCAAAAAATGTGAGATTAGCTGAAAAAGATTAGATTAGCACAAAAAAGCAGCTAAATAGTAGCTGAAATAAGCTGAAAGGAGCAAAAGCTGAAATTGGCAGGAAAAAAGTTAGAAGAAGCACAAAAATGTTGTAGTTAGCGGGAAGAGTCTGAAAGGAGCACAAAACAGCTGAAAGTTGCTGAAAAAAGTTTAAATTTGCACATGGAAGCTGAAAGAAGCTAAACCAGCACAAAATGTGAAAGGAACAGTAAAAGGTTGTAAACAGATCTAAAGGTTTGAAGGATGTAATATGAGCTCAGTTTACTTTCTATGAGGAAAAAATGGCAGAAATGACTAAATATTTCAAAAAGCTAAAAGTAACAGCAATACTAAAAGTCATAGCAGGATTGTACTGAAACAGCTGAATGTTTTGATAAACGATTTGTTGAAATAGCACAAAAATTGTGGAACCAAAAAGATGCTGAAAAACTTATGGAAGAATTTAGCAGTTGCCGTAGGATCACAGTATGAATGCTTAAGCGTCCACACTTTTAGTTGTAGATGTAGGTCCAATGATTACTTTCTGAGAGCTTCATTATATCGTGTGGTTATTGAGAAATTTTGCTAACAAAAAGGCAGAAGCATCATCTCCTATGGGAAGATGATTCCGTCGCTCTGCGAAGTGATTGCACATCTCTCCGAGGAAGGATGGACCCGGTAAGACTCGTCACGGTTCATCCCTGCGAGGGTTCGGTTAGTTTTGGCACAACTCTGCAGTCTGGCTGCAAATCAATGCAGGCGCAAATAATCTAATGTTTGAGCTGCGCGGCAAAACAAACCGCAGGACGTCGTGTTCACACAGCGGGCAGCAGTCTGCTCGTTCACGGCAACTCTCATCCATATACGTTCAGATTTTTCTTTTAGCATCAAGGCCAGAAAATAAAAGGCAGAAAGAAAGAAAGAAAGAAAGAAAACAGCCTTTTGGGGTTTAATGAGCACTGCAAAGGACTGGGAGTGCAGTCAAAAAAACAAGCGGCACTAAAAGAAAAACCGCTAAATGATTCAACCGCCTGCTTCTTTAATGTTGTTCAAAGTCTACAAGCAAAGACTCATTGCCTTTTTGTGCTGCAGCTTAGCGTAAAAAGCA
Organism: Hypsolebias coamazonicus; assembly: GCA_032273985.1. Classification (NCBI taxonomy): domain Eukaryota; kingdom Metazoa; phylum Chordata; class Actinopteri; order Cyprinodontiformes; family Rivulidae; genus Hypsolebias; species Hypsolebias coamazonicus. The sequence goes on from JAVCKU010000093.1 coordinate 12,787,875, forward strand.
GGTTTATATTTAGTCATCGTCTATTTTTTTTGTTTGTTTTTTGCATTTGTTCCTCATTTCTATGGAAATCAACGTGTCAGGGCCATCATCCCAAACTAACAACTGCATCCACACCTTCTAAATCTTATTACAGAACCTGTGCTGCTGTGAAAGAAGCATTTGGTGACATTTCGAGCGCTTCCAAAAAAAAATTTCTCCACCGATCTCGTGTAACTGGCAGAGTCTGTGCTGCTTATTATGTATTACTTTGCTTTTGTAGTCTCTCCACATCCTTACTCATCCAGTATGCTTAAAGGTGCTCTCCCCTCTGGCAAGCACAACTATGACAGTCGGCTTGGAAGTTAGAAGTCTTTCAAAACTCTGTCTTCCTCCCCTTTTCTCTGTCTCTCCTCTACTCTTTTGCCATTGTTCCCCACGCCTCTCTTTTTCTTCCGCGCTCTGTAGTCCTCAGAGAGCACCTGACTGACGTGTTGTTCAAGGATGAAAAGCACAGCGGAGGGGAATCCAAAAGCAAACAAGTCAAAAAAATACAAATCTACATGAGAAGATGTGAAACACGCTGCTGTACGCTCAGACACGTTCACACATTCCTGCACTTGAACCCCCTCAGGATTCATCACCAGCACCACCGGACACTCAAGGGAAAACGGCATCTGCTCACATCCATTTTTATTAACAGAAAACAAAATATGTTCTCCAGGAACTTTTCAAATTGCGTGACGGCCGAGCTATACGTATAATCCTCACAGTTCTGCTGTCCAAGGCGGCTATTGAAAGTTCCCAAGTGCCCAGAGGCATCTTCACCGTGACTAAACGCCTTTTTTGCACAGCAAATTCTGACAGACTCGATGCCTTTGAGTTTCAAAGAGCTCCTTTTCAGAGATGACATTTCCAGTGAGTTATGTAAGCTTCTCACTGGCCCTGCTCTCTGTTTTTGCGGAAAAGATATTCGACCTGAAAACCGTCCCTGCAGTGACAGCAAAGTTCAACGAGCACAGGTCACCGGTGCAGCGCTCCGATGCACGCTCCGCTGCTTCTCGATGGGGCAGTCAGTTTGTCGCAGCACTCCAAAGAAGAAAAAGGAGCGCCACAGGAGGCCGTGGAAAAGGTTACAAGGGGGACCATATGCTGCGGCTGTCTTCTGCTCCAAGCCAGTACATGATGGTGACAAAAAGGCCACCTGTTTGAAAAACAGAGTCAACACAACATGAATCTAAAAAACAAAACAAAACAAACAAAAAAAAAAAGTTTACCAATGCCTG
>JAVCKU010000093.1:12814011-12824711 GCA_032273985.1 Hypsolebias coamazonicus
GATGAATTGGGTTCTAAGCAGAAATGAGCATAAAATTTAGAAAATTAGCCAAAAAAAAAAAAAAACCTGAATTTATCAAAAATAGCTGAAAAGTAGCTGAAAAGGCAGAAAGAAGCTTAAACTACCAGAAGGAAGTGGAAGGAGCTGAAGTGAACTACAAAATGTGGAATTAGCTGAAAATGTTAAATTGAGCTCAAAAAAACTAAATACTAGCTGAAATAGGAAAATAATAACAATAATAATAAAAAAGCTTAAACTTGCAGAAAAAATCTGAAAGGAGCAGAACAATCTGAAATGAGCATAAAGATGTTAATTAGGCTGAAAATAGCAGAAATTACCATAACAATTTTGATTTTATCTGAAAATAGTTGAAATTAGCTAAAAAAAAAAAAAAAAAGCTAATAATAATTATGGTAATAAAAAAAGCAGCTGAAAAGGCAGAACAAGCTTAAATTAGCAGAGGAAAGCAAAAACAACATGTTTGCCCAATAAGGCTGAAAGAAGCAGAAATTAGCACAATAATGTGGAAAAAAGCTGAAAAAAGCTGAAATTAGCAAAAAAAACAGCTGAAAAGTAGCTAAAAACAGAGAATGAAATTATAAGAAGGAAGTGGAGAGAGAACATTTTTGCTGAATTAGATTTTAAATTAGTGCAAAAAATGCGGAATTAGCTTAAAAAGCTTAAAATAGCATAAAAACAGCTAAATAGTAGCTGGAATAGAAGAAAAAGCTGAAACTTGCAGAAATAAGGTGAAGAATATAACAAGCTGAAATCAGCAGAAAGCACTTAGAAGAAGCACAAAAATGCTGTAGACAGCAGAAAGAATCTGAAAAGAGCATAAAACAGCTGAAAAAAAAAAATACAGCTGAAATTTTTTTAAATTTGCACAAGGAAACTGAACCCGAACAAAATGTGAAAGGAGCAGTAAAAGGTTGTAAACAGAGCTAAAGATTTGAAGGATATAAAATGAGCTCAATACACTTCCTATGAGGGAAAAAAGTGCCAAAAAAGGCCAAATATTTCAAAAAAGCTAAAGTTGCACCAAAACCAAAAGTCACAGCAGGATTGTCGTAAAAGAGCTGAACATTTTGAAATAGATTGAAAACTGCAGGACGAGAATCGTGCCGAGAAATGTCTGCATTTGTTGTGTGAGCTTATCTAGAAGAGTCTGCAGACGTTCATAAAGAACGACAAAAGTAAGAATTACATTAATTCATCATTCCAGCTGTAATACTATGATATGCACAAGTTGATCTCAAAAAGAGGTCGCTAATGTTAAATTCTGTCATTAAATGTCTACGTTGTCACAGAAGATTAGATCAAAAAGCAGATGGCGACATTTAATACTAAATGCACTTTATAGAAAGAGAAGAAAAAAGAAACTGCAGAACAAACAAAAATAAAAACAGCCTCGAGTCTTATCCCTTAAAGCTGAAACGTTCATTATTTGCAGGCTATGCAAAACAAACAGGATTTCGCCCAGGTTTCCCTGACATTTGTGCAGATGCTCCGTAATGAAAGGCTTTTTATCTCTACCCTGCCAAAGCGACATAAAGAAAATATCAAACAGAATTGCTTTATTGCTGTTTGTTTCTTCGCCTCAGCCTGAAGAGCTTTGGATGAGCGTTAGAGCAGCATCTATTCTGGTCTCCAGTTACAACACTGAGGTTAATTACATCAAAGTTTTTTTTTTTTTTTTTTTATTAAGATCAGCTACACATCCAAGTGTTACATAAAGATTTACCTCGATTTCAAATAAAAGATCTGCATGTGAGTTGTTTAAATTTGAGTATAAATGACAGGCTGCCACTTCTCATTTTGTTACATTTGACTTGCTGCTCATTATCAGAATCATCTCACAATTTCACGTAAACAGAAATAAAATTATTAGTGTTTTTTTTTATATATATACTTACATAGGCATTAGCGTATTCGATTTTGGCTCCCTTCAGCTCAACTTTGAACTGAGTAAAAAAAAGGTATGATTTCCCCTGAGGCCTGGCAGGAATGAAACAAGAAATATTAATCAGCATTAAGCATTCACTGGCATGAGTGCATTAAACCACAGCATTAGTTTAGGTTTGTTTTTTGTCACAGCTGAATAAATCCATATTGTGACTCAGAAGAGGCGCAGACGGGACGCCAGGCCCGCTGCACACAGGAATCATTACTCTTAAGGACGATCATCATTAATGCTGAGGAGTTTTCTGATTGACCGTGTGTGGCTCACCTCCACAAAGAGCAAGAAAACAGTTTGTCATCGTCACTCAGGCCCACGCTCATCAACCATTGCTGTTTGACAAGAAAAAAGAAACATTTTACTGTTCAACCTGCTGACAAGCATCAGAGCAATAAAAAGAGGCACAAACCTCATTGGTTCCCCCTTGTGAGGCGTAAGTGAACGTGCACTCGTACTCCCTCTGAAAGCAAACACAACACATTTTTATGTTGCTTGCATATAGATTATTTATGGTACTTTGACATAACTGGAGTTATTTTTCTTGTGTTCATAACTTTAAGAAAATCTAACATTTCAGAACCACAAGTGAAGCTTGTTTTTTGTTGTTGTTGTTGTTCTTTTGATCCAAAATTACTGTATTAAAGAATTAGAATTGTCTGCTCTCTTGCCCACAGATGTTTCATTTGCTTTGTGCGGTACAAATATATTGCTGTAGTTCTTGATTTTGCACCAACGCTTTGTTCAGATCAGACTATTCTTTGAGGGGAAAAGGTGAATTTTCTTTCTTCTTTACAAACTCCTTTCTGATTACAGAGTGAAAAAGTATCCACTCGTGTGCTGCCTTTAATACTTTTTTTTTAGTCAGTGAGATTTATCAGTAGCCCATGATCAAAATAATTCATATCTTAATACACAGTGGTGCTTGAAAGTTTGTGAACCCTGTAGAATTTTATATATTTGCAACCCTGCCATGCACACCGTTGTTGTTCAGTGCTCTTCCTCCATTTGTCCGCAATCTGTCTGACTGTGGATTGGTGGAGTCCAAACTCTTTAGAGATGTTTTTGTAACCTTTTCCAGTCTGGTGAGCATCATCAACTCTTTTTCTGAGCTCCTCTGAAGCTCCTTTGTTTCTACCATGATACACTTCCACAAATATGTTGTGAAGCGCAGACTTTGATAGATCCCTGTTAGAGTGCCTACTCACCTGATCATCATCCCATTGACTAAAAACACCTGACTCTAAAAAAGCTCAGTCTTATTTATAAGACTAAGCTGAATACAGCTCCTCAGACTGAAGAAGTGTTTCAGATGAAAGACGAAACATTTTCTACACTTTTTATTATTGTTGTTTTTTAACCCATCCAGAGGACCTGACATTTTTTTGTTTTTTTGTTGATTTTTCTACCTGGATTATTGTGCATGCATCACCAGACTCTAATTTCACCTTCAATTTAAATGCTAATCCTAGGTTCACATACTTTTGCCACTCAAATTCAATTAAATTCAACTTCAATTCACTTTATATAGCCCCAAGTCACAACAGAAGTCATCTCAGGGCACTGAACAGAAACATTAATATACATAAAAAGTAAGTTATTAAAGTTATTTATCTGAGGAGCAGACTGCTTTGAGTCTCATCTTCATTGCAATATGTAATATCGGATCATTTTCCTCAATAAATAAATGACCAAGTATAATATTTTTGTCTCATTTGTTTAACTGGGTTCTCTTTATCTACTTTGAGGACTTGTATAAAAGTTTGATGATGTTTATTTATGCAGAAATATAGAAAATTCTAAAGGGTTCACAAACTTTCAAGCACCACTGTGTAAACAGTTAACAATGTGTATGTGTTAATATTTTCTGTCATTGCTATAAACATATTGACATGTTAAGGGAGGGGTTCAATGTGCCATTGGTAAAAGAGCTCAGCTTTTTCATTCCTACATCCCCAAATCACACTCTCAGCTTCACTGTGAAAAAAAATAAACTAACATTTTTGTAAACTTGAAAACTAAAATTTATTGTGCCCTCCAGCTCAGTCCAAGTTTCTTTAACAGTTCTGCAACATCACTTGAGCTTTTCCTGAAAGCAGTGCATACAGGTTGATGTTATGCAGAGTCTCTCTGACTCTCAAAACAACATACAGGCAATCAGCGAGACTCAGCTTTGCTTTATAGATTGTGAGTTTCATCAGTGAAATTTAGAACATTATGATTACTGTACATGTGATTTTACTTTAGGTCCTGTGCCTTCAATGTACCAGTAGTCTTCTCAGGGTGTTTACAGTATTTTTAACCTGTTAATGGCTTCATGTGCTTGTTTTTTAATCAACTGAATACTGATAAATCAATTTTATAACTTAGATAAAACATCTGGTAAAATCATCAAATATATAAAAAAGTTTCAGTATAAATTCTAGATATTTCACAATAATCTAATCAGATTCTCAATTTTTTTGAGTATGTATAAAATATTGACTAAAGACGCATGTAATTAGGAATTAGAAACAGAAAATAGCAATAATGAGTTCACAAGTCTTATGTGGTGTAAATGTGGAAGTTACAGGAACTGTATTACCTGTATTTAAACTGAGGACATTTGTCATAAAAAGCAGCAGAGCAAGTGGATCAGTTCATCAGGTGAGCTTTTCCTCTAGTTTACTGCTAACCTTTAAGTACATCATATAATTTACAAATACTTTTAACTAATAAATTACTTCATCATATGTATTTTTTAAATAAATGGCAGTACTTTATTAGCAGTACTTTGTGTGTGGACAATGTATCAATACGTTCAACTGTCGTCCAATCAGAGTCGTCGTTGTGGCAGCTGGGCAGCGACGTGTCAACGTTTTACAGGTTGTGTCGTCACCAAATCGCGACAAAAATCAGACCAACGGAATGTAGTTTTTCCACTTTTGTCGAAAATGTGAAAATTTGAAACGTTTTAATCAAATACAGACAGTTTTATCACTTACAAAAAAATCCAGTTTTACTGTTCTCCTTTAACGGAATATTATCATCTACCAAAAAAAAAAAAAAGAAAAAGCGAACACAGAACAGCGTTTACTAACACAGCACATTTTCATTCATTCAAAACTGCAGGAGAGAAGAAATGTTTGCATTTAGTACAGCTGCCGATTATTGTTTTAATGGCAACTCGCGTCTTGTTTAAAAAGTAACTCGCATACAAAGAAAGCTAAATGTAGCGACTTACGATCCCTTCCGTGAAGGTGTGCACCATTCCTCCCGGTTTCACATTAAACTCCACAGTTTTCGTGTTTTCAGGCGATGCTCCAGTCGGGACGCACACTGATGTTAACGTACAGAAGAGCAAAAGCGCCACTTTGGCAGCAAGTAAGTTTTTTTGGTTAGCCATCTCGTTTGCTCCGGTGTTGGTGTTTCGAGATTCTTATGGTCCCGTCGACTGTAATTGACGTCATCACAAGTTCCTTGACAAATCAACAAAAATAAAGAATTAATGTATAGTAATTTTTAAAAAGGATATAAAAGAGAAGTATATTACTGCATATGTAAAAATAATAATAATAATAATAATAAATCAAACTTTTGGTGAGTTTTTTTTTTTTTTTAGAAGCTGACTCGTTTATTTTGACTACTCTTTCTGACCACAAGGTCTCGGTCTCGCACTTAATAAAATCATTTTGTTTTGGAATGACAAATGAACAAGAAATAATAATAATAATTATTATTATATTATAACTGGGTGCTCTATCACAAGTTAGTCATGAAATCATACTCAAGAATGTCTAAGGTTCAAATTAATTTCACTAAAGTTATAACACAAATAAATTACACAGTTTACAAGATAAAATCCCATGAAATTTTGCTGAGACGCAGAGTACTCAAAGTACTGTAGTCAAATGTATTTTGTAAAAAGATTAAGCTGTTATAATCTTAAGGGGACAGATATGTTTGTGAAACCTCAATATACTGTAGAACTAGTCTGAAGGGAAGGTCTACCTTAATTCAGGGAGTTGGGTTGTGGAATGACTTGGAGACAGATGGTAAAGAAGCCAAATCAATGTTTGTATTCAAAAGAATGGTCAAAATCAACTTATTGAAAAAATATATACGAATGAGTTTAATGAAAATTGTATGAGAATTGGAAAGTGAAATGAGTTATTCATTTTGTTTTGGTATTTATAGAAAAATGTTGTTTGAATTGTTTATTAGAGAATAAGGGGCAGATATAATAAGATTTTTTTTCTTCACTTGCTACCTTTCATTTTATATATATTTTTTCTTATTGCACATATGTTGATTGTTTTGTATTTTATTATAAAAATGAATAAATAAATAAATAAAATAAATGTGATTGTAATGAACATGTTAGCTATATGGTGAACAATCAGAGTGAGTTATAGATCATATATCAGGCTGATGCATAACATGAACAGAATATACATTTGTCTGTGCTCTTAAGGGCGAGATAGGGAGAAATGCAGAAATGTTTAGTTTAAACAAACGGGGAAATGAATTTTAAACTGATAACAAAGTAACTCTACAGGGTCCTTATTGCTACACAGCTTATAAGACCAGGTTTTTCTTGTCTGTTTGACTATACAGTAGTTTGTCCAGTAATTGGACAGACTTTTGGAATGTTGAGGTATTTGATCTACGTTAAAAAATGAGCTACACTGGCAAAATTTTATAGATTTTGATATGTTGCTTTTCAGTTTTTATTATAATGGATAAAAGGGAGGGGGGAACTATTGAAAGTTATAGACAGGCTAACATGTGTCTTTGTTCATGTTTCCAGAGATTTCATTTTCAGGTGTGACGTTAAGAGAGCTGATTACTGTATTCCCAAATGTTGAGGCCTCTTCTCACACCACTGACGTTCATACAGCCCCAGTCGTTTCTGACTACAAGATGTTTGATATTTAAAGTCCCTCACACGATAAATTGTTTGCTTAAGTGCTTCTCTTAGTGTTTTTCAGACACAAACACCTATAGATCTGCCTAAAACATGTAACACATTTCTGTAACAGATGCTTCTTGTGTACATTCTCCTTAGTGAGCACTTGTACAGGAGACAGTAGGTTTCTTACGTCTGCTCCTGCATGTCTGCACAAATGTGTGTTTTAAAGCCCACAACGCATCCTCCATGTGTTGCAATCACTCATGTTTGGTTGGAGAAGAGACACCCCAACATTGTCTGGCACTCATGTGTAAAACCCATGAACCAACAGGAGCATTTAGAGTAACATTCAGACACAAAACAGCTGGAGGGTTTTTAGCTTGACAGCCTGCCTGACCTCAACTTCCCCTCTGTCTGTGCACCGTCACCTCCTCCTCAAGCCAAGTTACACTTTCCATCCCAAGAATAATACACCTAAGGGCAGGATGTATTCACTCAGGCAGCCAGCTGGGTGTACTATTTACACAGCTCCAGAAAGACAAGCATCACCATCATCAGATGGATTTTCTTGCAAACAGAAAAACTCCTCTGCTGAGCCTAATGATTTGTAAAATGTTCTTGTTCTTCCCAGGTAAACGTTGTTTGTACTCGATGTGTCAGAGGAGAACTTCGGTAGAGGAAAAAAAAATATGTGAGTGACGGTCGTTTCCTCGCTGCTGGCACAAATAACTTCCATCTTCCACTCGTCTCTGCCGTAGACAAACAGTTCCCTCAAAAGTAAACACAAGCCTCAGACAGAGAAACAGAACATTTGCATTAAGTGGGCGCCAAATGGTTTCACTAACGATGCAAGCTCATTTTCCAGACTTTACACACACAGTGGGCAGCAGTAAAACCAGCACTCCAGTCCCTTAACGGTTCCATGTTACACTGTAAATGTGTTTGTGTTGAGTTATCGTAGACTAGTCCTTAGTTGCTGCAAAATGTCACTGTTTTGTTGATTAAATTAAAAAAAAAAATCTAAATACCGTCCAGCTTAATTTGAAAAAAAAAAATCTTAAACTTTATTATTGCATGATAAACTTCACACCACAGGTTCATCATACTGCACTTATTCTGTCCATTGCAATAAGTTGACGTCTAAATTAAACTGGAGAATTAACTTTAAATGTTTATTAATGTGGAAAATATTGTTGATTGCTGTATAATTTGTCAAAATGTATTATAGATGGAGTCTTTGAAGTTTTCATTCAACCTTTATTTAGGCAGGTTAATCCCATTGAGCCTCGAGGACTCATTTACAAGAGAGACCTGCAAAGAATAATGACAACAGCAATAGCTTGTGTCATGTGTAGCATTAGCAAATAATCTTCTTGTATTATAATAGCAATATGTATAAAAGTCATATGTAATGTGAATAGGAATGGTTTCTGGTGTTGACTGTATAAATGTGTGTGTTTAATTATAAAACCTATATGATTCATTCATTAAAATAAAGTGTGCAGCTGTCGTGTTTGTGGGAGGGAAAAGGGCAATTAGGTGATAATCAGTCATGAGAGGTCACTATTTATTAATATGTTGCTGCAAGGTCATTAAATACATGGCCTAAATGAAAGTAAAACAAACCCATGCTTCATAAAGCATCCCACTGCAAAGACTGATTAGTGTGGACAGTGATGTCAGTAAACATCTGCTTCTGTATGCGTGCATCGCTAAGATGGTGTGATGATTTAATCATCAGGCTGCAATGCCTCATGAAGCTGTGACAATAAGTTATTCTTCAAGCAGCCACACAGCAAACTGCTTGTGGTTATACAACAGTATATCTCTGGGCAAGGGAGACCCAGCAGACGTGGGAACATTACATTTGTGCTGGTGATTTTTGTGTTTAACACAGGCATAAAGGCAATTTTTTTCTTTTTAATGTTTTGTTGTCTTTTTGAAAATATTTTATAAAGCAAGAAAAAGAGTTTGGGTTCATTAAGAATATTTAACTTTGTGTTGAAGGAACAAATTGGCATTCCTCATGTGTCATTGCAGTCTGGCCTGTTGGCTCAGACACGTGTTGACTGGGATCCTCGATCCTTTGGGCCCGGCCTCTCAGACGGCCAGCCTCTGGTAAGAATGGCTCCGTCCAGGTGCCGCTGAGGTCAGCGGTTTGCAGTCAGATTTTCCCGGCTGCCAGCGAATCTGTGGAATTTCTCTCCACCTTGCCATCTTCAGCAGAAACAGCTCTGCCCATCCTTTTGCCTCACAGGCTCAGCAGGCCTGAGCAAACAGCCCCTGGGCTCTGCTCTGACCCTCCATCATGTTGAGACTCACATCAGCAGCAATGCTCTGACCAAAGACCTGCGCTCAACAGAAAAGCCACGTTTGGCTCACAGCATCAGTCAAGTGAATCTGATGTCATTTGGATCCTGGATTATTATTTTGGCTTTATATTTATATTTCAGGTACACCTGCACCTACATCTGGACCTACCATTCTGTTTGTGTGCCTCTCCTTCCTGTCCTCTCAAACTCAGCTGGTCAAAGCAGATGACTGCTTGTCCTCCTGAGCCTGGTTCTGCTGGAGGTTTCTTCCTTTTAAAAGGGAGTTTTTCCTTTCCACTGTTGCCACTGTGCTTGCTCAAGATGAGAAACTGCAACAAAGTGAACATTCAATAAGTCTGCTGGCTTCCTTAGATAAACTTTACCAATTGGCTTTTCTGTGAATGTTCCTGTAAAGTGCCCTGAGTTGTTTAGTTGAATATTTATCAGCGTATTGGCCTCTGTTGTGATTTCAAAAGTGTTGGACATTTTTGGTTTTAAAAGTCTCACATATATACTTTGTTGCTGTTAAAAAGCCGGTCTAGTGAAATAAAATGGTCGGAAATATGGCTAAACATAATATTACAAAAGAAAAAATATTAAAAGTTTAAAACCTCATTTTGAACCAGCTTTACCCTGACAAGCCTGACATTTGTGGTGAAAAGCAACTCAGCAGAGTGCAAATAAATCTGGACTCACATGGAGTCGCTGTCAGGTGATTGGACGTCTCAATCACTCACCTGCTGGAACCCAAATGACAAACACACATAAACAAGCTCATGGTGTGACGCACTGTTTATTTCCCTGCTGTTTCCGAGACTTAAGTATGCAAAGTGCAGTAATTGCAGGTATTTCTCCAAGGTGCATTACCCCAGAAGCAGTCGGGAAATGAGCCACTAAAATGCTCTAAATGAGCCTGACTTCATGTCGTATGGAAATTTACTCCAATTATCCCATCAGCAACGAGGATTTTGACACTACTCTGTTTAAAAAATGTTCTAAATAAACCATTTAAAAATACATATTTATATGACTAGCAATACAAATAAACTTGTTTCAACGAGTAATTTGAGCAGTCACAACAGCAAATGTGGACATGACGCAGTTAGTTTTTTATTGTAAAATTTTCCACACTGTTACGTCAAGACATATTTTTTTATTATTCAACATATTTTAATGTTGTCGTGATAAAAATGAATGCTTATAAATTAAATTAGAGCGGTAACATACACTCTTTCCTATTGCACATACTGGTATACAGTTTATTCTAACAAATAAAAAAAAATATGACACGGCTTGCTTTAACTGCAGCCCGTTATAAAACATGAACACAAAGATTGAGTAAAAGTCTGAGTAACAGTAAAACAGCCTCAAACAGAGTAGCAGCTTTACATTGAGAGCAACAAAAGTTTATATTTTGGTGTAAAGTTTAATCCTCAGCTGATCAGCTCCTGTAAAACATAAATATCCATGATTAACGTTGTGCCTTTAAAAAAAAAAAAAAAAACACATTATAATTAATTAGAAAGCTCCATGTGCTGTG
>JAVCKU010000093.1:12841701-12854453 GCA_032273985.1 Hypsolebias coamazonicus
AGATCTTCTAGAATAGACTAGTCAACGTGAAGTTTGAAAACTCTTGAGATCTTCTAGAATAGACTAGTCAACGTGAAGTTTGAAAACTCTTGAGATCTTCTAGAATAGCCTAGTCAACGTGAAGTTTAAAAATTCTTTAGATCTTCTAGAATAGACTAGTCAACGTGAAGTTTGAAAACTCTTGAGATCTTCTAGAATAGACTAGTCAACGTGAAATTAAAACTCTTGAGATCTTCTAGAATAGTCGACGTGAAGTTAAAAACTCGAGATCTTCTAGAATAGACTAGTCAACGTGAAGTTTGAAAACTCTTTAGATATTCTAGAATAGACTAGTTGATGTGAAGTTTTAAAACTCTTTAGATATTCTAGAATAGACTAGTCAACGTGAAGTTTGAAAACTCTTGAGATCTTCTAGAATAGTCGACGTGAAGTTTAAAAACTCATGAGATCTTCTACAATCGACTAGTTGACGTGAAGTCTAAAAACTCATGAGATCTCCTAGAATCCACTAGTCGACTAGTCCATTAAACTCCTATACTCCCAACTATCCATGGTGAGGCAAACAGATGTTGCTGCTTAGGCATGATGAAATGAGGAAACATTACTTTCATTTTAAAAGTTATTTTTGCACCCTGGAATCCATCTCCAGGGCTCCCACTGAGTGTTTTATGCTCCACATTTGCATCCCGACTAACCTTCAAATCCCCCTGTGGTAAAGTATACTGTGTGTAAAATAAAGATTCAGGATGTTTTGCTACCTTTCAGACTTTTTAATTGGCTCCTGTGGGGCCGTCTGCTGACCCTGCTCCCGCTCCATCCTGTGTTTAAAGAAAACACACACACACACCATACATTGCAGTATTGCTGACGCCAGGTTTTGCAGAGAATCCAGAAACATTCTTGTTAAGCCAATGAATTCAGATGAGTGCTTTAGCCCCATTTCAATCCAGTTTAAGTAATATGTATGAGGGCGAGTAATCGCTATCAAAATAGATAACTAACTTTACCTTTCCCTTCGGGCTTTAATCCTCTCTTCGTCAAATCTAAACATAAAAAGAGTTACACTGTTAGATCCTTAAATCAAACTTAATCCATTAGCCTAAATCTTTTCCCAGAACTGAATCCCATTTTACATTTACTTAAATAAAATCATAATAGACTTTGTTAGATCTACATTAGTTCTTCACAGCCAGACAGCAGACATGCTCGGCTGCAGCTCATGTTTACCACCTAGAGGAGAAAAATACTTACTGCACCACACACTCAGGAACATGGACGTGCTCCATGGGAACAATGTGTGAAAGCTCATCCAGACCATGGACATACTGGATCTTATTCATAAACTTCACACTGTGGAGGGAAGCAGGGGCAACTGCAGTGGTTACTGTATTTACTGTGTGAACAGTCATTTCAAAGTACAACACGGGATCATATCATTTCAGTTGACTAAATCTGCTATACCAAGATGAGTGTCAGCACATCTGAAAGCATTTCGGCATCAGCACACCTTTTTTGTTTGACCAGTTAAACCAGTAGTTTGGTTTTGAAACCAGCCTACTTTGGGGATGGAAATGTGCAATGATCCGAGATTAAGCAAGACCAGGCAAATTTGGGCTGGTATTTGTACAACGCTTGATCTGAGTTTAGTAGTTCCGCCAGTCAATCAGTCCTAATGTCCAGGACAGTCAACATATTAGGACACTATAAGTTGTAAATAGTCAACATATCACAGAAGACGTGTTCATTTGCTTGTCACCAAAATCTCATTAAACAGTAAATTACTTTTAAGGAAACTCCTAAAATGATCATTGTGTGTACGGCTACAAAATTAACATTGGGAGTTAACCAAAAGCAAGATGGCTACCAAAGCCAACTGACGGTGAGTAACACAAAAATGGCTTTAATATACCTAAAACTTGGTGTAACTGTACAAAGTAGCTGAAAGTCATTAACACTTTGATCTCTACACATTGTAGAACGTTTACGCTAAAAACGTTAATTACTGTTGAAGTCAACATGTCTGTTAGCAAACTCTTTACCACTGGACAGATTTCAGTGAAGCTCATTTTTTTTTGAGTCAGTTCAATTCAAGATGGTTGCCACAGCTAGCTGATTTAAGCAAGCATTCAACGGCTACAACGTTCAAATGTATGGATATTCAGGTGAAATTCAATGTGGTAGTAGCTGGGAGTCAGTCCTAACACATCCGATCATTATTTCTGTACAAGGTTCAACCAAAAAGCTACAACTCTGCTCCTTTTTTATGTTGTTGTTGTTGCAAGGAATGATTTTAACAGAAGAGTTCAGCACTTGGATTGTTGTCATCACCTGATAAAAGGCCTGGATATGGCCAGAACTGTGCGGATGAACCACGTGGGATGAGCGATGACCAGAGACTTCAGGTTCTTCCTCAGTCTGCTCCCAACACAAAAACGATGGTTAGTAAGGAGCTGCTGGGTGAGTTTAAAGTGAATTGGAGAGCACAGACAGGAAATCAAACATTACTGCTTTGAATCAAGTCTGTGTGAATGAGGCCATGAGTTACTGTCAGATCACTGACTGAGGGTGTGTGAAACTTCTCATTACTCTCTCCTGACAACATCAGCATCGTGCTTTTCTGTCTGCTGATGGAGAACAAGTTTATAAATGGGGAGGGGACCCTCCACAGTTTCCCCTTTCATTTCCTTTTACCTCCTGTCAATCATTTGGTAGCATTTCTTCAGCCAGCTGATCCCGGGCATCTTACTCCGAGGAGTGGCTCCATTCATGTAGATGATCAGGTAATCTTCAGCCACGAGCATCTCCAGGCTGCTAACCACATACCTGCAGGTCAGAGGATGTATCATCACTTTTTATCGAAGCTGTTGTATGCAAGTGCAGAGCATCGATGTCTGCTTGGTTCGTACAGGAAGAGGTTTTCCATGACGTAGTGGTAGTCTGAACAGCCGCTGTCAGGCAGATAACAAGCAGAGAACACGATGATGGCGTTCAGGCCTTCTCCATAATAGCCTGATGAAAGATGGAGTCAAGTGAAGAATGTTGCTGACGTTTCTGGGAGATCTGTTGCACAGATGTTGGAGAATCCTCCACAGGCTGACACTGACCTCCATGTGTGATCACCCGCAGGTAAGGTCTGATGATCTGCATGTCGATGCGATGCTCCTGCTCCCCGATGAGCACCGTTCTCCACAGACGCCCGCAGTTAGCATTTCCATCCTCACCCGCTCCCCGCGAGCCATCAACTGGACCTGCTTTGGCCGAGGCCACCGGCGTATCATCTGGACGAGGACAAATTTAGATTTATGCATGTAGCATCCTTTCATACAGTATTTTGTTAACAATAATGAATGTGTTACCACCACCACCACCATTACTACCACTACCACTACTACTACCACTACTGCCACTACTACTACTACTACTACTACTACTACTACTACTACTACTACTACTACCACCACCACCACCATTACTACCACTACTAGTACCACTACCACTACTGCCACTACCACTACCATTACTACCACTACCACTACTACTACTACTACTACTACTACCACTACTACTACCACTACTACTACTACCACTACCACTACCATTACTAACACTACTACCACTACCACCACTACTACTACTACTACTACTACCACTACTACTACCACTACTACTACTACCACTACCATTACTAACACTACTACCACTACCACCACTACTACTACTACTACCACTACCACTACTAATACTACTATTACTACTACAACCACTACCACTACCTACCACTACCACTACCATTACTACCTACCACTACTACCACTACTACCACTACCACCACTACCACTACCACTACCACTACTACTACTACTACTACTACCTACCAACCACTACCACTACTTCCACTACACTACTACCTACCACTACCACTACTACTACCACTACCACTACTACCATTACCACTACCTACCACTTCCACCACTACCACTACTACTACTACCACCACTACCACTACTACTACTACTACTACCACTACTACCACTACCATTACTACCTACCACTACTACCACTACCACTACCTACCACTACTACCACTACCACCACGAACACCACCTACCACTACCACTACTACCACTACCTACCACTGCTACCACTACCACTACTACCACTACCACCACTACCACTACTACCACTACCACTACTACCACTACCTACCACTACCACTACCACTACCACTACCTACCACTACCACTACTACCACTACCTACTACCACTACCACCACTACTACCACTACCACCACTACCACTACTACTACTACCACTACTACCACTACTACCATTACCACTACTACTACTACCACTACCTACCACTACCACTACTACTACTACCACCACTACCACTACTAATACTACCACTACTAATACTACCACTACTAATACTACCACTACCACTACTACTACTACTACCACTACCACCACTACTACTACCACTACCACTACTACCACTACCACTACCACTACTACCACTACTACCACTACTACTACCACTACCACTACAACTACTACTACTACTACTACTACTACTACTACTACTACTAAAGAGCACAACAAGAACGCTAAAGTTTATATTTTAGCAAAAACTTAAAAGGATTCATTTCAGATGCAGATGTCTAGCATTACTTAAAGGAATACATATCGCCTGCCATCTTTCATAACAGTTTTAGCTTAAGATCTTCTTATGGTGAGGAACAATTGTACACTTTTGGTTAAAACTTAGTGTTACAGCACACTTATGTGTTGTGAATTACTCTGAGCTACTTCCACTCCAAATGTGATGGCAATCTGTAAAATTGACTGAATTACAGCCATTTTGTTTAAGATCAGTTTGTTGTTGCAGCCATCTTAACTTTAGTTAATCACTTATAGCTGCATTAATTACTTTCTGCAAGTTTCATTAATATTGTTCAGTGGTTGAGTTATTTTGGTAGACAAATGTGCTTCACTTTTATCATTTGGTAGTTGGTGGTAATTTTGCCAAAGCACAAACTAAAGTTTTAATGTTTATTAGACCCAGGATAGAATATTAGTTTGAAGTGTTGCAGCTGTTTGACCATTTCAAATAAAAGTTTTGGTCTTCAATATAAATTTTGAAAAAAATACTTAAAAAAAAAGAAGAAATAAAAGCACACACAAACCATTCCAGTATCAAATGAACCAAAAACAAATTAAACATTGTTACATTATTCCCATTTAAACCAGTTTCCTGTCACAAAGTACAGACTGGGTAGTTTGGGCCTCCTACCTTCCCACTCCAGGTCGTTCCCGTTAGTTATAAATTCCAGTGAGTCCGTTTCATCTGGGGTATCGATGTCGTCCACATTGATGTCCAGGTCATCCGGCGTGTCCAGGAAATCGTCTGACAGCAGAGAACCTTCACTCTGATCCAAAGACAAATTCATCTCCGGGGCAACCAGCGTCCTCCGCTTACGATGAGATGAGACGCCTCCACCTCCTCCAGGTGGGCTCACATGCAGAGAGTTAGGAAGAGCTACAGCAGAAGGATGAAGCGGAAGCAGCTCGACTTTATGCCATGCGTTGTGTTGTTTCGGTTTAAATTCAGTGGTGTTTGACTTTTACTCACACACTCCATTGTCTGTAAGACCACAGCCGAGATCCATGTCTCCGTACTCCGGTAGAGGTCTGCAGAGAAAACAGGCCGCATGTATTAAACGTTTTTATGAATGCTATTCGGGGGAGTGGTGGCACAGAGGGTAGAGAAGGCGAGCTTGTGATTTGGAAGGTCGCCGGTTCGATCCCCCTGATAGATATCAAAATGTGGTTGGGAAAGGCGAAACATCTCCACCTGCAAGGCCCTTAACTCCCACCATCTGCCCCCCCTGGCGCTCTAGAAGGCAGCTCTCTGCTCCACACAGAGGGCTGCGGTAGCGCCGTGGTTACATCAGGAAGGGGATCTGGTGTAAAAAACAATTACCGAGTCTTTGTGCAAGCTAGTTTGTTGTGACGACCCAGGACAAAGGGAGCAGCGGAAAGAAAAATAAAAGTAGGATACTGTTCAATGAACCCGTCAAGAAGTGGGTGTTAGCACTGATCTGGGAGCAGAAGACAGTAGAGCTCCACTTGTCTCTTGGGAAACTTGCGGATTACTGAGCTGCCGGGCAGGTTGGGAGTCACAGCAGAGAGGGAGGGGAGCAGAAAAAGAAAGAGATGAAAGACAAAAGCAGGTCTCGCTTGTCTTTGACTCAAACATTGAGTCAAAATCTTTGTGTTGGTGTTGAAAATTGTGCTGGCAAAAATAGAGAAACTGCACACAGACATGTTTGTAATGGATCAGTGAAAAGGAGGAACTGAAAAGCGTAATCTGGTTTAAACAGCTGCAGAGCAGTCGTCAGTTTTTAGCTGCAGTCCTGTGGAAGCTAACAGGAGGATGGTGTGTGACTGTGTGTTCCTCCTGAATCCACAATATTGCTGTCTGCCTGCAGGGATAACTGCTGCAAAGCTCCTGCTCTGCTCAAACTTACTGCAGGAGATTTATTTTTCAACAAAACAAGCTCGTCTCTTCCTTTCGATGGATGTATAGTCAAATTTGAACAAGTCAAGCCTACCTGGAGCAGAGAGCACAAAGCTGCTTGCTGTTGTCAGCGCTGATGCAAACTTGTTTTTCGACCTTTAGGTTTGATTTGCTTACTCATTCCCTGTCCTCCCTGCTCATCTCTGACACGCTGAGCATCCCTCAGTGTCCTCCAGCTGCTCCGGGATGTTCCTCTGTCTCTGTCTTTAGCTAAATAAAACCTGCCTCCATTTTCCTGAAGTGGTGATGTTGACTGCTGCTGCATCACATGACGTAGCCTAAGACTATTTACAGACAGAGCTGCACCTGCTCCCTTGATTCCTCCCCATATCATGAGGGAGGGATGAGAGGAGTATGGGGGGAGGAGGATGGAGCTTCACACCACTTATCACACTTTAAATAAACTAAATTGAACTATTCTTCTTTTCCTGTGTATTTTCTGTAATTTTTGCAACTGAACTTTTTATATTCTTTTTGCAAATCACATCAAAATAGTCAACTCATTCAGCAAATGATTTATTTTTTATTCATTTCCATCATTTACCATTGTCTCCTAGTCATTCAAAAGGATCACTTCAGTCAGAATCATTCCATTTAAGCCAAACTTCTGCTACTTTAAGTAATGCAATGGTTTCTCTGTGTTTTAGCCTTTAGTAAGCCTTTTAAAACCAGTAGATTTTAGCTAGTGTTTTGATGCTTTTAGCTACTTTTAGGTGGCACGTTTTAGTTTGCGCTTAGCATTTAAGATTTTAGTTTCACCTTCAACAAATTTCAGCAGTCATTCAGCCCTCGGCTGTCAGGTTTGTGGAAGGACTGGACCCAGGATAGAATCAAGAAGTTCCAAACATCAAACTTTCCTTTGACAGAAAATAAAGGCTGGCAAGGCAACACATCAAAACTTACAAAAACTCAAGATGATCACAGAGATGAACGAGGAGCAAAGGAAAGCCAAACCTTATGTGGAATGGAACAAGGCCCTGCTTAGGTGGAAGGAGACTGAATAAGGCAGAGGTAATTGGAGGCACCTGAGTTGACTGGGGGGCAGGTGAGAGAGGCAGGCTGGCTGAAAAACACTGTGGAGCAGACGAGTACCTCGAGATCTTAGATCTTCTAAATGGCTGTTGCAAAAATAATAATAATAATAATAAAAAAAAAAACATGATCCCATAAAGAAAATATATACAAAAATCAAAACCATCTCAATAAACGCTAAACTAGATTCACACAAAAGTACCACCTAAAGATTTTATCATTTTGCATCCAAAACCTTTTGCTATTTTTTGTGTATTTTTTTTTTTTGTCAACAGTTGTTTTGGAGGTATTTTAAAGTACTTTAATGATTTGGACCTTGGTTGCTTTTTTACTTGATTCTTCAGTCCTTGAGTACAAAATGATGTCGACAAATGTAAAACAAAGACAAACGCTAAAAACAAACCTCTCCTCCAGCAGATGAAAAGTATCTGAAAGTCTTGTCTTGGGAAAAAACAAAAACAAAACTAAAGTTATTTAAAAGACCAGAGATAAAAAGCATCATCCTTCAGCTGATTTCAGCTAATAACTAACTCTTTGATGATCCTCTGTTTTTGGTCAGTCAAATCGTGTTATTCTTCATCAATTAAACCAAAGAAAATACTATAGAACAATTTGTATTTTTGTGGCAGGCTGCCTGTAACAAAGTGCAATTGTTGATTTATTTTTTAACTTGTTTAATAACTATATAAACAAACAAAAAACACAGATTCTCCCCTTGAGTTTAGGATCCTGAGTTTAAGGCTGAATTATTCATGGGGCAAAATGAAGTGGCCTAAACCAGTGGTTCCCAACCCTGGTCCCTGAGGAACATCACCCTGCATGATTTATGTTTCCCTGCTTCAACACACCTGATTCAGTGATTTAATTACTCCCTCAAGTTCTGCCAAAGCCTGTTAATCAAGAAATCATTCAAATCATCACCAGCAGGGAAACAGCTAAAACATCCAGGATGGTGTTCCTCAAGGACCAGGGTTGGGAACCACTTGCCTAAACAAACAAACAAACAAACAAAACACAGTTTTCAGAAAATGCTTAGGTACTGGATTAAAAAAAAAGCTGCAAAAGTGTGTAATCTGGGGAACCAACTCAAATGATTGATTAAATGATTATGCAACAGTTTTTAGAAGCTAAATATATAAAAAAGAAAGGTTGACTCCAAACCTTTGTTGGTACAGAGACAAAAATGTGATACTTTGTTGTGTCGTCACACTTTTTTCATCACAGTGTGCATTGACATCTCTGTAGCTTTGACAGGACAGTTTTAAAAACTTCAAATGAAGAAATCTCACCTGGGGAAGTCTTCATCCTGCCACTCGTCTTTTACTTCCATGTTCTCCATTCGTAGAGTCGCCTCAGTGGTGCCCATCCCTCGGAGAGGCGAGCAGGAGCCTGGAGAAGTGAAGATACATTTTTGCTGATTAATTAACATTTAAAGGTAAAAGTGAACTTATACTGTTAGTGTGTTTCAGGCTGAATGGATGGTCAGCAGAAGCATGTCTCTGTCTTGGAACAACAAAAAGGGAAAAGCAGTAAAATGGGAGGTTTTCACTATAATTTACTTCTTTTCATCACAGTAAGGCTCTGAAACGACTTAAAATCATGTGTTTTGCACCCATCCTGCCCACAGAAGCACATGTGAGAGACATGTGACTAACTGTTTTCTTGGTCTCAGCTTCCCCCCTCAAGTCAAATGTTACAAATACATTTCAGGATTATGGCATGGAGCACAACATTCTGGTCTAATCCAACCTCGCTGGTTTTCGATCCAGCAAAACTGTTGCCTTTTGATCTTCAGTCACACTGAGGTATTTTGTCAAAACAGAAAAAAAAACTTCCCTTCAAGTATATTCATTCATCTGACCTTAATAAGTTGAAAAGAAGAGACAATCTGACAAACGCTTTGAGCAACAAGGAGAACTTACTGGTGGTATTAAAGGGTCCTCCACTGCTCAAGGATAAATAAAATATTACCATCCAGATGCATTATTTAGTACCAGCGGTGCAAGCCATGTTTTGAATGTGAGGTATCTAATAAGATCTAAAAAGACAGTTTGTTTTTGTTGTTTTGCTGTCATGTATGAAATATGTGATGCTGAGGGGATTATTCCCTTTGGCAAATCATTTCCAGGTCTCTGATGGAGGTTGTAGTTGGAAGCAGGAGGACCTCGAGGAAACAGCTGCATATAAAGCAACATGAAGGTGAATGGACTGAACAGATTTCTGTCAACACTGTTAATGATAATGAAATGTAACATGAATTCCAGTGAAATAATTATTAGGAGCGGAATGATTTTGTTGGCAGTCACCCTCGTGGGAAAACCCAAATTGGAAATTTGCCAGTGCTCACAAAGAGGAAATAAAACATTTTCAAAGGTTTGTGAGCCCACATAAAAGAGTACAACCATGATAATAGATCTCACTTATGAAGCCACATTTAATACAGACTACAAGGCTATGAATCAGGAAACAAAGACAGATATATTCAAACGTTAATTTCAGATCACTGAAGATTTCAGTAAAATACTGTAAGGAAAAATTAAGCTTCATCTTATGATGACATGAGCAAGGTGAGGAAAAAAGGCCAAAATTAACTGTACAAACCATTCACACGTTAGTGAAAAGCACTGCTTGAAAATACATCCGCATGAAAAGGACAGTACTGCAGAATCAATCATATGCAGCACATAACCATCGCAGGAAAAGGGCTCTGCAGCCTTTGTAGGTCACCCCAAATACAGCATCCAATAGAAAGAAATAGGATTTCACGTTATTAGACAACTTAATGTATTTTCAGTCAGAATATAAATCCATAGCAGATAAGTCAGTTGCAATACTCACTTGAAAAATGACAGATCCCCTCCAGACCTCGCCTCTGCTCTGTGTCTCCGTGCTTTCCTTCTCTTCAGTAACAGACACAAAGATTTCAAGGGATAATTTCTTGATCTTCCACATCAACAGAGACACATCGGTCTGTCTGAAATTCCTTCTATGCCTCTGTCTTTCATTGATTCAGATGCACACGCACACACACTTGTGCACTGACAAAGTCATTCAGTGTCCTCGGTGTCAGCGACTAGCAAGCAGCAGGTGCCTGAAGACAGGGGCATTCTCTGTTCTGGACTCCCCCTCCTGTCCTCCGCCTCTGACCACCTTTGTCGGGGAAAAATTGGCCGTGAAGAGTGAGCCGCCTGCCTCTCAACTCATATCCACCAAAATTCCTTTAATGGGAATGCATCTGTTCTGGCATCCTCATCTGGACCCTCTTCTGTTCTCTCTTTATTTGGATCCACAAACATGTTTTCACCTCCCTGCAATATCACTTTCATCAATTTGAAACCCTACACTGGAGCATCATTTTTTGGGAAAAAAACAAGCACTAGTCTTTATGTCCCTTTCCTCCACTGGATAATCCCACTGTTGTTTTCACAGGAAACCGATGTGGCTGCTTTCCATGGCAACAGCATCTCTCTCCACCCAGAGCCTCTCCTCTCTCTCCTCTGTTTCCTTGCCCTTTCTCTTTCAAACCTGCAAGTCTCCACAAAATATTAATTATGCATCCCCTTACATCACTTGCTCTTAGCCAATCATATCTCCTCTACAGACTTCCAGCATAATATTTTTTGTCTGTTGCAGACAATTTTGCAGTCATATTTTTAGAGATTCTTTTATATTCTTCAAGTGATCCCATCAAAGCCCGTTTAATAATAATAATAATAATAATAATAATAATAATAATAATAATAATGTTTATAAAAGTCGAAAAAGCCAACACACTGACAGAAAAGATCTGGAAATGTCCTCAGTGGCATCCGATAAATGGGAGGAAAGGTTAAATAAACAAATAAATAAACAAATCGAGACATTTCAACTACTTCCGCATTCGCTCGCTGTGTGTACGGCAGAAATTTGGCAAAAAAAAAAAAAAAAGAATGCGTTAAAATCCACACACTAAAATGTTCACATAACATAGAATGTTTTCATTCACAATACATTATTTTCATATAATTTATAAAGTTTTAATTTTATTTTAAAGTTGTCATTAACTATGAACGTCAAGAAGCAGTAGAGAGGGTGAACTATCTTGACGCAAAGGTTGACGGGTTCACTGCTGTTTGCACAGATCTACCGTGCCGCACAGTTAGGAGCTAAAAGATGGCTGCTAGCAACTATTTCGGTTACACACATGGTGCCGGTCCGCAATACAGGTAATTCAAGTGTTACAAATTGTTGTCATAATTCGAGTTAATTCACAGGAACCAGCATTTGAAGGATTGTAATGGAGACACGACGTTTTAATGAGCTGTTATAGCCTGAGACGCTGGTTCGGTGACGGTTAGCTAATGTTAGCTGAGCCAGCTCGCAGGCCAGCGTTCACCGACATTAGCCCAAGTATGAGCAGACATCCTCTGACTGTCGGGAAGCAACTACAGATGATCTTTTAGCACATCGTGTACTATGTTACAGCAAAAGTCAAGTTTACCAATCGTTATGTGTCCCGTTAATGGCTGCTGGAGGTGAGATTTTGTTAATCTTGGCCGGTGTTTTGAATTAACAGAGCTAAACCTCGGTCATGGATTATGTGTACTCTGATGTCTCGACAGTGCAGTTTTTGGCTCGGAGTAAATGAAGAAGTAAATATTTGTGGGTTGGCAGGTCAATTAGTGAGACAGTACAGACTGTCAGCCAAGTGAGTCAGCATCTTCCCTCCACTGGGATTGACAGGTAATCTACATAGGAATTACAATCTGTGAAAGTTTCCTGCTCTATTGTCCTGGTTGTGAAATTAAAGTCAACAAACCTGGCAAACAAGAATATTTTCTTCACACCACAACAACATAAAAAAAGGGGAAAAAAGTGCACATTCCACAAAGTCACGTTTCCCTCAGTAAAAATGTATTCAATTTATAGTAGTTTGCCCATTCCAAAATTTACCACATTTTACAACTCCTCAGTGTTTGGATATAAACTTTTTAAACCGTAGTATACCTGTTACTCTGTTGAATTGCAGTGAAAGCTTTTTTAATTGTCTAACTGATGGGTAACAACGCTGTAATTTACTGCAACACATCCTGGATAGAGAGGAACGATGGTTTGAGAAAGGAGTAAAGGAGGCCATCTTTGTGAAAAGAAACCGTCCATC